>JAWWEU010000138.1:5922930-5941677 GCA_035583155.1 Acropternis orthonyx | reverse complement strand
TAATATAATATAATATAATATAATATAATATAATATAATATAATATAATACAATACAATATAATATAATATAATACAATATAATACAATATAATGTAATACAATGTAATGTAACATAAAATATTTTCCCGAGGGTTTTTAAAAGATTTTTAGGTAATTTTGAACTTTTTATTTTATTGTTTGTTTTATTTTCAGATGTTCATAAAAGGCTTTTTACGGTTTTGGGACTTTTTTGAGGGTCTGTTTTTAACTTTGCCTTTTTTTCAGGGTTTTTAAAAAGGTTTTGTTTTTAATTGCTTTTACTTCTTTGGAGGGTTTTTAAAGTTATTTTGTATTTGTTTTGACAATTTTTTAAATTTTTTTAAGTTTTTTTTCACATTTTCTTAATTTTTTTCCTTTTTTTTTAAGTTTTGGGGGTTTTTTCCACCTTTTTTTTCCTAGTGGTTTTTAAAAGATTTTTAAAACTTTTTGGACTTTTTTTCTCACGGTTTTGGAGGTTTCTTTAAGTCTCTTGAAGTTTTTTGAAGTTTTTCTCCTTTTTTTATCTTTTTTTTTTCAGTTTCCTGAGATTTTGGAGGTTTTCGGGGAATTTTGGGACTGTTTTTCAAGTATTTTTCAAGCGTCTTTTTTCTGCAGGTTTTTTAATTTGTTTAAGTCATTTTTTATTTTTATGTTATTTTATGAGTTTTCAGGCTTTCTTTTTCTACCTTTTTTTTTTTTTTGAGGTTTTATTATTTTTAAAGGGTTTTATTTTTTGAGGTTTGGGGATTTTTTTTTTGTCATTTTTAATGTGGAGGGGGGGTTTTTTTGCTTGTTTTAGTTGGGCCACGGGGAGGGAAAACCCAAACCCCAGAATTAATTTTCTTCCTGTTAAGAAAATTATTGGAGTCAATTCACTTTCTATTCCAAACTCAATAATAAACCCCTTTGGAGTTGGTTTAATTTCTATTAATAAAATTTTAAAAATAAAATAAAAAAAAAACCCTCCCGAGCCTGTTTGCCTTTTTATTAAGAAAATTAAAAAACCCCCTCAAGTCAGTTCCTTTCCATTTCAAAAAAATAAACCGACAAACTCTGGCATCGCTTTTGTTTTCACTGAGAAAATTGAAAAACAAACAAAAAGTCACTTCTGAGTACAAAAATAAACCCAAACCTCCCGAGTCAGTTCCGTTTTCTATTAAGAAATTGAAATTAGAGCTCAAATCCCTTCACTTTCCGTGACAAAAAAAATCACAGAACCTTCGGGTCGGTTCAATTTCTATTAAGAAAATTATATATTAAAAATAAATAAATAAATCTGGAGTCGATTTGTTTCTTATTAATAAAAATTTTTATACATTTAATATTTAAGTGTGGGTTTTCTGCCTTTTTTATGAAACCCCCAGGCTGGGGGGGGGCGGGTGGGCAGAGGGATTGAGGATGTTCCGGAGCCATCCCGGCCCAAAACGGGGGAAATGCCTGAGGGAGGAGGAAAAAATTATTTAAAATTATCACTTCTATATCTCTGAGTGCCCAGCTGGGTCCCGGGGGTGCCCCATTCCCTGCCCCATTCCCTGCCCCATTCCCTGCCCCATTCCCTGCCCCATTCCTTGCCCCTCTCCCTGCCCCTCCATCCCTGCGCTGACATCCATCCCCGTTGCCATGGCGATGCCGCTCTCCCGGCACAGGCTCAGGTGGGATCCGGAGCCCGGGAATCCTTTGGAAGGAGGATCCCACCCCCACGAGCCCCCTGTGCACAAACCACCCCAGCGAGGAGGTGACGGGATTCCTTTGGGATCACTTTGGGATCAGACCCTGTCACCTCGAACCAGTGGCACCAGTTTGGTGGTGCTGGGGGATCCTCGGGAAGAGGGGAAGGAGCTGGTGATCCTGGCACGGGTGGGCAGAGCCCAACAAGGATCCAAAGGTCACCGGGAGCCACTTTATGGCGGGTTCAGTGGCACAGCCACACCTGGTGTGCCGGGAAAAACCCGGATCGTGGGCTCTGCCTGCTCTGGAATGTCTCGGTAACACCAAACCAAACACTCGTAAGGTGGGAGAGGCCCCATGGAACGGGGACAGGCCTCATCCGGGGCAGCGGGACGCCTTGGAGAGGTGGGAATCGGTCTGGGAGGATGGGACACCCTTCTCCAACCCTTCCCCAACCCTTCCCAGTGCTGTCCCACAGCAGGAAACACTCACCTGGTAAAGTCACTCAAGGACGAAATCCTGCTCTTGCCACCCAGCCATGGTCAGGGAATCGGTGATGCCAAGCCAGGGCATGACTGGTGAGGGACAAGAAAGGGCATCACTTAATCCCCAAATCTGCATCTTTTTGGGACACAGGAGATGGCTCGTGTCACATCCATGTGCCCTTCCCGCACATCCCATTCCCATTCCACGTGTTCTCCAGTCTCTTGGCTTTCCTCTCCTTCCTCTTCACCTCCCTTGAAACCTCATTTAAAACAACAGTGACATTTTTGGGGGTCATCCAGGGAATTCACCCCACCTGCTGCATTCTAAAGGGACAAGGTGGGACAGAAGTGATTGGACATCGTTTGGCATCGCTCCCAAAATTCTCTGCTCTCCATCCCCCCAGCTGGGACGTCTCTCTGAGCCCAATCACACCCTCATCAAATAATGAGCTGCAGCCCTGAATGTATTCCACAGCCACTTCACATTTAAATTACCTGAGATATTTCCTAGCGGAAAGAGAAATGGGATAAAACAGAGCAAAGAAAAGAAAATTTAGGCTGAACACCAGGAAAAAAGTGCTTAGTGCAGAAATCCGGTGGATGGTTCCCCCAGGAAGGCGCTGGAGTTATTTAAAACTCACCTAAATAAAACATCGGTGGGGAATAAACTTCTCTTATCCCAAAGGCACCGTGGGGCTGGGGAGGTGTTTCCTGGGATGAAAGGGATGAGATCCCACCGCGCTAGCACGTGGATCCCGGATGGCTTGGAAGTTGAAAAGTGCTTTTACAAGGAGCCCTGCACAGATGGGGCCAAAATTCACGATTAACCCAAATATCCATTAAAAAAAAAAAAAAAAAAAAAACACTAAAAAAAAACCAAACAAAAAAAAAAAAAAAAAACAGGAACTTTTTTATTTTTTAAGGACATGGAATCCACAGAGGATTCCAACAAACTTTGTACCCATGGAACAGCAGCCAGGCAGGCAGGACGGGTGCCAGGGAGGCAGTGAAATCAGAGCCTCAAATCCAGCAATGAAGGTGATGTCAAGGATTCGCCTTTCCTGGGATTTATTCCATCATTCCTGCGCTCAGGCTCCGGGAAACTTGCACCTTCTGCAGATGTGCTGCCTGATTAAAATGATGCAACATATTTGCTGGCTGTGTCATAGGATTTAAATTAAAAAGGCCCATATTCCACCTGAAAATCTGGCGCTTCCCACCTGCCCGGGGGGCCGGGGGAGCGGAAAAGGGGGAGCTGGGGGTGTTTAATCCATCTGGGAAGGACAGAGCAGGGAAATGCAGCAGCACGAGGCCATCGGGCTCCAGCGGCACATTTTATGGGGCTGAGAAGTCTCTGCATAATGGGCCAGGGAAGGAAGTATTAAAATCTTTAACCAGTTTTCAGAGACGCGATAATTAAGGTGTTGCAAGCTACAATTGCCTGGAAAAAAAAAAATCCAAAGGCAGGGAATAAGATTTTTATCACTTTCAGAAGTGGCCACTCATGGATTTGGGGTTTAAAAAAAAAAAAAAAAACTTAAATAAGAGGAATAAAACCCTGCAAGAAAGAGCGAATTTAAAAGGTGGCTGAAAAGGGGTTGGGCTGCGGGGAAGGGGAGAGAAAGCGGGAGCTGGGAGAGCAGCCGCAGGCACTGGGAAGTCAGGGAACCTTATTCAGGAAAGCACTTAGCATTGTCCAGAGTCCAGCACTTTAATCAGGAGCTTTAATGGAACTGGAGTAGAGGCTTAATGCTTCAACATCTTCAGTGGAGCTGCTCCCTTTCATCCGGAGCTCTGGGGAGGGAGGAATATTGGCTTCAGCTAATGAGGCCGCAGAAATGGGTGAGAGGCTCAACTCCCGCCTGGCTCTGCCTTCAGCCCGGCCCTCCCCAGGGCAGGACACACCGCTCCCCATCCCGGGGCAAACCCGTGTGCCTGTGGCTGTGCCCTGGGTAAGGGCAGGGAGGGGTTTGGGTTCTGCCAAAGGGAGAGGGCAGCCCGCGTGGGAGAATCGCTGGTGTCACCCTAAACATGGAGCGAGGGCAGCCGAGGGGAGACAGGTGTGACCATCCCGAAATCCCCAAAAATCCAAGCCTGAATGCTAAAGTCCCAGCAGGAGTGGATCACCTTGCTCTTGTGAGAGTAATGGCAAGAGGCGAGACGCGCCGGGGAGCTGTTTTTAACTCTCTGAACGATATTGTTGAAAGTATAATGAAAATGCCTCAAACTGGCCAAAATGGGAGCAGCCCTGAATTGCCCGGTGGCAGACTGCAACAGAAATATGGTGGGGAAAAAACATATATAGTTGGATATATGCGTATTTCTATACGTACGTACATGAGTATATGTGTATTTATCCCAGAATCACAGAAATACGCTGAGTTGGAAGGGACCCACAAAGATCATCGAGTATATGGATAGACGTGTATTTATCTATAGTTATACGCGGATAAATATGCATTTATATGTATTTTTATATGGATATGCATGTATTTATATATATTAAATATATAAAGTAGCAATGTCCCCACTTGTGCAGAGCTTGCTGGAAGAGCCAGGAGGTGCCAGCAGGAGTATCCAAGGGGACACTGCCGAGGTCATTCCTTAACATGTCCCTTAATGACCCGGCAAAAGGCACAACCACACGTTAATGACCTGGCAGAGGAGATAAGCAGCTTGTCGCTGAAATTCCCAACACCATCCCGGTGCGCGGGGCCGGGAGCGCTTCCACAGGCAGGGAAACATGAAAGGGGCCTAAACGGCTGGAAAGGAGCACAGGAAACTCCATGGTTTTGTTAGTGGGGGGGAAAAAAAATAAATCTAGTCGGATCTATCTGGGGCGAGTGATTAAAAACTTGTTGGAGAGAGAGAGCGGCAGCGGCACCTCGGGAAAATCCGCGGGGCCGGCGGCAGGTCGGGCTTAATATGCAGCTATGCCGGAGCTCCTCTCATCCACCTCTCCCGGGGAAAACACAAAGTGCAGTTTCAGGTCACTGATCCAGCGAAAGAAGGAAAAGCCCCCAAAAAGGAGCAGGAGCTGGAGGAATGGTATGTAAGCCGAGATCTGCAAACACATGGATCTGTTTTCTTTGGAGCGGTGGCGGCGAGGGGAAGTCACCGCTGCGTGCGAATCTCCCTCAAGGTCTGGGCACCGCAGGGGAAGCGCTGGAGGGTGGCGGGGGAGCAGAGGGTGACCTCGGGCTGTGTCCTCCCCGAGGGGAAGGACCGGGAGCCCGAGGGATCGCTGCTCGTGGCTCCCGGGGCCGCTCCCCCGCTGGCCACAACCTGGCTCCTCAGATGGGGTGGAAAACTACCGTGCTCCTGCCCCCAGGGCCAGGTGCACTGTCCCCAGGGTCACACCTTCCATCCCCTAGTGCCAGGCCTTCCATTCCCAGGATCAGACCTGATCCCCTGTGCCAGACCTGCTATCTCCAGGATCAAGTCTCCTGTCCCCAGGGCCACATCTTCCATCCCCCGGGCCAGACCTGATCCTCAGTGTCCCACCTCCCACCCCCAGAGCCTCGGCAGGACAGCGGGTTCCTGCTGGCTGGAGGAAGCTGAGGGATGCTGTGTGCGGTCACATGGTCACGATGCTGCTGGAAGCGGGACCTGGAGCGAGAGGGGCTGGATGGGCTGAGCTCCTCTGCCAGCTCCCAGCTCGAGGGCAGCGCCCCGGGGCAGGGTCCCGCAGAGCTCCCAGCACGTCCCTACCCGCGGTGCCCCGAACGAGACGGTGATCTCACGTGAATGAGCTCAGAGCTGGCTGGGTCCTGCCAGGATTTACATGGGAGGCTCCAGAGAGTCTGTGTGTACTCACAACCCTCCCGCCGAGAGCCACAGCTCTCCCCGAGGGGAGGAGGAGCGGGGCTCCCTTTCCTGCCTCCCCACCCTGCCCTGCCAGCTCCGGCTCCTGGCAGCCGGGTTGTGCCAGGCGGCTGAGCTGCCCCGGGACGGTGGGATACGGCACCCGGCACCCTGCATCCCACCCCCTGCACCCTGTACCCCACGCCCTGCACCCTGTACCCCACGCCCTGCACCCCCGTACCCCCGCGCCCCTGTATTCCCGTACTCTGCACCGCTACATCCCTGCAATCCTGTGCCCCTTCAGTCCCACACTCCTGCAATCCTGTGGCCCTGAACCCCTGCGATCCCGTATCTATGTGACCCTGCATCCCTGTGCCCCTGCATCCCCGCATTCAAGCATCCCTCCCCTCCTGCATCCCTACATTCCTACGCCCCTACATCCCTACATTCCTGCATTCCTCCATTCCTACACCCCTGCATCCCTACATTCCTGCATTCCTCCATCTCTACATTCCTTCTTGCCTACATCTCTGCATGCACCGTGCCCCTGCACCCCTGTGTCTCTGCATTGCTGCACCCCTACATCCCTGCACTCCTACATCCCTGAATCCCCCTACCCCTGCATCCCTGAATTCCTAAATCCCATCATCCCTGTATCCCTGCATCCCCACATTCCGGCCACCTTGCACCCACAACCCATCGCCACCCCACCCTGGGCTTCAGGAGGGGACCCCAACTTCCCACGGGGCTCAAGACTCTAAAATCTTCCTGTTTATGTGGATCGAGGTGCCACGGTGCCCACGGACATTGCAGGTTTTGGGGATGCACCCCGTGGATGTGGCGACGCCGCCGTTGCTTTTCCAGCCCCGCTGGCTCCCGGAGCGGAGCGGGACGAGCTGAAGGCAGGGCAGGAAAGCGGAGAAGTTCAGCTTTATCTCTGCAATCGGGATAAACTGACATCCTGAGCAGTTGCAACGTTGCCTTTGTGGGGCTGGTAATTTGTGACAGTGAACATCACTGGAAGTATCTTAATTAATGTTTATTTTGATGGCTGGGTAGGTTTGGGGTGACGTGTCCCTGAGTCTGGAACGGGGAACGGGGCAGGGTGGCAGAGGTGGGGGGGAAGACTTTTTTTTTGACTTGGTGCCCAGAACCACAAAAATGCCTTTTAAAGACTCCCTCCCTCGCCCGAACAGGCTCGTCGGGAGCGGAGCAGAGCTCATGGAAAGAGGAGAGATAGAAAGATAGAGATTCAGAGGAAGGAGGTGAGGGGCAAAGACATGGGAAGGAGACAGACAAACACACACGGAGCAATTTGCATGGTTTATGAGTCTTTGATTTCAGCCTATTTACAACCTCAGCGCTCACACCCCAGTGGGAAGTTGGGAGATTACTGTACTTACCCCTCGATTTCGCTTCACATCTTTATCGAGGGATCTCTCTCGCCTCCAGCCAGAGTTTAACGAGCTGCAGCTACGGCAGGGACCGGCCCGGTGCGGCCAACCCCCTTCCCCGCCAGCTTCCAGCAGCAATTCCCAGCTCCAGCAGCCCATGCGAGGCCACAGGGACACCCCTGAGAGAAAGGGGAGACTTCTGAGAGCAGAGGGACACCCCTGCCAGCCCAGGGACATCCCTGCCCGCCTTGGTTTTGCCTAATTTCAGACATGGCCAATGGCATTTCTGGGTCACGATGGGTGGTTTTGGGTTCAGTGAAGGGGAAGGAGACCTCGACCCCAGAGCATTTGGTTCTGACGGTGCAGGAGCTGCTGCCCTGCCAGCATCCCACTCTTCTCCCATTTCTTTCCCTTTCACCATCCCGTTCTTCTCCCATTTTTTTCCCATTTTCTTCCTCTTTGAGCCATTTTCTCCCTGCATTTCCACCAAAAGACCGGAGTTCCCTGCTTCCATCAGACATTCCACCCAGGGAATCGGATTATCATATACAGGAGGAAGAAACATGTGACAGATGGCTTTGGGTTCACTTAATATTTGAAATCTCCACATCATCTCCAGAGCAACTTCTAGAAACATTGCTCGGGAAAGGTCTGTTCTACCGAGAAAAGGAGAGGCAAATTTCGGCAAATTCCAGTCCCTGAGTGATCCCTTATCCCTTTGAGAGCCCCCAGCACACAGACATGCCAACAGCAACTGTCTCACATTGGGATTTGCAGCTCCACCTTCCAAACTCACGCTGTGACCCCAAAGAGCACCGCGGAGAAGCACAGAAGTCCTTCTCCCAATGCCCTTTCCTGCACGTTTTCTTGCGATGAACCTTATCATCTGCTTCCATCACTCGGGGCACACCCAGAATTCATCTCCCATTCCCCGACCCCCTCAACACGCCAAAGGGGGATCAAGGGAAGTTTTTCTGAGGGGTTTTGGCTGCTTTTCGCTCTTGGATTTCCCCCAGGTAATCATGATGGTTTTTTTGTTGTTTTTTTTTTTTCTCCGATTTATACACCCACACGCAGAGAGGCGGGAGGGCTGTGCCAGGAGCGGGGCAGGGGCAGCTCTCCCTGCCTGGCAGGGGGGGCTGTGCCCGGGCTCGGCCGCCGGAGCCGCTCCCTCCCCTTGGCTGCGACCCCCGGGACCGTTTCCACTCCATAATTGGGCAAACGCTGCTTTTCCTATCAGATCTCAGCACAAGCACTAACTAGTGTCTGCAAGTCTTCCCCGAATAATAAGGAATATTCAAGGAAAAGCGGGTGCTTTTTCTCATCTCCTCTCTGCCAGGAAGCTCATTTTTTGGGATACAGGCTGGAGCACAGGCACGGGCAGCTCCCGCATGACTATTCATGGGCAGTCTTCGGGGATTTGCTTAAACTCAAAGCAGATTTAGAGAAAAATTGGAAAACCTGGAAGCTGATGACTCCTTGCCGTAACTCCACTCAGCACCGCGGGACGCTTCTCTGCTCCCTCTTCAGCTCGTTTTTATTGAGCTTTTTTTTTTTTTTTTCCCCCTCCCTCCCCCTGGCGTTATTTAAATCTTGTTCTTTAATAAGTCTACAACTAAAAGCAATTAAGGAGCTCAGTGAGCAGCATCCATTTCAGCGCTGCCTCCAAGGCATGTCCAGCCCCGATAAGCTCTGCCTGGAGGCAGCAGGAGCCCGGTGGGTGCCCGGCTGTGCGATGCCCCACGCCAAGGTGGCCACGGAGAGTCCCTGCCACCCCCATCCCGAGCCCTCCCACCGTCCCGGATGCCACCAAGCCTTTTGCTGCGAGGGTGAGAGGTTGGCGGGGCCCTGCCCGCACATCCCCTTCACCTGAAGGTGCTGCTACGCTGATAAACGATGCTTAAAATAAAATAAAGACAGGGAAAACCCATGTTTTCTTTTCCCATGAGCAACAGATCAAAGCAATTCCGAGACAGACGATAATTCCTGGCAATAACCCGCCCACGGGAGATAGGGGGGGGGAGAAGGGGTCCTGGGAGAGATGAGCTCAGGAATGCAGGTGACAGACAAGGACGGGGGTTTGGCCATAAAAAGAGACATGGAGCTTCGCCATCGCGGCAGCCCAAACCAAACCCAACTCTGCCCCAAAGTGCCCTGCCCTGCTCCCTCCTCCACCGCCACCAGAGCTTCGGTACCTCCGTGGGCAGCCGGCACGGGCACGGCCGGGTGCCCACGTGTCCTCACCAGCCCACGGAAAGCCCTTCCAACCAAAACTCCTTCACATTCCCTCTGACAAGGGGCTCCTGCTTCCATCTGAGCAGCAGCAAGCACGGAGGCAGGCGAGGTAACCTCTTCCCACAGCATTTTAATGAAGAAGACACCCACTGAGACGCAAAGGCAGCCGCAGCTCACTGCCTGCCCATCCTCCTTCCACCTGGGCCGATCCTCCTTCCACCTGGCCTCGTGCAGGGATGCGGAGAACCAGGGATGCCTCCGCCCCGGCATCCCGCCGGCGATGCCGAAGGGGCACCCCGAATTCCCCGGCACGGGGCTCTCGATGCCAGGGAGAGGGGCATCCCCAAGGCAAGGGCATTGCCAAGGGTGGGCAGAGGGCCGGGGGCCGGCAGCGGGAACAGCCGGGAGGGGAACGGGCAGCAGCGCCCAGGGAAAGGGAGGAAATCTGCATAAATTAGCAGGAGGCAATTTTACACTCATCTTCTAATCACCCACACGTCGCTCCGCAAGGCGAATAACAAAGCTGGGCGGTTTTAGTCCATCAGCAGAAGAGAACAGAGACCGGGCTCTGAGTGTAAACACATCCTAATTACCGGGAGCAGGTCCTTCATCCCAATGAAGCAATGCCAGCTTCCCAGCAACAGGGATGCGCACACCCCGGCAGGACCATGCCCCGGGTACCCCAGAAACCCCCCCGTGCCCTGGTCTCACCCCCAGCAAGGCCAGCAGGACAGGGGGGGCTCTGCCCCTCTGTCCCCCAAGGTGAGACCCCCCTGAAGAGCTGCTCCAGCCCTGGGGAACAGCAGGAGCACGTGGAGCTGCTGGAGCGAGTCCAGAGGAGGTCCTGGAGATGCTCCAGGGCTGGAGCCCCTCTGCTCTGGAGCCAGACTGGGAGCGCTGGGGGGGCTCACCTGGAGAAGGGAAGAATCCAGGGAAACCTGAGAGCCCCTGCCAGTGCCTAAAGGGGCTCCACAAGAGATGGAGAGGGACTGGGGACAAGGCATGGAGGGACATGACAAGAGGGAGTGCCTTCCCACTGCCAGAGGGCAGGATTAGATGGGATATTGGGAAGGAATTCTTCCCTATGAGGGTGGGCAGGCCCTGGCACAGGTTGGGCAGAGAAGCTGTGGCTGCCCCATCCCTGGAAATGTCCAAACCCCAGGTGGACGGGGCCTGGAGCAACCTGGGCTAGTGGAAGGTGTCCCTGCCCATGTCAGGACGTGGAACGAGATGGAATTTAAGGCCCCTCAAACCCAGATCGTTCCGCAATTCCAGGATTATTTTCCCCATGGCTCCAGCCCCTGGGGACTCCGTCCTCTGAGCTGGAGACCTGGCTGGAGGGACTGTAAACAGGAGGTGGGAAAGGTGCTGCCACTGATCCCTGGGAACCACCGGCATCTCCCCACAGCTCCCTCGGCCTTGGCAGAGCCCAGGGCAGCTCAGCCCCCGTCCCTGTGCATGGGCACATCTGACCTGCCTCCAAATCCAGCCAGCAGCTCCAAGTATTGTTCACCAAAACAATTAAATAAGACTGAGAATGATTTATTGAAACGTTCCCATTTCCATGGAAGACACAAAGGAATTACCCTCCCAGAAATGTGGTTTGCAGCTGGGGAATTTTTTTTAACTAAAAGAATGAAACGTGTGCAAACAAAGACAAATTTGGGGCAGAAAAAACAAAAACCCAGCTTGAAAACCCAAACATCTGTTGGAAAACCATTCCCAAAGTTTGGAAAGCCCCACAACCAACAAGCACCATGAAGACAAAGGCTGCAAACACTTGAAGCAGACAAAGGGCCCATGAGCAAGTCAAGTCCTCCCAGGTGAACGTGGTTTCAGCATCCTCAGGGATGGCATCATCTCTCCCGTGACTTCCTCTCCCTTGTGCCTACTTTATGGGAAATCCAGGCTGTGGGGAAGCTTTCCCAGCCTCAGATGGAGAGCGTGGTCCCGGACTCGCCATGGAAGGGAGATGCGGCTGCCGCGGAGGAGCCCAGACGGGTGAGGCTTGTGCCTGTCAAAACATTTCAGAATAATAGTCATAAAGCACAGCCAGATCAAAACAAGTTAAAACGGAGCCGCCAAGGTCTGGTCACCTCATAAAGCACAGATAAAGCCAGAAAGGCCTTGCTAGAGCAGGTTTGATCTTCCTCCCTTCCTGTATCTCTTTCATAAACATTTTGGGGAGCCGCAGGAGAGGAGTCTTATTGATGAAGTCTGAAAACTAACATCCTATGGATGCTGGGAACTATCCCACGCCTCATCCTCCCTGTCCATGGCAGCGCCAACCTCAGCAGATCCTGCCAGCCCTGCCCAGCCCATCCCAAGGACTCCTCTGTTTACTTTAAGCCAATTCCTGTCGAGCTCCTCACTCAAGAAGGAAGAAAAATTGGATAGAAAGAGGCCCTTTGGCCGCCCCCTCCCTCCCAGCTGTCCAACCTCGGCAGGGTGTTGGCTGAAAGAGTGGGGAGCATCAATAGCACCTCAGAGCTTTTGTCAAGCTCAAGGAGCTTTTCCCAAAGCCCCCTTTGTCTTCCTTTACCTTCTGCTGTTCTTGTGCTGCTGCACTGAGGGACTGGAGTGCATCCAGAGAAGGGAACGGAGCTGGGGAGGGGTCTGGAGCAGCAGAAGCAGCTGAGGGAGCTGGGGGGGCTCAGCCTGGAGAAAAGGAGGCTCAGGGGGGACCTTCTCGCTCTCTGCAACTCCCTGACAGGAGGAGGGAGCTGAGCAGGGGTTGTTCTCCCAGGTAACAAGTAACAGATGAGAGGAAACAGCCTCAAGCTGTGCCAGGGGAGGTTCAGGTGGGATATCAGGGAAGATGTCTTATGGAAAGGGTTGTCCAGCCCTGGCACAGGGCTCAGGGCAGTGGTGGAGTCCTCACCCCTGGAGGGATTTAAAAGCTGAGGGGCTGTGACACCTGGGTTTGCGGTGGCCTTGGCAGGGCTGGGGGAACAGCCGGACTTCATGATCTTGGAGGGCTTTTCCACCCTCATCAATTCCATGACTCTAAGGGTCATCTCTCCTGGACCACCCAACTCCTCATGGCTGGGCTGAAGGTGTACGTGAATTTCCAGGTCACTCAGCTCATGCACTGGTTGGGACAGAGCCCTGCCAAGCCTCCAGCTGCAGATGCTCCAAGAGGGAAGCGGGATGAGTCCCAAGCCCAGGCAGTCCTGGGGCCAGGGCCGAGGCCGGGGCCGGTCTGTCCACACCGGCCCTGCTGCAACATGAGCTCCATTAGAGTAATTGAGCTCAGCTCTTGGAACAGGCTTTGAACACAGAAGTTGCAACATTTGGGGTTTCCAAAGTTCTCTATAAGGTCGTTCAGGTGAGGCTGGTGAGGCAAGAGAGCCCTCCGGGTTAAATGGGAAGGTCTTGCATGTTAATCACTGGTTAAGGATGGCAGAATTTGGGATGTACAGCCTGTTTCTGCAACAGAGAGGTCTTTCAACAAGGTCCCACAGGAATCTGGCCAGGGACCTCCTCTGATGCCCCACAAAGTGACCCCGGAGAGGGAAGAGCTCTGCCCAGCACTGAGCTCCGACCTGGCTCCAAACGACTCAGGCAACCGACCTGGCACTGAGGAGCTGCAGGGGAATGTAATGATCGTGCAGAACAGAGCAATAAAATGGCAGATGAACTTCCCTGCTCATAATTGCACAGTAATGAACATGAAAAGCGCTCCCCCCCGTCCGTACACAGCGGCGGCTCCGTATCGGCAATTACTGCTCTTTAAAGGGATCCCGGAGACGCTGCCGAGAGCTCTTTGAAGACGTCCTTTCAACAATTAGTGAGAGTCAAAAAAGGCAAGTGGAATATTGAGAACTCTTAGAGTCAGAAGAGAGAACAAAAGAGAAAATGTCCTTTTTTTTTCCTTCATCTGTTGCCGTGGAGCTCCTGCTCCTCAGCTCTGATGGATTTACACCATGGAGAGGGGAGATGGTGGGGGAAAGCCCCATATCGTTGATCCAAGGTTTGGGATAGAGCCGTGCAGGGGGAGTTAAAGTAGACCAGGACCCCACAGCCTGGAAAAGGGGATGAAGAGACAAATAACTTGAAACTATAGAGGTTTACAAAGGACTGAGGGGGAAAATTGACAATGCAATCCCTGGAAAACAGCTCTGATGCTTTTCCCACAATGTGGGAAGTGGTTTCATTGATCTGTGGCACTTCTCACCAGCGGAGACTCCCCACCCCTCTGATCCCGACTCCCTCGGTCAGCTCAGCACCCGAGAGCAAATCCAGGAGCAGCACCAGGTAAATCCTGCTGGGACTTGGGCAGTGTTGCTGAGCCTGGCCTAGCGCTGAGCCTGGCCCAGCAATGAGCCTGGCCCAGAGGTTTCCCCAGCTCTCGGAAGCAGCAGATGTTCCGGCCCCAGCAGAGCCCTTTGAAGTGCCACGTCGTGTTTGCCCATCGCAATCAAACAACACGTCGAGCTCCAGGAGACAGGGAAGTCGCGTCCCACGAGTCCTGTGCAGCATTCCATCTGGAAAAGAGAAGTAAAGAGGATCAGGATGGGCACCAGGTCTGAGTCCTTCACCTGAAACCTCCTGGGAACTTTCTGGAGTTTCCTAGGGATCCACATGACAACAGTTTCTATAGGGTTTTTCCCTACAAATTTGGGGATAAATCATAAATCCTTTATCTTGATCTTTTCTTGCAATGCCAGAGTTTCCTAGCAATTTTCCATATCCTGAAAAATCTGATCTAAAGCCTCTTTTGCAGGTCTTGCTATGACTTGTGTCTAGAACATTTCGAGGAATGTTCAAGGGCTTCATAAGACTTCTCCATTCTGAAACATTTCAAGGAATGCCCTAGAGCTCCATTGACCTTTCCAACCCAAACCATTCCACGTGCCTGTGATCTCCCAGGGAATTCTTGGAGTATTGGGGGGGCCACCCAAGGCTCATGACACCCACCCTGGTGCGGGGTGACCCACAGAAAGGAGGAGGAGGGTCTGCTGAGGGTGCACCTCTTCCCCTGAATGGATCCAGGGGTGCCCACAGCAGGGCAGAACACACCAGGTGCCCCTTGATGGGCACAGAGAACCAGAGCGGGTGAAAAGCGGGTGTTGCAAGCCCTGTGCCATCTTTGGAGAGCCCATGGGCACCGTGTCCCCCTCCAGCCCCACCCTGCCTGGCCACTGACTCACCTGGGCAGGAGGGACTCTCCTCTTATGCAAACTGTGTCTGAAATGCAGCAGGGAGGCCGTGTTTGCTCAGTTTATCTTCCCGACATTATTTATTTCCTACCTGTCGATGGGCTGGGGGGGAATGTCAGCACCGGCACTGGCTGGGCCGTGGCCCTGTTGACTTTGGCACAGGGAAGAGGAGCCCGGGCCAAGCTGGGCAGCGGCGTGTGGTGAGGCAGGAGCCAGGGAATCCAGGGCAGGGAGAGCTGGGGCTGGGACTGCTGGTAGTGGGGCTGCAGGGCTGTGGGGAATGCACATGTAAGGGGAAAGGCGGAAACTGGTCTGGAACAACATGTGCAAATTGGTCCTGCAGCCCCATCTTGCAGGGATTTGGGTTGTGATGCCCCAGGAGCACAGGGGCAGCAGAAAGTGCCTCTCCTCCTGCTCCGAGCTAATTCTGCAGCCAAGATGGTCACAGCAGTCCCAGAGGGTGGGTGGGTCAAACATGGTGATATCTCTGGGCAAAGCAGCCCCGTGCCCACCTTCCTCCTCCTTCTCCTCCTCTTCTACTTTCTCTTCCTCCTCTTTCTCCTCCTGCTTTTCCTCTCCTGCCATTGGACCTGCAGTCTGGGCATTCTGCAGCCAATAACCCCTGGGCTGTAAAATATCCCACAGGACCCCAAAAGCAGCATCGCCTCTCTGATCCCAGAAAAGTGTCACCCTCCTAATCTGAGCTGCCACCTGACACAGGGACACGGGTGGGGGGTGACACCCCTGGCTGGGGACAGGTTGGGTCAGGCAAAAGGACTGACCTGGAGGCACCCGATTGCATAAGAGGCAGCTTAGAGAGGAACTGGAGGATTTGGATCCTGTTTCTTGCTTAATTCCCCTGATACCTGATCCCTGGGGAGGAAGGGAGGATTCCTCTGCCCCCCTCAGAGGGGACTTAAGATGGGCCACTAAGAAAAGCTGAAGCCTCTGCATGAGGAGTTGTGAGCCCTTCCCAGAGCCCCGACACTGGGGGTGATGCCTCGGGCTGTGGGTGCAGAATGAGGGGGGGCTCCCAGGGCCGTGCACTGTCCCAGTGCTGCCTGGGAGAGCAGGGACAGGAGGGACAGTTCGTGGTGGCCACCCAGCCCCACAGCTGTGAGAAAGCACTGACCCTTTAGGAAGTGGATTTCTAACAAAGCTGAGATCACATTGCTGTTTAACTTAATCTCAGGCCATTTTGTCTCCAAATCCTTCCTAATTCCTCACTGATATTAATTACAGCATATTGTACCCAGGCCTGGGGAACAGTAGCTCTTCCCAACATCCCATGCCGAGTGCTTCCCTGGGATCCTGTCTGTAGCCAACACCCCCTGAGCCAAATAATCCCCCAGCCTAATGCGCTGACTTAAATTAGATTTGGACCCTCCAACCCCTCTGCACCACTTTCTGCTGGTTCCCTACAGCTGTAGCACAGACAAAACAGGAGGGATTTGGAGGGAGGAGTTGGCTGTCTCCTCCAGCCTGCTTGGATCACGGGATTTGGGCTTTGCCAGAGCCCCCTCTCCCAGCACCAGCCACTTGCTCTCTGCAGAAGACCGTGGTGGATGGAGCTCTGGTGTCACCACTGTCACCCTGGTGGCTCGGACAGACTCTTTGGTCCTTGTTGCAGGGCTAGGGATGCAGCAGCTGAGACACGGAGTTAAGCTGGGGGTTTTTCCTGACCTTTGAGCTGTAAACTGCTGTAATGAAATCACACTTTCAAGGGAAAGGCAGGAGTGTTTGGTCGGCTTCTCCACAAACACCTCATGCCCTGTGAGCCCGGCCTGGCAGGCAGGGAGCATCCCATGCAGGCAGGGAACATCCCACATGGGCAGGAGAGCATCCATACAGACAGGAGAGCGTTCCTGCCAGGAGAGCATCCCAGCAGCCCCCCGGCAGGGAAGCTCCCCCTGGCTGGTCGTGGCTCCTGTGATGGGGAGGGCAGCACCTCACCCAGGGGTGGTGGAAATACCTCAGAGCACGAGTGGCACCCGGCTGGCCCCACTGCAGGGATGGGAGACCCAGGGCTGTCATCACCTCTAGATCCCACACATGGACACCCCCCAGGTGGGCTGAGGGGGTGATGCAGGCAGGGGCTGTTATTCCAGAGCCACTTCCCAGAGCAAACACGGAGCCCCCGGGCAGTGCCCTTTGCCCACAGTCGGTGACCTGTGGGCAGCACATGGCCCAGGCTCTGCGGAGCTGTGGCTGCAGAGCCCTCCCCTGGCACTGACTGATGGTGGGCCCTGACCCCGGGGGCACAGACCATCCGCCCCCTGCCCGAGGAGTCCAGAGCCTGCTTGTCACCCTGCTGGGACAGGTTGGGCCGAGGGACTGCTCCAGGCAGGAATCAAAGCTTTGGGAATGCCGATGGAAGGAGGGGAGCCTCAGAGCCTCTCAGCCAGGCAGGAGGGTTGGGGTCAGCCAGGGGCTGCTTGGTCCTGCTCCTGCTCTGGGTTTGGCAGGGATTTGGGATGCTCCAGGCCCCAAGCATGCAAGGATTCATATCCCCAGGGTGAGGATGCAGGCACAGCCATTCCTGTAGCACTCTCCCAAGGCATTGCCAAGAGGCATTGCCAGCCTGGCTCACCTTTCCGCTCCCCTCCCTCCTTCCCCTGGAGTTTCCTTATGGGGTTTTCAGTCTGTTAATGTTTATGCTGCACTGCACCCGAAGGACAGGTCGGAGGCAGCCTCTGGCAGGCAAAGCCCCGAGGCCAAGGGGTGCAAGGAGTACTCTTCCTCCACCCTCACCATTCCAGCACCAAGGTTTGGAGTGAGACCCCTTTCCCTGGCAGAAATTGCCGACTGTTTAGGAACAAGGAGAGAAGAAGATCTGGTTCCCTATCACCCAGGTTTTGCCATAATCCAGCTGGTTTAGGGAGGGAAGTGTCTCTTGTCCCCTGTCCACACCATTCCAAACAAATTGGTGGAGTCAGCAGGATGGGAAGTGTTATCACTTACAACAAAAGCATGAGATAAGACCAAGTCCCAGATTATCAAACAAATGGGCTCACGATAAATGGTGTGATTGGAAAGTGGTGGAGGAACAGCTGAAAGTGGCAAGGGCTGTATAAAGGACGGGAAAGATCCGGGAGTTATTTTCTCAGTCCCTGTGACGAAGGGGCTGGGAATGGCCTTTCCAGGCCTTCCCAGGGCTGCCTGCCCGCTCCCCTCCCGGGCAGCTGCCGGGCTGAGCTGGGGGAGAAGCCCCTTCCCTGTGGGCGCCCCGCCCGCTCCCCCCCTCGTTGCTCACCCCCCCCAGCCCCCGCCTGCCCAACCCCTCATTGCTCATTAACCAGCTCTTGCACTAAAGAATAAAGAGTCGTAAATCACCCAGCGATCGCCTGGACTTTAAACGCCAGCCCTCCTGGAGTGCCTGGGCATCCCGCCGGGGGAAGGGGGGGAGGCCTCCGATCATCCCGACCCAGCCCCGGTTTTCCTTGGACTTTCGCATCTTGCAGGCTCTGGTTAATCTTGGAGCAAACAGTGCGGGAGATAAGGCTGCGGGTCACCCTCCGAGCCCCTCGCCCTGCAGCCCACCCCTCGCCTTTGTGTTCCCTGTGCCCAGCCCCGCAGGTGTTTGCTTCCAGAGCAGCCCCATCGCCCCGGGATGCCGCGGTCTCCACCAGGCACCATCCAGCAGCACCCCAAATTCATCCTGCTTATGTACATCATCCCGTGCCCCCCCTTTCCGTGCTCGGGGGCTCTTTCCTTGTGTTCACCCCCTTCTGCAGCACCCCAGCGCACGGTGAAACCTTCACATCCGTTCCCGGGGCATAAAATGACTTTCATCTCCTCCTTTTCCTCACATTCGGTGTGGGTTCTGCCACCTCATGCCAATGCCACAGCCCTGGATCACAGGGAACGCGCTCAGCGATAACGCCGTGCCACCGCATCCGCCCCGATGCTGGCAAAGCTCCACGGGCCTCGTGACTCAGGCAAATAACCCGGCTGAGGTAAAACGGGGGGGGGGGGTGGC
>JAWWEU010000138.1:5897608-5922560 GCA_035583155.1 Acropternis orthonyx | reverse complement strand
TGTGTAAAAACGGGGGGGGGTGGCACGGGTCAGAAAACGGCCAACACCTCATTCACATGTAAAAACTATGGAAAATGAACGTGTTTTCAGAGTCTTCCATCAAAATTGGGAGGGCAGGGAACAGAACATTGTTTGTGATGTGAAATTGGGGGAAATAAAAACGCCTCAAAAAATGTTCATGTTCGAATTTTTCTCCACCCAGGACTGACAAAAAGGAGGTTTCAACACCAGCCTTCGGCTGGCGGAAGGAGTGGGATTGACTCCTCTCACATGGCACTTTCCCCGTGCAGTGCCAAACCCTGTCCACCCCCTCCAAGCCCCCGGCCCTGCCGCACCCCTGGGAGTGTCACCCCCGCTCGGGGAGCCCCCGCTTTCCCTTTGAACCTCCCCCTTCGAACCTCCCCCGACCCCCTTGTGGGACACCTGAAAGCCATTACCCGGCAGACGTGGGGTGGGACGGGGAGCGCTGGGGGGGGTTCGGATGTGTTTACGGAGTGGTCCGTCTTTGATCAAGACCTTTGCTTCTCCCAGCCCCACTCGCAGCCTCCCCGGGTCAGTGCCCGAGGGCAGCGCTCGGCACAACTGCCCGTATCCATGCGGGGACATCCCACACCTCCAGTGCCACCTCCGCGCGCGGACATCCAACCCGCTGAAGACACCTCAGTGCGGGGACATCCAGCTTTGCAGCCGTAGGAGTGTCCCGGGATGTCCCCCTCGGGCGGGGCCGTGCCAGCAGCGGCACAGGAGGGGGGGCAGTGCTAAATCTGCGCCCCCACCACACAGCCTGCCCCGCATCCTCCGGGCCCCGGCGGAGCAAGTGCTCCCAGACACGGGTCAGGGCACCGGGGGCTTCCCTGGGCCCCTCTGGCTGCGGAGATGGGAAAACAGGACCCCAGCCTGGCTCTGTTCTGGTGTCCGGCCGTCACTGCTGAGCCAGCGGGCTGGGGAGGAAGGATGCTGCTCACTGCCCTGCCATTCCTGCCAGCCCTGCCATTCCTGCCCACTGCCCTTCCAGCTCTGCCAGTCCTTCCAGGCCTGCCAGCCCTGCCATTCCTGCCCTCTGCCCTTCCAGCTCTGCCAGTCCTTCCAGGCCTGCCAGCCCTGCCATTCCTGCCCTCTGCCCTTCCAGCTCTGCCAGTCCTTCCAGGCTTGCCAGCCCTGCCATTCCTTCCTTTCCAGTCATTCCTGCCAGCCCTTCCAGCACAGGCAGTGGTGTATCCACCAGCTCCCCAAATCCTGCCCCCATTCCCCCAGCCCCCAGGATGATGAGCTGCACCAGGGTCCTTCCCATCGGAGTGGCACGTCCCCAGTGCCACAGCAGCCAGGAGATGCCACCACTGCCTTCCTCGGGGCCAGCGTGGTCACCCAGAGCAGGCACTGCCGGGAGCTGCTCAAACCCCTCACCCAGCTACCTCTCCCCCACTGAAATCCCTTTTCCAGAGCAGCCTCCAGTCTTTGGGTTCCCTTCTCTGTTTATAATGAATTTGTCCCATGATTAATTGTTCCAAGAATCCCCTGCAGATCCTCTTCGCCCTGGGGAGGGGACATTGTGCCTATTGCTCCGAATTCCTCTGGATTAGCAATTAAGGCATCTTTTCTCACTTTCTATCCAAGGGAGAGCCCTTCTGCTAGAGACATTACAGGTCTCACACAGCCTCACTCTTTGTAGGGCAGAGATTTCCTCTGCGGGATTTTCTCCCATCTTTCACCAAGACATTTTTTGGGGACCACAAGCTTAATTAAAAAGTTATTCATTATAACTTTAGCACCTAGTTACGCCTCAAGGACTTTGTATTCCCCCTCTGGAAAGTCATGGGAGCAGAATAACAAACCGGTTCAACTTTGGCTTGAAGTTAGTCGGGAGGTGCAAGTAAAATTCCCAGCTCACAACTCCATCTGCCCCACCCAACATGCCAGGGTGCTTTGTGGGTGCCTGTCACCCCAGCTCCATCCTCCTCATCCTCGTGGATGGGCTCTTCTCACCCCTCTCCTTCTGAATCCATTCCCAGATGCAGCATTGGCTGTTAAGGGTATCACATCTCAAAAAAAAAAAAACAACCAAAAACCTAAAAAAGACATGGGGGAAGGGAAAATCTCTGCACAGTGGAGCTCAGGACAACCCAAACGTGCTGTCCCCAGATTTTCACAAGCTTTTGTTTTGGTCATGATGATCATTTATTTTTAATATGTTTTCCTATCATTAACTGTAATTTCAGGATTTTGAAAACAGAAAAGAAATAAACATTCAGTAATTTGGGGAGTGTTTCTCTTTTTTTTGCAGTGAAGAGGCAAACAGTGCTGATCTGCTCCTGACAAAGTTGATGAATCGGCACTTTTAATAGTAATTTTTTTTTCCTTGGCCAGTTCCCAGCCCCATCTCTTTAGTCAGGCAGCTAAGCTGCTTCATCCTCGGGCAGTCCTGGAGGAGGCTGCTGGTCCTCGGGAATTGCTGTGTGCCAGTGATTTCGGGACCCTCCTGGGCTGTGCCAGCCCCTCTCCCCTGACAAGGCTGCCAGGAACGTTTGCTCTGGAGGAGTCTGGGGCAGAGAACCCTCCCCCTCCACCGCAGTGTCCTTCCCACCTTTACTTCCCTGTTATTGCCTGTGGGTTTCTCGTGGAGGCACAAATTCCCTGGCAGAGTTTCTGCCTCTGAAGTGCTGCAGGACTTTGTTCTTTACCTTTGCCTCAGTCTCACCATATCCCCCCTAAGTCACATCTTATACCTGACCTACCCTCTTTTCTGTCCTCTCTCTTGCCTCCAGGCAAGCTCAGCTCCTCCGGGCTGCAAAAAAGCCTTTTGAGCTCCCATTCCACAGGCTCCTGTCCTCAGCTTTGCCTTTCCCATTTCCAGTCACATCCCTTCTCTGCTGGAAGAACTCCAGGGCTGTGCTGGGTTTGGGCTTTCCGTGTCCTCCCCAAAGGAAGGATTCTGCCTTTCCCAAAGCGTTGTGGCTCTCAACAGCCTTGTCTGCTCCCTGCCTGCTCCCTGTCCTGCCTGCTCCCTGCCCAAGCACTGCCACCACCAAAAGCCACTGTCAAGATCCAACCTGGGGTGTTTCTGTGCACTGGGATAGTCACAACTTGTCCTGACCGTACTTGGAGGATGCCAGTGAGTGACCCACAGCCCCCCTGGGCTCCCTGATACCCCATCCTGCTCCAGCAGTGGAGTTCAGGAAGAGCAGTCTCCAGCAAAGGATTTGGAAAATGAGCTCAGTGCCGAGCCTGTCAGACCTGGGGACATGGAGCTTTTCCTGCCTCACTGAGAATTCAACCCCTAAGGACACACTGCCTTAATGAGGGGGCACAAGGAGCGAGAGCAGGGCTTTGTTGTCCCTTCACATGCACCCAGGGTGATGCCCAGCTCCAGGAAGGGGCCCCCTTCCCATTCCGAGGTGGAGAGGGGCCAATACAGGACAGCATGTGAGCACACAGCCTCAATTTATCAGGAGAAGCCCTGAAATCCCCAGGGTCCCCGACCTTTCAACAGCCAGATGCAAAACACCCACTCCTGTTCCGCAGGTACTCCCTCCTTTCCAGTCCATTGAAACCCAAATACATGTCCTCAGCCTGATGGATCGCTGCTGCTCCATGGCTTTCGCTTTCCAGGGGGAGTGGGAAGGAGAGGAAATTGTTCCTATGCGCTTTCCACCTGGCCCACTGCACGGAGAGAGCACAAAACACACAGAGACCATCCCTGCTCTGTGGATAAGACACCAATCCACCTTCTAGACCTGCTGGTAGAGCCTTAGGAGAGTCATTTATTTTGTCCCTTCCTACCTCAGCTCTTCTGTTCACCATTTGTCCTTTCTGTTTAGACTTTGAACACTTGTGGCTGGTTTTAACCACTTCTTGCTGGTTGGAGCATCATTAAATAGCCCTTCTGCTAAAGAAGCTGTGAAGATGCCAGAGGAAAAGCCATCTTGGAAGTAAAACCACCAGGATGCTCATCCAGGACTCTTTCCCTCCCCATTTCCCTGCATTGGTCCTGCCCCAAAGCTGTGTCCCACACATCTGTGTTGGATCAAGGTCCAGCATTCCCAGGGATGGAGTGAACAAGCCTGGAGAGCACAGGGGCAATGAGAGGGACGCTGGCAGGGGAGGGCAGGGCTGCCATGATCCTTCCCAGGGTCAGGATAGCGGGGCTGGATTCCCAGATAACCCCCAGCAGATATATGGCTGCTGCCAGGACCTGCCCTCCCTCCCCTGGTGAATTAAGGCAGCCCTGGCAGCCCAAGCCCTGGGACATAAATTAGTGATGGGAGCAGCGATAGGAGCCAGTCCCTGGCTGGGACTGACTTGGAGCAGAGGGCTCTGGAGCTGCAGTGCCCACCCTGGGGTGCTTTTTGCCTCCCCAAAAGGCCGTGCATTCCTGGCAGGGCTGGGCGCTCATTTTCCCCCAGAGGAATGGGGTGGGTTGCTAATACCTGCTGACCCCAAGGTCACGGGTCAGGCACAACCATCCCACGGAGCTGTGGGAAGTGGCCCCTGCAGTGACACGTGGCTGTTCCAGGCGCTGCCACCCTTCCCAGGATGGGGCTCAGGCTCCCCATGGCATGGGGACTGGGGGGGTTCTGAGTGCCAGGTGGGCTCCAGGGAAGGGACGGGACCTGTGGGAACAGGGAACAGCAAACCTATGGCTGTCTTTGCATATAGGCCAGGCAGGAGGGAAAGATTTCCCATATGCTTTCTCTTCCTCATCTTTTCTTTGCTCACACACACCCCTCCTTTGAGAAATCCTTCAACCTCTCACCCAAAATCTCCTACCACAAGAAACTGTGTGGAAAAAAAAAATGCAAAAAAATGAACAAAAAAGCATTGACATGCTCAGCCCAGACATGGGCAGCACAGCTACCCCAGGGGTGCCACCTGGGGCCGCTCGGGTCACCCCACAAGCGCTGCTTCCCTGGAGGTTTGGGGGCACTTCTGCACCGAGACCTGGGCAAAGACCCTGCAGGCTCATGGACTGGCAAGTGCAAAGCTCCTGGATAGCTGTTCTGTGAACCCCCTTCTCACTGATGGGACCCCCACACACCCCACCCCCCCCAGCTGGCAGCGCTTTAATAACCCCTGGCGCCAAGAGCCTGGCCCTGAGCCCGTGGGTCACTAATTAGCCCCTGCTCATTAGCCCCAGCCATGGGGTCGGGGCTGTCAGTGGACATGGGGGCTGTGATTAGTGCCCCACGTGGCTGGAACCCCCATTTCCACCCACCACCCCAAAGAGGTGGTGAGCCAGTGCTTCAGGCTCCTCTGGGGAGGCGGGAGCCCAGTGTTACCCACCAGCATCCCCAGTGCTCCCAGTGCTGCCCTGGGTGACAGCGGGGACCCGAATTATTTACCTGGCTGGAGTGATGGATGTCCCTGTAATGAACCCAAAATGGAAGGGGCTAAAGATTAAACCCAGCCCCGCCTCCCCAGCCCCCAGCACTCACATTTGGTTGAGTGCACGAAGCCCAGATAAGAACAAGTTAAATTTATCTTCAAAGAACCCCCAAAAGCAGCTCTCGCTTAACACCCCCCTTGCCGGTATAAATCTTCCCCTTATCTGAACTTCCAAGGAGCGGGGCTGGGCGGGGGACGGAGCGGGAACGCCGCGGAGCATTCTGAGCCAAACCCCTCTCTGGTTCGGATTAAAGGGGAGGATAAAAGACCCCGCGGGGTCCCACCGGGAGCATAAATAATGCGGGACGGGCCCTGCACAGGGATTTACACCCGGGAGCGCTCGGAGCCCGGATCAACAGCAAGGGGGGCAGCAGGGGGGCTTGGGCCCTGCCAAGGGGTGAGGGTGGCTGTGGAGAGGGCAGAGACGGCAGGGGGCACCGGGTGGGCAGCAGGGAAGAGGTGGGATAAAGGTGGGATGGGATCCCGCAGAGCTGGAGCGGCTCCATGTGCAGATCCTGTCCTGTGGCAGGAGGGAGGGGAAAAGGGGAAGGGGAAGGGAAAGAGAGAGGAAAGAAAATGGAAAGGGGAATGGAGAGGGGGGTAAGGGGAAAAGAAAGGGGAAGGGAAAGGAGAATAGGAAGCAGGAGGGAAAAGGGAACAGAGAAGGGGGAGAAGAAAGGAAAGAGGAAAATAAAATGTGAAAGGAAAATGGGAAAGGAAAGGGAAAAGAGGGAGGGAAAAGGGGAAGAGGAACTCAAATTGGAAGGGAAAGGGGAAAAGGAAAGGAGAAAGGATAATGGGAATTGTAAAGGAAAAAGGGATTGGGAATGGGAAGAGAAAAAGGGAAGGGGTTGCAATGCCCTGCAGCATCCACACCGCAGTGACCCACATCTCACGTGCCGGCACATCCATGTCCCTGCGGATCGGACAGAGGAAACTGGGCAGACACTGCCAAATTCCAGAAAATTATTTTTTCATTTTCTCCTTTATTAGTTTTTTATTAAAAGAAAAAAAATAAACGCGGCCTGCCTCTGCCCCAGCACAACCTTTACCAGCCAAGCTCCTGCCTGCACAGAGGCTCCGCTTGGGCTCCAAGGCTGCCCTGGATGCCTGGGCAGAGCCCGGATTTGGGGCTGTTGGGACCCCCCGGCACTGGCGCGTGGTCAGGGGGTCGGGGGGAGCTTCGCCAGCCTCCCACACCCTGCGGGTTCTGTGACCAGATGTGTCCTCAAGGGCAAATCCAAAGGCAACCCCCCAGGCTCTGTGTGCTGTGGGACTGGCAGATGGGTGAATAAATCCAACTGGGGTGGGAACATCCCACCAAGGAATGAGCTCACGGCAGGGTCGGATGTGGTGGATAACGCGGAGTCTCTTGCCTTGATGCAATCTGAGGCAGACGCAGCCCAGTGAGAACCATCGGAAAAAGCCTTTGACCTCCCTGAACTCTTGGAAAGGTTGAAGCTGCACCTCCGGCCCGGAGAGCTGGGGGCAGGGAAGAGCAGGAGCAGATGTCCCACGGTGCAGGACATGTGCAGCAGCCAGGGAGGAGGGTGGGATGAGCTGGGGGGGGCACCCGGCGGCTCCACGGCTGGATTAGCAGGTGGGATATGACGGCCACCCACGGCCATTCCAGCTCGGCAGAGCTGAGCCCTGCAGCATCCCAGGGAGCTGATGCCCTTCCCACCACCGTCCCTCCCACAGCAGGAGCTGTGCCATGGTCCCACCAGAGGTGCAGGTTCCCTGTGCTGGAGGTGGGGAGGGCTGCCAGGATCCGTCACCCCCCTGCACAACTGCTCTGAGTTCTGGAATCAATTATTCTCCTGGCCCAGGAATTAGCACGTTACAAAGGCACAGTGACTTCAAGAACTTGGAATGGGATCAGTTTTTGCTCAAATTGTCGCCTGCCAACCCTGTCCCTACCCTTGGTGTGGGGAAGGGCACGGACACGGGTCCCCACGAGGGCAGGAATCCACAGCTCCAGCCCCTGGCTGGGGAGGTGTCGGGTCTCACTCCACACGTCACATGGATTTTTCTCATTCCTGCCTGAAGTTCTCCAGAGCTCAGCCCAAGGTGAGAAGTGACCCTGGGGCTGCCACGTGTGCCCTCTGGAGTGTGGGGTGGATGATCCCATCACCTCCCACCCAAAGCATCTACCAGTTATCAGCAATGCCTCACCCTGACCCTGGCCAGCAGGAAACATCCCTCTGGGAGTAGGGCAGAGTAACTTAGGAGTTATCACCTGGGATGCTCCAGAGCTGTGGGTTTAATCTGTTTGTTTGGAAAAGCAGATCCTTCCTCGAGTGGCTGTGGGTGCTTGTGACGAGCTGCCCGTGCCAATGCTCA
The DNA here is from genome assembly GCA_035583155.1 of Acropternis orthonyx. NCBI lineage: Eukaryota > Metazoa > Chordata > Aves > Passeriformes > Rhinocryptidae > Acropternis > Acropternis orthonyx. The sequence continues at coordinate 5,914,838 of JAWWEU010000138.1, read as the reverse complement.
ATGCTTCCCTTCAGGAATTATCGACCACCCCATGTTCCTACTTGAACCTGCAAGGAAAAAGCTCTTCTGGTTGTGATGAATAGAGCAGAGGCCTGGGAAGGAAGTAAGTGCCCTGGGGTGGGACACACCTCACAGCTTGGGCACAGCCTGAGCTCAGGCAGTGCTGGCTCTTTCTCAGGGCACAGGGAGGGTGAAACAGCAACTGCCAGCAATTTTGGGAATATAATCCCACAAGCCCAGAAAACAGCCCTGAGGGTTGTTCAGGGGGCATGAGGGGATCCCAGTGGGCTCCTCCCTGCAGTGCCCAAGGTGGTGCATCAAGCTGGGGAGGACTTTGACACCCCAATGCCCTCATGGCCCCCTCCTCCTCTTCCTCCTCCTCCTCCTCCTCCACCCTGGCTGCTGGCTCCAGCTGGAGAGAAATCCTGCTCTTTGCCTTGTGACCATGCTAAGTGAGCTGGAGAAAATCAACACGGGATTTGCATTAACAGCAGTCGCTACAACAAGATCCCGGCCAAACACAATACTGGAAACTCAGCTTCCCCCCCATCCTTAGTGCTTCCAGATGGAGCCCCTCGCACAGACCAAAGGGTAGGGGCCACCCCCCCTTCTGCTCTCAGCACGGACCTTTCCTTCAGCCCCAGGCTCCGGAGGGGGCGAGGAGGGACAGATCTGCCCTTTGTCCGAGCTCCTGCCCGATGCCAGAGCAGAGACGGGACCGGCAGCTTTCCCTGTTTCCAAAGCAGTGGATTTATTTCCGCTTACATCAGAGAAAGCTGGAAAAAAATAATAAAAGAGAAAGAGATCAGGATATTCTGTAAGTCCTTTGGGATCTGTATAGGGGAAGACATCCTTGGAATAACATCAGCAGCCTCAGCACCGCCTTCGGAGGCTGGCCAGGAACCGGCCTCTCCGGGCACTGAAAGCACTATAGCAGAGTGCTAAAAATATTCATTATCCAGCAGGGAATCGCCACAACTGCACAGGCCCCAGGTATTAAGTAGGTAGCAGGACCTGGCACAGGCTCCTTGGCTTACACCTACTCACACACATTTGGGTTTGCCATTAAAGCCTCCAGGCAAGGATGTTCCCGAGAAAGGGCCAAGAGGGAGCGGTTGGCTTGTCCCCCACTGCCCTCTGCCAGGAGACCCCCATCCCATGGAGCTGACAGCTCCTTTCTTGGAGCTGGAACAGCTGGGGCTTTGCCAGGTCCTTCTGATAAGAAAATCAGTTGCCTTGTGCAGATGGGGGGTGTTGGGGTGCACCCAGACCCCCTGCACCCCCTGGTGCTGCCGTGTCCCCTTCCACGGACTGGAAATCCTCTGCTCATGTGCTCATCCTGTGGGAAGCTCATTAAACAAGCAGGCTAATTTTTGTCCAGACATTGCAGGAGCCCAGCGCTGCCTTGGGCAGGGGCTCCTGCTCTTCCCAGCCATTACAATATGAAATGGGTTCCACTGCTTCCTCCAGGTGGGTTTTCTTCTTCCTCCCCTTTTTTGGGACAAAGCCTAATGCAGAACTGCCACTGAATCCTCCCAGAATTGCAGCACTCACATCGGCTCTCCCACAGGATCTTCAGCTCCAAGACTGCACAAAGAACCTTCACACAGATAAGAAAATCAAATTTAAGTCACAGTTTCTTGTTTTTCACTAGCACTTTTGCAGTTGCTGCTTCCCAGCCTTCCTTTAGCAATTCTGAGGAAATGGAGGCAAAGCATCCCAGCTGCATACGGAGTGAACATTGAGCATCTGCATGTGGAACCAGGGAATCCCAGAATAGTCTGGGTTGGAAAGGACTGTACAGACCATCCCACTCCAACCCCTGCCACGGGCAGGGACACCTCCCACCAGCCCAGGTTGCTCCAAGCCCCGTCCAACCTGCCCTTGGGCACTCTCAAGGATGAGGCAGCCACAGCTTCTCTGGGCACCCTGTGCCAGGGCCTGCCCACCCTCACAGGGAAGGATTCCTTTCCAATCTCACATCTATCCCTGCCCTCTGGCAGTGGGAAGCCATTCCTCTGTGTCCTGTCCCTCCAGGCCCTGTCCCAGGTCCCTCTCCAGCTCTCCTGGAGCCCCTCTGGGCACTGGAAGGGCTCCCAAGTCCCCCCAGAGTCTTCCCCAGGCTGAGCCCCCCCAGCTCTGCAGCCTGTCCTGCCCTCAGGGGGCACACGGAGGGTGGCGTGTCTGGGTGCCCTGTGCTGTGCCCCCCCAGCGTTCCCAGCCCCGCTGGCCCCTGGCCCATGCCCGTGGTCCTGCACAGCTCCGTGTCCACGCACCGGCGCTGGCACAGCCGGGCGGATGCGCTCGCTCACATCCTGTTTAGCCCAGGCTGTTTACAGCCTCCAGCCGTGTTTCCCGGCCCACCCGGACCCTCTGCGATCCAGAGGCAGCTGCAGCTGGAGCAGGGATGCAGGAGGGGGGCTCTGGGGTGTTCCCTGGAGCTGCATGTGGGGCAGCCCGAAGAGCTCAGCCTTGTTTGTCCTGCTGTGGCTTCCCCGGCCCGGCTCTGCACAGGGACACACGTAGCACTGCAGCTTTCTCCCGGCCACCACTTCTGTGCACGTGGAGGTCTCGAGTCCCTTCTGTGGGGGAAGAACAGATGTAAGGGCTGTTAAGTCATGGAACCATGGAACGCTTTGTGTTGGAAAGGATCTTAAAGCTCATCCCGTTCCAACCCCTGCCACGGACAGGGACAGGTTCCACTAGCCCAGGTTCCTCCAAACCCTGTCCAAACTGGCCTTGGACACTTCCAGGGATGGGGAAGCCACAGCTTTTCTGTGCCAGGGCCTCACCGCCCTCACAGGGAAGGATTTCCTCCTAATATCCAATCTAAATGTCCCCTCTTTCAATTTAAAACAGTTCTCCCTTGTCCTGTCACTGTCTATCCATGCAAAAAGTCACTTTCCATCTTTTTTACAAGCTCCCTTTGAGCACTGAGAGGAAAGACAGGAACACTGCTCAAATATCTTCAGCCAGAAAACCCAGGACTGTTTTATCTGGCAGCTGTTTCTGAAGTCCCATTTGGCACTGGCAGCATTGTGGACGGGACCCCAGACCTGTGTCACCAGGCAGGGTTGGCCCTGCAGCACCCGCTGGACCTGCAGCATTCCTGGCTCTGCTTTTACACACAACAGATTTGCTCTGTGCCTTAAAGAAAAGCCCCTCATAAAACCTTCCAGCCCTGTGGAGAGATAAGGGGGGTCTCAGGGAGCCCTTGGCTCGGGAAGGGGCTGTGGAAGGAGCTGCTGTGATGGAGAGCCAAGCGCAGGGGCGGCCGGAGGAGGGGGAGGCTCTGACGCCTTTGCGGAGCCTTTGCCAGCCCCAACCTCATCCCTGAAGGTTGGAAATCTGAGTGGGGGGATCTAGGGCAGCACATGGAGCATGAAGCTGTGCTCCTGCTGCCCTATCATGCAGTTACACCACCATCCCTGCCCAAGGCCCTGGCGCAGGCTGGTGAGGGCCAAAGGAAGGAGCAAACGTCATGGGACAAGTGTCAGAAGGAGGATTGGGTCAGAAACCATGGTGTGTGGAAGCTGGGAGCATCTCCCACCAGCTGAAACCTCGAGAGGCAGAATTCCCTCTGCACAGCAATGGGTAGAGGCAGATGGATCATGTAGCAGCTTCATGTGTTTAAAGAGCCATAAAAGTTGGGATGAGGTGAATTCCCTTTGGAGCAGCAAGGGCAGAGTGGCCAGAAGGCCACTGGCAGAAGCCTGGCCAGTGTGGGAGTGAGTGACCCTGCTCTCCTCATTCCATGCTGCGCTGACACTGGGGGTGTCAGAGCCCCCCACACCTTCCCCATGTCCAGGGCAGTTTTGGGGGCACATTTGGTGGCGCCTCTGGTTGTTCCACAGCTGGGGTGAGCAGTGCAGTGGGCATCTGGGGAATGGCTGATGGGACTTCAGGCAGCTGGGGCAGAACAGACCATTCCAAAGGGTGCTCTAAGTCACCCCATGGGTCTGCTTGGATGAGAACTGGGAGGATGGGAACCTGTTCCAGGAGTGCTGAGGGGGATTGCTGTGGGAAAACAGCCAGAAGGCTCAGGTTAGAGCCTGCTGTGGCAAATGCCCATGCTCAGGATTCATTGATCAGAAAGAATTTCTCCATGGAAAGGGTGGTCAGGCATTGGAAGGGGCTGCCCAGGGAGGTTTGGAGTCCCCATCCCTGGAGGTGTCCAAGGAACGCCTGGATGTGGCACTCAGTGCTCTGGGCTGGGTGACAAGGTGGGCATCAGGTATAGGTTGGACTCCATGGAATGGGAGGGCTTTTCCAGCCTCAAGGATTCTGTGTTTTCAGAGATGCCCTGCATCTTTCTGACTCTTTGCTCGAGGGGGAGCTGGGCTGGGTGTTTCAGTGTGGCACAGCCAATGCTGCCTGGGAGTGGGTGAGAGGAGAGGGGTGGGACCACAGGGCAGATTCCCCTGCAGATAAGGGGGGATATAATGGCTCGTTTTACACACATGGAGATAGAAAAAGGCAAATTGCGGAGGATAATTGCTCCAAAAAACAAAGGGGTGCTTCATATTTCTTGGCTCCCTGACAGAATTAGCACAGTGAGTGTTCCTGGGCTTTCCTTTCATTCTTCTCCAAAAACATCATTTTCCTGGGGGAAGATGAGGGGGTGGGAGTGGGAAAGCCAGGAGCATTACGGGGCCTGGGCAGCGCAGGGCAGCTGCCCACGGGGAGAGGGGCTTTGCTGCCCCCCCTTCCTGCTGCCCCCTCGCTCCTCCAGCCCCTTGCCCAGACCCCAAACCGTGGTGGGCAGCCGTGGTCCCCAGCCCATCCCACCCCAAGCTGTGCCCACTCTGAGGTGGTACCTCAGGGGCGGCACCGAGCGCGGCAGGGAGGCAACGTGCCAGCGGCGCAGCCTCATCCATGAGTGTCGGGGAGGCAAACAGCTGGGGAAGAGCCTGGGAGGCTTTTTCCCAAGCTGGGAATGTTCTCTGAAGCCCTCGCCCCCGGAGCCAGGTGTCCTTTGAACGGGAGCAGCAGCCCTGGCTCCCGGCAAGCCGTGGCACGGGCATCACCGGGGAGTGCCCGTGGCAGGGCAGGGCGAGCCAGGAAGGGCAATTCCTTGGGGAGCCCTGGGATGGAGGCTCAGCTGCACACCTGAAATCCACCACTTATAAACCTGCAGGATGGTGGGTTTGGTGGAAGAAAGGGCACAAAAGGAGGGTGGGCTGTGAGGAGGGAGAGCAATGGGATGGAATGGGGGTGAGTGTGACCGTGCTGGGTCCACCTGCTCGGCCATGGGGTGACCAGTCTGAGCCCCACAGTGGGCTCAGCAGCTGGACACCGTTATGCCAGGGAATCCTTGGGATCCTTTTGCCTTATCTCAATAAAAATAAGCCTCATTTAAGGCCACCCAGTGCCACCCTTCCCATGTCCCTGCCCCACACAAGCCCCACGGGCACCCTTTGCACCGACAGCTCCCTCCTGCCCATGCCCAGGCAGGTGGCAGCAGGGTCCCTGCGGGTGCCAGGAGCAGGGCACAGCGTGGGGCTGCCCCTGTGCCCCCTCCACCAGCTGAGCCCACCCTCCAGCCCTGCCCTGGCTGGGTGAAGGCTGCAGCTCTTCAGGCCTCCCCATCAAGAGGCTTATTCAGGGATGGAGTTAAAAAGCTGAAGAGTAAAAGAACGTTCAAGGGAGCAGTGGAAGAACCGGATTTTCTTTTGAGTTTTTTTCTTCTGAAGGATGCTGTATTGAGCTGGCCATGACAAATATGCCAGGAATGTTTGCCCTCAGGGCCTGGGAGAGCAGGGAAAGGCCCAGAGAAAGGCTTTGCTGGCACCTTATCAACACAAAACCAGTGCCAGGGGCAGGTCCCCAGGGCAGCAGCTGCCCTTGCCTGGAGCAGGATGCCAGGAGCAGGATGCCAGGAGCAGGATGCCAGTGGGCACCCGCTGTGCCATGGGGGTGCGTCACCCTGGCACGATGGGGACCTGCCCTCCGGCTGCACCCAGGGTAGAGGAAGTGTGTCTGTCTCTTCTCCCAAGGAACAAGGGACAGGACAAGAGGAAATGGCCTCACAATGCACAAGGGAACATTCAGGTCGGATAGCAGGGAAAATTTCTTCCTGGAAAGGCTTGTCCAGTGGAGTCCTCATCCCTGGAGGGGTTTAAAACAATGTGTGGATGTGGCACTTGGGGACATGGTCAGTGGTGCCCTTGGCAGTGCTGGGGGACGGTTGCACTTGATCTCAGAGAGCTTTTCCTACCTAAATAATTCCATGATTCTGTGAAAGAGCCGCCAAGCTGCCACGCAGCTCCAGAGAGCCCTGGCCCAGCGCTGAGGAAGCCATGCACAGCGGGCTGGGGCCGGGGCTAATTAACAGTCCTCGTTAAAAATATATTGTGTTTGCTTTAACGAAGGTTCCCCCAAGCCAGAGGAAGCCGGTGAGGGACTGTGGAGAGATAGTGAGAGAGGGAGAGAGGCGGTGGGGAGGGGAAGGCAGTGCCTGGGTGCATTTATTTCTTTACTCACTTCCATTTCTAAACCAAAGTGAAGTGTCTCGGGGGCTGGAGGCGCCCTCACGTCTATTAAAGCACCACATAGGAAATTGTAAAGTGCAGGAAAACAGCTCAATCTGCCTGACCCCATAACAAACTCCAGCCACAGCCAAAGCTGCAGGGCAAACAAAGCTGAGCCTCTCCCAGGCACTGAACCTGGTCCCACCCGTGGCTGGATGTCCCCACAGCCCTCATCCCAGCCCTCAGCCACGGAGCTGCCCCCCAGTCCTCACCAAGGATGTTCCCATGTCCCTCCTGCCCAGATGGAGGATGTTCTGCTGCAGTGACACCCCAGCGATGGCATTGCCAGAGTGCTCTGCTCCCAGCAGGAGCAGCATCCAGCAAATCCATGTCCTCAGCCAGCACTGGGAGAGCACCCAGTGCTCTTCTCTGGGCTGTGAGGAGTGGGAACAGTTGGGCTCCAGCATGGCCTGACCATGCTCTTCCAAGTATCCTTGGCCAAGGGGATGTTTTTAATGTGTCAACAGTTGGTCTGAGCACCGAGGTCAGGAGGGTTTCCTTCAAAGTCAGGTGCTTTCTCTCCTACCCACTGGAGGTGACGCTGTTCTGGGCCAGTGGTGGGTCCCCTCTCTCCTGTTCAGGGCAGGACTGATGTCCCTCTGGGCCTCGGGGTTTGTCCCAGGCTCCCTGAGCCCGCCTGACACCCACGGAGAGGGGCTGGCAGCGCTGCAGAGCCATTAGCATCGGTCCCACAGAGGCCTCGCTCCGTTTCCCTGGACACCGGCAATTCAGCCAGAACCTGAACAATTTTCTGTGCATAATAACCAGAAATGTGCTCTCTGGCAGGCTCAGAAATCAGCATCCCAGCGAGGCAGGCTGGATTAATCAGGGTGGCCACGACTCGGAACAAACCTGCTGATGGAGCCGTGGCAGAGGCAGCAGCGTGTGCGAGGGCTGTGCCTCTGCCTCCTGCTCCTGCTCAGCACGGGGGGCCAGGGATCTTTGTGCAGTCATTGACCACATTCCTCCAGAGCCCTCTGCCACCAGCGCTGTGCCACCGGCCCTGTGCCCCCTCACTGCCCCTGCCCCCCACCCTGGAAGCCTGGGCAGGCAGGTGATGCAGGGCCACTGCCACGGAGGGGAGGATGATGGGGGGGTCGGGAAGTCCCTCATCCGTATTCCAGTCATGGGATTCTGGATACTGTCTGGGACACCCTGATGGTTAATTCAGCCCCAGATTCCACCACAAGATGCCAGTGCTCCTGCTTGGAGCATGGGAAAGGAATGCCTGGAGGGATGTTTGGAGCAACCCACAGTTTCGCTGCAGTCCCAAGTCCCTGTGCTGCTCCTGTGTCCCTCTCTGAGCCTTCCCTGCACTCTGCTTCCCACACGCCCTCCAGCCGAGCTTCCACAGCCCGTGAGATGGAGGTTGGGCACTTTCCATGGGGTATCCCAACCCTCTGCTCCCCGTCTCTCTTCCCCCCAGGAGGCACTGCCCAAAGCCACCCCCACACCACCTCCTCTCCCTCTGAAGGGACAGCACGGATCATTTTTGGCAGGATATTTGGCTGTTGAACACTGTGCTTGGGGCTGGCACCAGCAGGAGGCTGCAGCCAGGGTGTCTCCTGCTTTCCTGGGGACCTGTGGGGTCACTGGCCAGGTCACAGGGATCACAGTGAGCTGGGGGAATGCCAGCACCCTCCTGTGCTCCCTGGACCTAGGGTGGGTGGGCAAGAGGGGCAGCCTTGCAGAGTGGGAGGCCGGACACCTCCTCCACCCCGCACTCTCCCCTCCTGGTGAAGCAGCAGGATGTTTACACGATGGTTTCTGGCTGGTGAAGGACACACAAAGCCTCAAAAAAAAAAATAAAACGAATAACAAAAAAAATCCCCCTGTTGTTCCCTCCAGCAGATGGAAAGTAAACACAGCTGCTCCTCTCCCCCCGAGCAGCGGCCGCACGTCCCGGTCCCGCCGGCCCCCACACCCCGGACATGCTGCCCATGGCAAGGACCCACGAGAGGCCTGGACACCCGGGGTGGTGGCAGCACGGCTGGGGACACTCGCCTTCCCACGCTGTGTGATGGGTGGGGACCCCCTGAGAGGGGATGGGCTGCGTGGGAAGGCACCTCTGCCCTCCCGGTCCAATGGGTCCAGCCTCAGCTCCGTCCGTGCAGGATGGGGTGGATAAGCTGATACCTGGAAGGAGACACCCCTGAGAGCATGTGATGAGCGTGAGGGACCATCCCCTGCCCACCAGGAGCAGCAGAGGAGCGGGCACAGAGCGGGTGTGCAGGGACAGGGACAGCCTGGTGTCCAGGCCACGCTGCCCATGTCCACGTGGAGGGCGGGGTAAAGTGGAGGTGAAACATCAGGAAACACTTCCCATCCCTGGATGGGATCTGGAAGGCAGAGCCAGCTCCTGGCTGGGATCCCCCTCTGTGGGGACAGGCTGTGGCTCTGCAGGGGACTGGGTGGGGACCCCCAACACAGGCTGTGTGCCCACCACACAACCACACCCACCACGGGTGGGATGTCCCGTGTCCTTTTATTCTTCCTGAATTTTAAGGCAAGCAGCAGCTCCTGGCAGTGGGGCCTGCTCCAGCACCCAGAGCCCCCACCCAGTCTGAGCCTAAACTGGGGGGAAAGGGAACATTTCCCATATTTGCTGTGCAGCTCTGGGACCCTCCAGAACTGCCCCCGGCAAAGTGACTCAGGGTTCAGGGCTGGGGAATGCTTGGGGGAGCAGGGATGTTTCCAGGGATGCCACAGGGTTGCTTCCAGGGGTGCTGGGAGCTGGGGGATGCTGTCAAAGGTGTTTGGGACTGCAGCAGTGGTGCCAGGATTGCCCGGGGCTGCCAGAGGTTCTCTGGATTGCAGGTTTGCTCACGGCTGGAAGAGTGCTTTGAGGTTGGCAGGAATCCTCGGGGTTTGACAGAGGGTTCAGGACTGGCAGGGATGCTCTGGGCTGTGAGGACGCTCTGAGATGGGAGATGCTCCGGGTTGTGGGGTTGCTCTGAGCTGTGGGATGTTCCGGGCTGTGAGGGATGCTCGGGGCTGGGCGATGCTCGGGGCTGGGCGATGCCCAGGGTGCCCGGGGGCAGCGCAGGGGCTGCGGGGCTCCTGCCCGGGCCGCTCCCGTGGAGCTCGGCTGTCCTCTAGTGCACGGCCGGCTCCAGTGCACGGAGCCGAGGGGCCGGGAAGGGCAGGGCAGGGAAGGGCAGGGAGGAAGCCCCATCAAACCCCACCTCCCACTCCCGCTAAGCCTCCGCAATTTTGGAGGGGCTCCACTATACATTCAGCATCCCTTTGCCCCTCACTTTTTTCCCACCTTCCACTCCCCCTTGTCTTCCTACCCCTTTTAGGCCCCAGCTTTATGTTAAACCTCTACTTAATTTAATGCTCTCCTGTTATTCCTTAGACCCCTGCTCCTTTGCAGCCTCCCGTTCTTCAGTGGTCTCCGTTCTTCACCAGACTCTCCATTTGCCACTACTACTTTATCACCCTCCACCCCTCTTTAGCCTTCCCACCTTTTTCAGTCCCCACTCTTTTCTGGCCTTTACTTGCCCTCCATCCTCCCACACCCCTTCAGCCTCCCATCCCATTTTGGTACAGAAGAGCCAGCACAGGCAGGTAGGATGGAGAAAGGAGGAGAAGAGCGAGAGGGCAGCATGGAGTGCAGGTCCTGGGGCACTGTGGGGCCATGCCAGCCTGAGCAGCCTCACCTGGGCCACCCCCCACACACCTGTCTGTGGTTCCATTTAAGCTCAGCCTGGAGGCTTCAGCTCCTTCCTCAGCTTGGTGTGGGCATTTGCAGCTCTGGCCCTGTGCCCAGCACACATCTGTAGGCAGGTCATGTTCCTGCAGATGCCCACCATGGTTTGCTCCCAGCTCTGGCTCCTGGGGGGCTTCAGAGCCGAGAGCAGCCATGTCTCCAACCCTGGAGGTCCCTGGACCGGGCATGGTGCTTTCCTTGGGCGGCTGAGCTGCTCTGCCAGCCCAGGTTCTGCCCACCCTGGGAGTGGCACCTGGTGGGTGAGGGCACTGCCAGTGCTGGGATCACCCTGGTCCCAACTTTCCTGTCCTTGGGGAAAAGCCACCCTGGTGCTTCCCGGCAGGGCTGTGGGGAAGTGGGTTCGGCTCCCACTGCCCTGTCCCCGTGGGGGCTGCGGGCACGAGGGAGGCTCTGCCACCACTCACAGAGGGACACCTATCCCTGAACCACGGAGATGGATGGGTGGGAGGCTCAGGTCCCTCGCTGGCCAGGGTCCCTTGGGGAGCCCTGGGGTGCTTTGGGGAGCCCTGGGGTCCCCTGGGGTTCCTTGGGAAGCTCCGGGGTGCTTTGGGGAGCTCTGGGGTTATTTGGGGTTCCTTGGGGAGTTCTGGGGTGCCCTGGGGTTCCTTGGGGAGGCCTGTGGTGCTTTGCGGTGCCCCGAGGGGCTCTGGGGTCCCTTGGGGAGCTCAGGGGTATTTTGGGGTGCTCCGTGTCCCCCCCGGCCGCGCTGTGCCCGCAGTGCCGCCGCTGGCCGCGGGGGGGCAGCAGAGCGCCAGGGCCGGGCGGGGACAGAGGGGACAGAGGGGACAGTCTGTCGGTGCCACCTTCCCCCGTGGGCCAAGACATCAATTTGTCCTGGCCCGGCCCTGGCTGAGCAGCAGATCTGAGGACCCTCACTCCAGGGCTCCCTTGCTCCAGTGGGATGAGCTTCCCAGCAGCTGCCGGTGCAGACAGGGGTCTCCCAGGCTGGCTTCAGGCGCTGTGCCCAATCCGATACTCATGCGTGGCCTCTCCCTCTCCCACCACCGCTGCCTTCAAAGCCAGTGACCTGGCAGTGGTTCTGAAACCCGGGCAGAGCTTCCATGCCACGGCTTGGCACGGAGCTCAAAGGCTCAATTAGCAACATCTGCTCTTGTGGGCTGTAAAACCCTCTCCCTGCTCCCCTCCCTCGCTCGGAGCGCTCACAGCTGGGAGCAGCATGGGGCTGCAGCCAGCCCGGGCAGGGAGATGTGCTGGGCAACCACAGAGCCCGCCCCTGGCTCACAGCTGGCACCGCGTGCTCTGCCACCACCCTCCCAACCTCTCGCATCCAGGCTCTGACAGCAGCTGAGGGTGCAGGATAAGGGGTGACCTCTCCTCTCTGGTGGCCAGTGACAGGACCCCGAGCCACACTGCTCTGGCATGACATGGGTGTGGAAAGTCTCAGGGGCTGCTGAGCCCCTCTCACCACTGGCACAGGCTCTTCTTAAGCTGCCACCATAACAGCCAAGGGCATCTGGTTTGTACCTGCACTGGTGTGGACCAGGGCAGTGCCCATTCCCTGCACTGATACCTTGAGTCCTGGGGCCAGTTCTGGGCCCCTCAATTCAGGAAGGACACTGAGGGGCCTGGAGCATGTCCAGGGAAGGGAACGGAGCACCAGGAGCGGCTGGGGGAGCTGGGGGGGCTCAGCCTGGAGAAAAGCAGGCTCAGGGGGAACCTTCTGGCTCTCTGCAACTCCCTGACCGGAGGGGGGAGCTGTCAGGGGAGGATCGGGCTCTGCTCCCAGGGAACAAGGGGCAGGGAACAGCCTCAAATTGTGCCAGGGGTTGACAAGTTGTTGTTCAGGTTGGATATCAGGAGGAATTTCTTCATGGAAAGGATGGTAAGTGTTGGAAGGGTCTTGCAGTCCCCATCCCTGGAGGTGTTCAAGGGATGACTGGACGTGGCACTCAGTGCTCTGCTCTGGTAGACAAGGTGGTGTTTGGTCAAAGTCTGGACTCAATGACTTTGGAGGTCTTTTCCAACCTCAGTGATTCCATGAAAAACAGCCCATGGCCTGGGGGCTGGCTCAGAGCCCCTGCCAGCACCCATTGTTCGGGAGCTGAAGCAATCGGAGCCTGGCAGGCCGCGCTCCAAGGGCTGTCCCGGGAGGGCCGTTTAGCACCGGGGCTGGACTCTGCTGTCATCATTCCAGGGATGCCTCCAAACACGGCCAAGCGGCGCCACACAAGGCCACCGAGGTCGGGAGGGCACGGGGCCAGCCCAGGGGTGGGAATCTGTGAATGAGAGTGGTACGGGCAGTGCTGGCAGGACAGACCGTGGGGACGGTGCCCCTGGAGAGGGGCTCCCTGAGGCATCCCCTCAGAGGCACCGTTCCCTCACAGCCTGGCGCCAGGAGGGAGCAAAGGCGTCCCATGGGCAGGGGACTGCTGATGTCTGACACTGAATTGGCTTCCCAGCCTCATTCCAAGAAGGTCCAGCACACCCACTCCTTCCCCACCTTCTGGCTAATAGATGATTGTCCCCGATTTACTCACTGCCGGAGCAAAGGCTGCTGTGGCTGGGGAGCTCTCGGGGCTGCTCTCTCTGCATGAAGCAACCTCAGCTGCATTCTGGTTGCAGCAAACCGTCCCACAGTGGGGACATCCCTTGGGAGATTCCCCAAAATCCCAGTTGTGGGGGTCCCTCAGCTCCCACCTGGCGGGGAGATGGAGGCAGCAGGGCTTGCTGGGACTGTCACCACATGACAAACAAGCTGTGTGAATATCATGCTGCTCATTGCAGCTCAGCACAGGTAATGCTCCCATGATGGGGAAAGCATTTCCTCATTCCAGAGGGAGGGTGAGGTGGAATTGAGTGGGATGTCAGTGACCCTGAGTCTGACACTGTCCCCTGCAGCCAGGTAAGGAGTAAAGGGAGGGGATGCAGGGGCAGGGAGGGAAGGGATCTGGGCAGGAGAGGTCACACACATGGGTATGGAGGTGTAGTTCACATTCCCCTAGCTGAGGGAGTGAGGGCAGAGCAGTTCAGAGGCCTGGCTGCTGCAGGATTCAGCATGGACGGGACTGCTCCTGGATTGAGACTTCAGGATTCCTCTGGCTGCAGGTCCTGGCAGTGACCTCTGGAGTCTCAGCTTTCCCCTGGGACTGCAGCAAATGGGGCTTTTTCATGAGGCTGCTTGCCCTGGTCTGTGCTCTGCTGTTGGTGGCCCCAAAGCAGCCAACCAGGCCCTGTCACTTCCCCAGCTGGCTTTAATAACAGGAAGCAGAGGTTTCCCTGTGCCCTGAATACTCAGGACCAGTCTGGACTGACCCTTCCCGCTGAGTGAGGGGGTGGCTGCAGTGGCAGTGCTGCCTGTGTCTGCCAAATCCACGTGTCAGCACAGGGACACAAGTGCACACAGAAACCTGGTCTGACCATCCCTCTGCCACCCCACCATGTCAGTCCCTGGGGTCTCTCCAGGGCTTGGGCTCCTCCTCCTCCCTTCTTTGGTGCCTGAGCCCTCTCCTGTTGCCATTAATGATTTGCCTTTCTCAGCAGAGCGCTGAGATCCCACAAAAACACACGGTGAAAGCCCTTTGCCAAGGCCAGGCCAAGCCTTGTCCATCACAGCGTGTGGTGAGAAAACACTGGCCTCCTGCTGCTGGTGTCTTCCTTGCTGGTTATCCCCTCCCCGAGGTTCTGCCTCATTAGGCAGCCAGCTGATTAGTGACAGGTAACGATGGAAACTCTCTAAATTCCCTGGGGAAGCCTCCTGAGCACCACCCCCTCAGGAGGGAGCTGCCTCTTCCACCTGAGGAACTGAGGACTGGAGCTCCAGCCTGTTTGGGGTTAAAAAAAGCATCCATAAACCACATTGCCCTCAGAATACCAGCAGGAAAACATCCATAAACCATATCTCCCTTGAAATAGCAACAGCAGCAGGAGAAGGAGAGAAGCCAGAGGATGGCTGGGCCAACCCTTTCTCTCCTGAAGGGCCATGTGTGAGCTGCTGGCTTGGCAATGCAGGAGCAGGGAGTGGGAGGAGCAGATAATGTTTTCCCAGGCAGGGGAAACTCCCAGGTGGAAACAGTGCTGTGCCCTGGAAACGGAGCCCTCAGCAAACAGCGCAGGGCTGGTGCAGCCTCATCCCAGCAGGTGATGCTGAGCTGGGCACAGGCGCTTTTCAGACCAGACCAGACAGGACACTGCTGACCTGACTGCAGTGCTCTCCCTGAGGCATGAAGTGACAGGACAGAGGGAAATGGCTATAAGCTAAAAAGAGTGGAAGTTTACATTGCATATTGGGAATAAATTGTTCCCTGTGAAGGTGGTGAGGCCCTGCCACAGGTTGCCCAGGGAAGATGTGGAAGTGTCCCAGGCTAGGTTAGGGCTTGGAGCAACCTGGGATAGTGGAAGGTGTCTGGGGTTTAGACCAGATGATGCTTAAAAGTCCCTTCCAATCTAAACCATCCTGTGATTCCAAGAACTCTGATCTAATCCTGTGTGCACAGGGCAGGCAGAGACAGTCCTGGGAAAGAAAACCGACCAGAAAATTCCAGATCTGCAGGAATAGTGCTGTCAGCTGTTCCACTGTCTCTTCCCAGAGGGGCCTCGGGCATGGTGGAGGAGTAGGAAGGGGCAGGGTGGAAAAGCCAGAGGGAAGCAGCCTCTGAGCTGTGCCCTGTGGAGCTGCAAGTGTCTGCCACAGTTCAGAGGAGCTCAGTCTTCTGCAGTTCCTTATATCACTCCTGGTGATGTCGAACATTTGTTCGTTCCGGCTGTAAAACCTCTCCTGGCTCCACACCAGGTATTTCCCTACCTCAGTGCCTCAGCTGGAGCAGAGCTGTTGGAGCGTGTGGAGCTCAGGCACAAGGATCTTTGTGAGTAATGTGCTCTTTGTCACCACCGAGGTGACAGCCCCTTCATGAGCTCCCCTTTCCCGGGGGGCTCCCTGCCCTCACAGGTCAGGATGACAGCAAGCAGAAGGATAAACCCTTCAGTGACTTCCCCTGTGCCTGCAGGATCCCACATGGAGCCGTCCTGTGCAAGGCCAGACAACCAGCTCCAGCACCTCGGCACAGCTGAGTGGCCTAAAAGAGCTGCTTCACTTTGGGACAGAACTTCTGGAAAGCTCCAGGAATAGGAATGCTTGAACCACTTGCCACAGCCGGGTTGGTGCTGGAGGGTGAGGATGGCTTCATGGACAGAGGAGACTCTAATCAGGCTCTGCCCACTGCTCTGGGGGCAACAGGGGCTACATGTTCACAGAGTTGCACTTACAACCTCCTTGTGAGCGAAGGAGGAGGGGCAGACACTGATCTCTGCGGTGATCAATGACATGATCTGAGGGAATGGCCTGAAGTTGTGTCAGGGGAGGTTTAGGTTGGATATCAAGAAAAAGGTTCTCACCCCGGGGGTGGCTGGGCACTGAACAGGCTCCCCAGGGAAGTGGTCACAGCCCCAAGCCTGACAGAGTTCAAGAAGCATTTGAATGATACTCTCAGGTACATGGTGTGACTCTTGGGGATGGTTCTGTACAGGTCCAGGAGTTGGACTTGATGATCCTTGTGGGTCCCTTCCAATTTGGCATATTCTGTGGTTCTGTGGTTATGGAATCGTTCAGGGTCGAAAAGCCCTCTGGGATCAGAGAGTCCAACTGTTTCCCCAGCACTGCCAAGGCCACCACTAAGCCATGTCCCCAGGTGCCACACCCACATGCTTTTTGAACACGTTCAGGGGTGGTGACTCTACCACTGCCCTGGGCAGCTGTGCCAGGGCTCGACAATCCTTTCTGTGAAGAAATTTTCCCTAACATCCAACCTGCCCCTGCCCTGGCCCAGCCTGAGGCCGTTCCCTCCCCTCCTGTCCCTGTTCCCTGGGAGCAGAGCCCGATCCTCCCCGGCTCAGCCCTCCTGGCCGGGAGTTGCAGAGAGTGAGAAGGTCCCCCCTGAGCCTCCTTTTCTCCAGGCTGAGCCCCCCCAGCTCCCTCAGCCGCTCTATTTATTTTCCACTCCCAGCGAGCTGATGGTCCCTCAGGGTTTAACCATCCCAAGAACCACATAACCAGGGATTTAGGGACACAAAGGGAAGTCCCTGCACGCCGGTTTTGCTGCCTGGTCAGGCCTCTCTGTCCCAGTGCCCCAGAAACGGGATTGTTGGGTGCCCTTTGTGTGGCTGAGGGCGTGCAGGCAGCGAGGGGACCCTCGGGGGATCAGAGCCGTGTCCGCTGCCGGAGCCCGCAGCGCCGGGACCCGCCGTGCGGGGCTCATCGGGGTGGGACGGGACCGGGGCTCCGGGGCTGGAGGTGAGGGGGCGGTGGAGATGGGGGTGAGGATGAGGATGGGGTGAGGACGATGGGGGTGACCGGGGTGTCCCTGCTGTCCCCGGCCGGCCCGGGCGGCGCTGCCGGCGGCGGGCGGAGCTGTCCTTCAGCACCACGGCACGGACCGGCCCGGGGAGGCGCGGGGGCCGTGCCCGGGGAACGGGGCTGTGACCCTGTCCCTGCTGTGTCCCGGTCTCTGTCCGGTCCCTGCCCGTGCTGGGGCCGTTCCCGTGTCCCTGACAGTGCCGTGTCCCTGATCCTGCCCGTGCCGTGTCCCTGCCCGGTCCCTGTCCCTGTCCCTGTCCCTCCCCGTTCCCGTTCCCGTGCCCCGTCTGTGCCCGGTGCCCGGTCGGTGCCGGTGCCGGCGGAGCGGGACCGCTCCCGTGTCCCTGTCCCTGTCGCTGTCCCTGTCCCTGCCCGGTGCCGCTGGCGGTGCCGGCGGAGCGGGACAGCTCCCGTGTCTCTGTCTCTGTCCCCGTCCCTGCCCGGTTTCGATGCCGGTGCCGGCAGAGCGGGGACGCTCCCGTGTCCCTGTCCCTGCCCGGGGCCGGTGCCGGCGGAGCGGGGCCGTTCCCGTGTCCCCGTCCCTGTCCCTGCCCAGTGCCGGTGCCGGTGCCGGCGGAGCGGGGCCGCTCCCGTGTCCCTGTCCCGGTCCCTGTCCCTGTCCCTGCCCGGGGCCGGTGCCGGCGGAGCGGGACCGCG
>JAWWEU010000138.1:5871503-5897508 GCA_035583155.1 Acropternis orthonyx | reverse complement strand
CGGCGGCGGCGCGGGGCAGGTGAGGGCGGCGCGGCGCTGCCCGCGGGCCGGGGCATGATCCGCGGCGCCTGGATGTCCCCCCGCGGGGGCGCCGCCGGCGGGGCCGTGTGCTGCGCGCCGCGCCGCAGCGACAAGCCGGCGGCCGACCCCGAGCGGGCGCAGAAATGGCGCCTCTCGCTCGCCTCGCTGCTCTTCTTCACCGTGCTCCTCTCCGACCATCTGTGGCTCTGCGCCGGGGCCAAGCTGCGCGCCCGGGAGCGGCCGCGGGGCCGCGGGCCGCGGGCGCTGCTGGCGGCCGAGCCGGCGGGCGGCACCTGCGAGGCCCTGCTGGGCAACCTGAGCCGCGGCGGCCCCGGCGGGCCCTGCCCCGCCGCCCGCGGGGACCTGGACTCGGCGTGCGCCCGCCTGCTCGCCCCGCAGCGCCCGCGGGCCCCCGGCGCGCCCCTGCGGTCGCCCCCCGCCAGCAGCGCCGCCGCCGCCGCCTCCGCGCCCTTCTTCGCCTCGCCCTCCTCCAAGAGGACCTTCCTGCAGGCTTACTTCAGGAACTTCAACCTCTCCTTTTGTGATACTTACACGATCTGGGACCTGCTGCGGGAGATGGCCGGCCCCGACGGCCTGGACTGCAGCCTGGACAACCTGATGGTGGACCTGGTGGTGGCGGCAGCCGGGGCGCTGGGCGGCGAGGCCTGTAGCAGCTGCGTCCAGGCGTACCAGCGGCTGGACCAACACGCTCAGGAAAAATACGAGGAGTTCGACCTCTTGCTGGAGAAGTACTTGCAGTCGGAAGAGTACTCGGTCAGATCCTGCCTGACGGACTGCAAGGTACGACGGGCTGTCCCGGGGTCCCCCCGCGGGGGCAGCCGGGGGGGAGCTGAGCCGCGGGGGGCTCGGCTTGCGTGGGGGTCCCCCGGACTGGGGTCTCTCTCTGCCCGCAGAGCCCCTGCCAACAGTGCTGGTGGGACGAGTCTGGAGCCCTCAGGGAGGCTGGGACAGGGTGGTGGGGGCAAGAAAGCAAAGTGGGGCTTGGCCTCACTGCACTCCTGTCCACAGGCAAGCAGCTCCTGGCACCCCAATCCCAGCACCCCAATCCCGACATCCCACTGCCAGCACCCCAATCCCAACACCCCTTTCTCAACACCCCTTTCCCGACACCCCACTCCTGACACCCTGCTCCCTACCAGCCTCACCCACACCCCTTCCCATGTGCACCGCTGTGCATGCAGAGGCTGAGCTGGGGCAGGCGTGGAGCCCCTCACCACTGCCTGGGACCCACTGATGCTCCTGGGACAGCCCAGGGCTCTGCCTGGCTGGCATCAGACGGGTGGTGACCTGAGATGAACCACAGTGCTGGGCCCCCTTCCCTGTACACAGCAGCTGCTTCCCAACTCTTCCACCACTTCATCCCTGAGAGCTGGGCTGGGAGTGCTTAGATGTGCCTCCCCCCTTTTGGGATTCCCCCCAGTGTCACTGACCACCCCCAGCCCTGGGGCATGATCCATGTTCCAAAAGTTGGTTGCCTGCCCCAGCAGCAATGAGACTGAGCCCCAGCATGGTTCTGGCTCTCCCAGGTGAGAGTCATGGTTGGATCTCCACCAGAGACCCCAGTGTGGTTCTTCTGGATGCTCCCATCCTTTCCCAGGAGCCCTGACTCCTCCCACCCCCACCTGCTCCGAGCTGCCCTGCTCACCTGTGCACATTGCCTCCAGACATCACCTCTGGGAAGTGGAATGGTCTCAGTAATGAAACCTGCTTCCCTTTCTTGGAGCTGTGTCTTGGGGAGTGTGACAGCATTGTCCCCAGAGGGACAGTGGCAGACCTTCCCCCTGGTGACAGGACAGGGCTCGGCCACTGCTCTTCTGGAACAGGAGTTTTGAGGTACGCTTGGAGCCGCGGTGGCAGCATGGGCAGCACTTGGCATGATGTTCATGCCCTGGGAAAGGGCAGGAGCAGCACCAGGGCACAGCACTGGGGACACCAAGGTGGTGTCTTTCACCAAGGGCACAGTGCCAAGATCCCAGCCGCTGCTCCCGGGGTTGCTTTTGCGAGGAGCTGGGTTTGGACAGGAGTGAGTGCTGCCATTCTGGGCCCGTGCCAGGCCAGGTAATTACAATCTGCTTGCCCAAATTCCCCCTGCGGTTTCCAAGGGATGTAGTACTCAGCCTGCTCCGAGTGGTTTGGTCCTGCTGCTCCGCTTCCGCAGGGAGTTCAGCGCTGTCCGTCGTGCTGCTCCTGCTCCCGGGAGCCCAGCGGGAGCAGGGTCTTCCTCTGCTGTGTCTGGTGGAATAGACAGCCCAACTTGGGGCTTAGCTTCCATCTCTGCTGAGTGCACAGAGAGACCAGAGAGAGAAGCAAACAGAGGTGAGAAAATAATCATTACCTTTTGGTCTTGGGCAAGGAGATGTTCCCATGGACTCCAAAGCATGTAGAAACAGATCTGAGCCTAGATGAGTCTTCATTAAGTGTCCCTGGTCTTAACATCCTTGATGGGAAAGCAGGAAAGGAGCTCGGGAGATGCAGAGCTGGAGGTGGTGGCAGAACTCGTACTGCCAAACCGGCTCCACGTCATGTTGTGTCGTGTCGTGTCGTGTCGTGTCGCGTCGGTGCATCCTGAGAGAGTATCTGAGAGCACCAGCTTTGCATTCCACAGGCAGCACTTGGGAAGCAACAGGAGACATGAGCAGCACGGCCAACCTCTGTGTGTGCTCATCTGGGCCACCCATGGGAAGTTTCCATGAGGGTGCCCAAGTCTGCAGGCTCCAGCCGGAGCCCTGGGAGCTCCCATGGGTTTCGGTTTCGTGTGGAAGTCGGGCTTCTTCATTTAAGGCTGTTCACTGCGTATTTAGGTGCCTTATTCCAGCCTTTCCCACCCACGAGTCTCAGCCTTTCCCTCTCGGTGGCTGTTCTCCATCTGTGAAACGAGGCTAATGCCGGTTGTGCTGACGAGCGAGTTTTGGCCTGATTTCGAGTCCTCTGAACTTCAGGGGCTGCAGTTACTCGTTGCCTTGGAAAAACTGTGGCTGGCGGGATTTTTGAAGCAGCCTGAAGTTGTAATTCCCATCCAGATGCTGGATAAAACTCACTCCTGAGGGCTGGCAGAGCTGTGGCTTGATGGTGACAACATCTGAGAGCAAATGACAGCAAAACAGGAGAGAGTGGAGGAAAGCAGAGTGCAAGGGGCAGCTCAGCCAGTGTGAGAGGCTCCTGCAGAGCCCTCACAGCGGGACTCTGGCTGCAGGAGCCCCGGAGCTGGGGAAACAGGATTTAAAGGATAGTTCTGGGGCAGGGGACTGTGGGAGCAAGGCCCTGCGCAGGGAGTTAGTGCTGCTTCCCATTCACATCCCTCCCAACCCGTCAGAGCATCTGGAAAATCAAAAGCGGGGAAGCACAGCAGCTCCAGCTCACCTGCACACAGCTTCCCTTTGCAGAGCCGCATATCCCTCTGGAATTCCAAAGAAGTGTGGCTCAATAACACCCAGGGAGCTCTGTGGCAGCCAAACCACTCTGAGGATTTTGGCTCTTTACTCCATCTGATTTAAAACAACAGCAACAACAAAAGCCCCTCCGGAGCCCCTGGTTCCTTCCCTCAGCAGCAGGTTTGACACCAAGTTAAAAGCTTGGAAGGGAATGAGCATTGCAGGTTGGTTTTGGGAGACACACCACTCCCTGTTAATAAAACATCCCAAGGGCTGTGCCCGGGTTTGGTGAGGGAAAGGCAGGTGCTGCCAGGAGGGGAAACAGCATCCTGAGATCCGAATTCCAGATCCATCTGTGCCCGGAGCTTGGGAAAGGCTGGGCCAAAATCTCCCTGGGAGACAGAAATCCCGTGAAATGGTGGGGTCCGTGTGTAATTCAGCTGCTGAGATTACTCATAGCTGTAATGCTCTCCCAGGCCTTTTTATTTTCTCCTTGGAGATCATTCCCGGACAGATCCCACTTTCTGCACACGTTGTTATGCCTGTGCAGCACCGTCAGCTTCCAAATCACACTCTGCAACCGTTTTACTTGTTACTCCTACCACTAACACCAGAAATCCCCGTGGCTGAGAGACAGTGAATCGTGAAGATACATTTCTGGGTTTATTGTTTGCATTTCCCCTTTTGTCGGATTTTGGGGGAGCTGTCTCTCATGGGGACATTGTGGGCAGGGCCCCTGGCACCCTACGGACAGGAGGGAGAGGGGGAAGTAGGTCCCCAAGGTCCATCTATCTTCTCAAATACATTTCACCTCTTGCAGTGAAGATCTGAGTGCCAGCTGCTGGTTCATTATGCAGGTAAAAGGTGGAGAATACTTGTGTTTTCTGACTATAAGAGGGAAAAGTCATTGAGTGGGGAGCAGCTGCCAGCTGCCTCCATGTCTTCTTCCTGCCTAACTTGTGCCCTTTGTTGCTGCAAGACACGATGAACTTTGTGCACTGAGTGGGGACACGTTGGAGCATCTCCAAAAGGGCCTGAGGAGGTCATGGCCCAGGGATGTGGATGCTGGAGAAGAGTGTCCCTTGGGAAATGCAGGGCAGCAGCAATAGACAAGCTATTGGTTCAGACTTTGCAGGACTTAGTGCAGGAAGAAATCCCTGTCCCTCCAAAGCGATGCCCTGCTTAGGGCTGGTTTGTGCCTCTTTTCCATGTTTCCAGCTTGGCCACCAGATGAGAGCTGTGCTCCCTGCAAAGGCAGGGCTGTGCGTGCTGGCTCCCGCCCCAGCAGCCGCCACGGACAGCGCTCCCAGAGTGCCCCCTCCCTCCGGTCTGGGGGCAAATCAAGATCTATGGGACAAAGCCTGCTGAATTAAGGACTCATTAGGCTGCTAGAAACAAAGCTGTGGAGAGAGAAGGGCTGACAGGCAGGAGCTGCAGGCCAGGGCTGGCAGCAGAGCTGGGCAGGCCGGGCTGGACAGGACCTGTAGCATCTCATTTTTTTATTAGATTACCAGGTTTCTCTGCATGGGCCCCTGGCTGTCGGATCCCGCTGTGCCCCTGGGCAGATCTGCTTCTGCACCTCTGGTTTCCCTGCTACCTCCCGGGGAGCCTGGCAGGGCAGGATTTCACTCCTGAGGGTGTGCCGGTGTTTCCCTGTGGTGGGTGGGCGGATGGTGTGGTGAGGAATGGGAGTTGGTTCCTGCCTTGGCATCACGCCTGGCACAGCCCACACCGAGCAGGGAGCAAATCCACGCTGCCCGGGTTCAGCACCCTCCAGGGTCCTGTTTTCTGGCTCTTGTCTATCCAGAAATAGCATCAGCAATCAGTGTCTCTGCGGAGCATCCCTCCCTCCGGAGCATCCTCTGGAAACCCAAATCCACCGGGAAAGGAGCTTTGGGAGCACCATGTCTTGAGGTTATCCCAGAGCCAGGAATGCCTCTTGGGGGAACCAAAGCAGCATTTTACCTGCACAAAAGCAGCTCAAGTTAAGTTTATTTCGGCTGGGCTTATCCAAAATGCTGCTCAACCTGGGGCACTCTGGCTCCGAGCCTGGATGGCTCCTTGCACGGGAGGAAGGTCCCTTGAGACCCACAGCAAAAGTGGTTTCATCAAAGTCTTGTGCTCTTTTTGGGCTGAATTACATTAATATTGAAGCTTCCAGAGAATGCACTGATGGGTGACTGCAAAGCTGCACCTTGGACCTGGTCCCCTCTGCAGCATTTGCTGCTCCAGCAGCAGCAGCACCCGGGAAGGGGAGAGGCCATTCCCACACACCTCTCAGCTCTGGAGCTGCACCTGCAGCTTCTCCAGAACAAGCCTGGCCAGTGATGTGGAGCTTTACTGGCATTTCATGAGGTGAAAAAAGGTTCCGGAGTAAATTCCAAAGTAATTCCAGCAGATCAGCACAGTCATTTGGCAGCCTGAGCAAGCGCAGCACAGGCACGGGCTTAGCTAAGAGTGCAGCTCCACGTTACCCACCCATTCCATGGGAGCAAAGGGAATTGTTTTCACCCCTGCACAAAGATGGTACATACAAATTGACTAAAGAGTTTGGGCCTGTGGGGTTCAGGGTGCAGGTGCTGTGGCTGCAGCCTCTGGCACAGCCCGGTTCTGGTGCCCTGTTTCAAGTGCCTCCCCAATACTGGAAAACAGAAGAACCAAAAACTGAACTGATGGAAGGAGTTTGCTCTGTAGTAGAGAAAGTGTTGAGGTGTCAGAAATGCTCCAGCAGTGCCTGGGGCACGTGGGAGTGCTGTGAACTGGGTGGAAAGGGGGTGCTGAGCCAGTGCTTGGACAGTCATGGATTTTGTTTGGGGTTGAGACCTCTCAGGCTGCCTGGGAATGTGTGGTGGGCTGGAGGCTGGACCCACACGAGTTCTGTGGAATGAAGCAGCTTTGAGTGGGGGTCAGGGTGTGAATTGGGGGGGTTTACTGCTGATTTGGCTGGTGTTTGGCTGCCTCCTTTGGGCTTGTTGTCTGTCAGTCCTCACTGTCGGTCGGTCCTCATCCCTTCACGTGTGTCTGTGGTGCTTCAGGGAAAACCCAGAAGTTTCCCAAGGCAGCAGCAGGTCTCGGAGCAGCAACAGGCAGGTTGGCAAATGGTGCAGGGATGAGCGCGGGGGAGGGTGAGATCCGTCTCCATCAATCTGTCACCGAGTAGCGACAAGTGATGCCAGTGCCTGTTCCTCCTCCCGTGTGCTCCCGACTGTGCTGCTGCTGCCGGTGCCAGATGGAAGCTTGTGCTCTCCTGGGAGCATGGTGAGCATGGGGGCTTCAGCAGTGAGGTGGAACGAGCTCCTTGGAGGAGGCTCAGCAGCTGACAATGCTTTTTGGAAAGTCTCCAGCTGGTCCTGTTGGGTGTGGGCAGGCTCCGGGAGTCGGAGCTCAGCAACGTCCGCAACGGTGTCGGCAAAATGTGCCACCTCGGAAAACCACACAACCCCCCCTGGCGCCCCTTGCTGTGCACATCCACTGCCATGGGCTGCCTGGGGTGGCCCAGGCTGGGGATGTGTTGCCACACTGCTTTTCATCCCAGGTTACAATATGTGCCGTCCCCACAGACACAGGGAGGTGCTGGTGCCAACTGCCAGCCGTGCCCGCATCCCGGCACTGCCAGGAGAGTGGAGGCAGCACTGCCTCCGCAGCCGGCACTGAGAGGGGGAAGCGGATGCGCAGCATGTCTGCTTGAACCCAGGACACTGCTGGGCCTGCCCTCGCAAAGGGCTTCACTGGTCCCTGCCTGGGGACAGGATTCTTCTCCATCAGGAAAGGAGCCTTTCGTGCCCGGCAGGGATCCCATGTGGCCTGGCCTGACCCTGGTACCACCGGGCAGTCCCAAGGACCACACACAGGGGGGTCTCGTCTCCTCAGAACATCCCACGGCCTCAGGCCTGGCTCCACAGATGCCCCACGGGGCTTTGCCCCTGCTGCCTGTTCCAGAGCTGCCTGCCAGGGTGGGAGGCAGCAGAGGCAGGATGTACCTGGCTGCCAGGGGCTGTTCCGCTGCCACCAGAATGCCATTAGGATGCGACTCATGCCTGGCTTCACGCAGGAGCTTGGCTCCGCTGTCGTTTGAAGGGCAATGACTCAGGGACAGCAAATCTGTGAATGAGACACAGAGGCTGCCTGGGCAAGAAGTAGCCATCTGTCCACGCTGCCTCCAGCCCTGGCTCCCGTGGGCAGAGCCAGCAGCTGTCTGTGCCCGGGGAGCCTTGGCTGCTTCAGCTTCTTTCCTCTTTCTCGCTCCACTTTTGCTCCTGCCATCTCCCCTCGGCCTCTCCCATCCGTGCTCCTGGAGTGTCCCAGGGAGGAGTAGTGCTGGCAGCGTGGGCTCCCCCAGATGCTGCTGATGTGGCCACTGTGTTAGAAAAGGTGCATGAAGCAGTCTCACCTGGCAGGGTTTTGGCTTTCCAGAGCCATGCCTGCATCAGCATCCCAGTGCTCCTGGTCCTGGCTGGAGAAGGAAGTGCCACCTGCCCTGCTCATCCCCTTGGGAATAAAAGATACACGTGTTTGACATCTTATCCCTGTAGGGCAGTTCTGCAGCGCTGCTGTGGGGTGGAGGCCGTGGAGGGGCAGGAGGGTGAAGGCTGAGCTGGAGGAGGGGGACTGGAAGTGGCTGGGATGTAGGCAGGCACCGTGATGTACTGGTCCCACTGCTGGTGGTTACGGACAGAGAGGAGACAAGCAGAGATTTTCTCGTGATTTTAGTAACAGACACAGTTTGAGAAAGGTTGATGAGTGTGGAGAGAGAGAAAGAGCTCTATTTTTGTGTTTAACACAATAAGAGTGCAAAGTTCAACCCCCTCCAGACCTGGATCTCTCTCTGACCTGCTCCTGTTCAAATGAGACCATCGAGGAGCCCCAGCAGCTGCCAGGATGGGGGCCTGGCTTAGAGCATGGGGCAGCTCTCCAGGCACTCCTTGCTCATGGGGACACAGGGGAAGCACTTCCACTCTGCAGAGGATAATGAACCTTCCCACTGTGCTTTGGAATTCATGTCTCTGTGTTAGTGCTCCCAAAGATTCTGACCCCTCTGCTCACACCCTTGCCCTGCCTCTGTCCCACACCCGTTTGCCATGTGGGTGCCAGTGCCAGGCAGGCATTCCCAAGGCTCCATGTACCAGCTGTCTCCAAGGATCTGGCAGGCAGCTGTGGCTGGGATAACCCCCAGGACAGCCCCCAAGGCTTGCCCATACTCTGGCTCCAGGCCTGGGAGTGAGATATAGAAGGGGCAGGGCTGGCACAGGGGACTGAGCCTGGAGAGGAGAGCCCCAGGCTGTCCTGGGCTTGCTCCAGGGGAGAGCAGCAGGAATGGGGTTTCCCTGCAGGAGCACATACATCCCTTGGGGCTTGCTGCCTGAGGAGTGATGCCAGCCAGGAGCATCTGCTTGCTGCTCACCACCAAGACTGAGGGTTATCCTGGGATTTTCCTCCCCTGGAAGGGAGCGGGAAATTTCTGCAAGTGGTGTTCAGCCAGGGATAGAAAACAGAGGTTCAGCTCTCAGGTCTGTGAGCCGTGTCCAGTTCTGTGTCTCCATCAGTAAAAGCTGCCAGGAGTGGTGGTAAGCATCTGGAAAGCATCTTTTCCTGCATTTGAGGGACCTCTGGGCACAAGTTTAGGTGGCTGCAAGGACCTGTTATGCTTCACAACCCCAGCACTGACGTGAGAGACTGTGCACCTTTCTCTGACCGTGGAGAGGGCCCGGTAGCTGGGATGCTCCTGTCCCCCCACTGTGTGTTGCATGAGGGAGCTGGGACAAGCCAGATCCTGCTGCTCACCCCTCTCCATGAGGTGCACAAGTATGGCATGATGGTCCACGTTTACTCCTGCTGCCTTGCACCCTGTCTCATTCCCAGTCATGCCAAGTGGGACCTTGCGGGATGCTGTGCACTCAGGTGAGAACAAGAGGCTCCTGGCAGAGTGCAGGATCGGGCCCTTCCACGTGCAAGGATGTGAGGCAGCCCTGCCATGACACCCCTTGCTGGGCTGGGCACTCTCACCCTCCTCAAAATGATGTTCCAGCCTCAGCACTTCCTTGGAAGGTGGGTGAGTGGAGAAACTTCTTCCTCAGCCCCATCAGCTGGTGGGTAATTTATGGCTCGTGGCACTGAAGTGTCTTGCCTTTATTTTTTAATATCCTATCTAATGTAACAGGATGTTCTCATTATCTGTATAAATGTTTAATTCACTTTTGAATCCCGCTAAGCTCCTGGCTGCAGCAGTATCTAATGGGAGTGAATTCCTCAAGCCATGCTAATGGAGTGCAGGGACCTCACTTTCCCTCTGTCCTGAGTCAGTCCTCTTCAGCTTCGTAGGGGTCTTTAATTAATTTTTAATTAATTGGGCTGATAGAGTGGGCTGCTAACTGACCCACTGGTTACCTGCAGCCTTACCAGGACCTGGCAGGTGAGGGATGGGTACAGGATGGAGCTACTGGAGCAAGTGCAGAGGAGGCCACAGAGATGCTGTGAGAGCTGGAGCCTCTCTGCTTAGGACCCAGGCTGGGAGAGCTGGGGGGGGCTCACCTGGAGAAGGGAAGGATCCAGGGAGACCTGAGAGCTCCTTGCAGTGCCTAAAGGGGCTCCAGGAGAGCTGGAGAGGGACTTGGGATAAGGGATGGAGGGACAGCACAAGGCGGAATGGCTTCCCACTGCCAGAGGGCAGGGTTAGATTGGACATTGGGAGGAAAATCTTTACTCAGAGGGTGGTGAGGTCCTGGAACTGGAGGCTTGACCTCCTGACAGCCCTGGGACACCTTCGCCCTTGGGCCATAGCCACGTGGTGTCACAGGGAGACAGAGAAGGACATCTCCTCTGGATGCCGGGGAAAACTTCTCACTCCGTGGCCACCAGCTGTTTGTCCCAGGGTCCTGGTGTCCACCCCCTTTCCACGCAAACCTTCACACTCCCATCTGGCCTCCCCTTCCCACCGAGCTGCTCTTCTCCCCACTAAAGCCCAGCCAAGACCCTTCTTGAAAGGGGAGTACAAAGCAGCAGCCTGGATTTACTGCTGCCCCTCGCTTGGCGTGGGAATGCTGATCTCTCTGGCCTCACTGTGCTCCTGGGCTGGTGTGAATTAGATGGATCCTGGGACAGGGACTGTCTGCTGCTGGGGGCTGCCAGCAGTGCCCACGGGCAGCCCACCATGGCTGGGCCACAGTGTCCCAGACACTGCCAGGGAGATCCCAGGGCGAGGAGAGGGGACACGCAGACCCAGAGTGTGGGAAGAGGGGGAATGAACAGGACACATCAGGAATGCCACGAGCAGGGCAATGCCACCCCACCCTTATTATCCTCCCTGGACTAAGGATGCTTCTGTCCCAAACTGGAATTTAGTAATGAAACAAAAATGTTTAATGGGAATTGTAAGGTTTTCTAGCAGCGATACAGTGCCAAAAGCCTCCTGCACTGGCTGGGGTCTGCAGGGGCAGTGGGGCAGGACTGGGGGCTGTACCACAGGGATAGTCTCCATCCAGATCCCGATGGCTGCAGGGCCACCATAGCCAGGCTGCACTGGGCAAAGCGGGAGCTGTACTGGGAGGGAAGGGGCAGGGAAATGGGCTGACCTGGGACAGCATGGAGAGGGGTAGGGGGCTGTGGAAAGCAGGAGGGCCTGGCAGTGCTTACCACCTTCCCATTCATCCAGCTTGGCATTAATTAGTGGGATTAATCAATAGACACAGGCACAGCCATGCTGGGATGCCACATGTCCTGTCCCCTCAGCACAGGCCTGGCCATGGAGCTGCCGAGGGCCATCCGGTGAGTCCCACTGTGCAAGGGGATGCTTCCTGCTTTGGTAGAACCACAGTTACAGGCCATTATTCCTCCTGGGTTTGTTCCAAGGGGAGCATGGCATCTGCTGGGGTGAGAGCAGGCTTTTCCCTCACTTCTGCAGCCCTCAGGGCCACGAGCAGATGAGCAGAACGGTGGAGCTGTAACTGTGGTGTGTGTCCCCTAGGAGCATTCCCAGGGCTGGGAGCCGGCTCTGCCACCCCCTGCCTGGGACTGGGAGCCGGCTCTGCCACCCCCTGCCTGGGACTGGGAGCTGGCTCTGCCACCCCCTGCCTGGGACTGGGAGCTGGCTCTGCCACCGCCTGCCTGGGCTGCCCCAGCCCAGCACCTATGAGTTCTGACAGTGTGCATGTGGTCGCAGAGGCAGGTTGAGATGCTGCTTCTCCCATCCTTTCCCACTCCAGTTCTTCCTCAGGTGTGTGTCGAGCTCCCTGACATTGTGACATAGTGCCAAAGGAGGCTTACTTTGGCACTGAGTGTGTCAGGTGGCTGGGGGCTTCTCACAGTTTTGAACTATGAACACTGTTGGGGTGTTGTGTGCCTCAGATAGGGGGGGGGAATTTTGGGGTTTTTCCTCTAAAAGAAGGACCATTGAGACAGTCATCTTAATCCCAGAACTGGGAATTAAAGCTAAAATGCTAAAACCTAAAACTAAAAGGTAAAGCTAAGGTACTTCATAAAGTCACTGAGGTGATGAGTGGGTACCTCTGACAAGTGGCTTCCAGGTAACTTGGGAGTAGCTTAATTAGCAAAGGTCAAAGGGCATGGTCTGGGTCTGGAATGTGGGTGGGAAGCCATGGCCTGGGAGTTCGGAGTGGGTTCCAGTGCCCAGAACCCTCCCTGAGGATGAGCCTTGTCAGTGCTGGACCCAGCATATCCCCCCTGTGCCCTGGCACAGTGTGCAGCAAGTGGGATCCAGCTGGTGGTGTGGGATGGCTGGGGAGAACTTAGGGGAAAACCAGCCCTGGAGAGGGGTGGGCTGCCGGGTACAATGGGCAGAGGCACCCGGCCCGTGCCTCCCCTGGCTGGGAAACGGAGGATCTGCGGCTCCAGCGCTGTCAGCACCAGGGCAAAGACAACTTTATAGTAAAAAAAGTAAGTCAAAACAATGCAAACCCCATAATCGCACACAGTTGGCTCTTGGGGTTGGGTTGGTGTTTTTCTCCCCCTCTCCCAAACCAGAGCATGTGAATGTGACAAGGCAGGGATAACACAGCTCCAGAACTATCAAAGAAGTTACCAAAAATCCAGCTGTTCCAGAGATGATGTTGGAACAGCCCATAGCAAGGAGAATTAAAAAAACAAAAAACAGAGAAAAAAAAAAAGAGCTGTTTTAAAGCTCCACATTGTTCGTGTCCGAGTTGCAGGCGGCAGTAATTGAATACAGTGGTAATTGGACATTGCAGCTTGTGTTTGTGACTCCTCCTGGCCAGCCCTGGACCTCAGCATTCCCTTAATCCTCTGCCATCCAAAGGGGCTCTTCTCTCCCCCCCCGAGCCTGTCCTGCTTCCCATGCTGCATCCTGATGTGCCAGAGCTTGGAGAGCTGCCCGAGCAGCTCATTAGCAGTACTCATTTCCCTGTGTCCAAGATTAATGAGGCGCAGCCACTCCAGATGCTCATCTCAGGCCAGGATGAAAATGTGAGTCCCAAGAACTGCTCTGGGGGAGGAGGGGTCTGCTCCCAGCTGGGGGGCTGGCAGGGACAGGCAGGGATTTCTCCTCTCATCCCACCTGGAAGCTGGAATCTGGGTGGACGTGGTGACCGAAACCTGAGCGTGGCCTCAGAGAGGAAAAGGAGGAGAGTCATGATGGAAGACCCCAATTTCCAGAGTGATCCAAAGCCTCTGGCCTGAGCACTCTCCCAGGTCTCTTTCTGGAGTTACTTTGTAGGGGAAAGCTCCCTGCTTCCCTCTCTGCCCTTCTCCCACTCCGGTCTGCAAATCCCCCTTCCAGAGAAGTGGAATTTGGGCTGGGAACTCTTTCCTCTAATTAAGGTGGAGGTTTAATTACAGCTGAGACATTAGCGGGATTTTCCTTGTGGAAACTTCCCAAGCACTGAGTCCTGCTCAAATGGGAAAACAACAGTTTGTTGTGTTAATTACAGCTGGTGTTCCCAGTGAGCATCCAGACTATCCCAAGCACCAAATCCTCTGCAAAGGTGTTGCATCCCAAGGATGCTGCTCCATTCCTGGCCCTTGATTCTCCCAAAATTTAGCTGGAATGGTTCAACAAGCAGTGCTAGTGTTTACAACATACTGGCAGCAGCTAGACTGGTCCTGAAGTGCCAAGTTACTTTGAAAAAATGAGTATATTATTTTGTGTAACACTAAGGACACAGAAAGACTCTGAAAGATCTGTTTGGTGGGCAATGCTATCCTTAAAAAATTTATACGTTATTTTGTGTAAAAATGCTGAGGACACAAAAAGACCCCGGAAAACCTGTTTGGTGGGAAATGCTATCCTGGTACTTCCAGGAGGGAAGGGGAAGAGTGCAGGCAGAAGTGCAGGCAGGGAGGAGCTCCGTTTGGCCAGAATTCCTTGTGAAAGGGCCATTCCTCTGACTGCTGCTTCCAGATCCTGCTGGAAGTGCAAGCAGACAGGTAGCTTAATTAGCTATTGGAAATCCAATTCATTTTGTTTCTTTTAATGTCTTTTATGATGAGGTATTTCATTCCACCTGCAAAATTCCAGTGCAGACAAATAGCCTGTCCTCCTCCTCCCTTATAAATTGGGTGTCTGAAGTTGGCTCCTTTCCTGGGCAGCAAAACTCCGTGTGCTTTCTCGGAGTCATCCAGCCAGTCCTCTGAGCTAAAAATGCAGGAAGAGGGCACCAAAATGGAGCTGTTTGGAGTTCAGGTCACTTAATATTTGCTTGGCCAGGCTGGAGGTCTGCCAAAAGCAAAACCAGAAGGGAAGTGAACACTGATGGCAACCCAACCAGCTTCCTGAAGAATCCATAGGGGACAAGGATGGAAAACAGGGAGCTTTCCTTGTTGGTCTAAGAAAGGAATAAATTTTCTCCTGTACTAAATTCTCAGATGTCCTTTATAATAAGAGAAAGCAGGTTGTGTGGGGTAAGCCCAGAGAGACCAGAAGCTTGAGCATCCCAGGGAATTTGTTCCTGGCTTGTGACACGCAGCTCTGCAGATGCGTGACAGGAGGATGGCTGGGGTCTCCCCTGGAGATCCTGCCATGTCTCAGCCTCATCCCAGTGGAGTGGGGTAGGCTGTTAGACCGGCTGGTCTTTGTGAGCAGTTTCCATCCTTCAGAGCTGTGGGAATTCCTGCTGCAACACCGGGAGGATCCACAGCCTGGCACGGTGAGGGCTGGCTGGGCCCAGGGCTCTGATGCTGCCCTCTGGGCAGGTGGGTGCCCTGGAAAGCAAATGGAAAAGGGAAGGCACCCGGAAAATCCTGGTGCCTGGTGCAGCTTCTGGGGGAGTGCACCAGCTCTGCCCTCTCCAGTGGCTGAGGTGTGGCCAGCTCCTTGTACCCTCTCCCTCCATATTTTTATGGGAATATCCTAGTCTGTGGCCCCCAACCCTCTGCCAGACTTCCCTGATGGGAACCAACACAAATATTTTGTAGGGAAAACCTGCAGATCCATGCAGAGTCTGCTTGTGCAAGCTCTGTTTCTGCAGGAGAGCAGGATGAGCACAAACTCCTTCCTATACCAAGCTCTGGGATTCTCCTGTTCCAGCTGCCCTTTCTGCCTGTGGGTCACTGCAGCTCAGATCTGGAGCTGGAACAGCCCTGCTGACACCCAGCTGATTCTCAGCTGGAGAATGCAGTGTAGCATCCCTCCTTACCAGGCTGCACGTGTCCCCAGGTGGGAGCTGTGGATGTGACTGGGATCTGGGAAGCAGCGTGGGAGAGTCGGAGCTGGGAGGGAGACAGGCAGGAAACGCAGTGAGTAAATCAGCCGAGCCCGCCTGAGTTATGACTAAACGGGGAGCGTGATACGTCTGCAAATATTAGAGATGTGTAAACGGAGAGCAGGGAGAGGGATGGTGTATGGAGTGATTGAAGGGAGTGAACTTTTGGATGGAAGAATGTAGGTCAAGTATGAAGCAAAACTTGTAGGCAGTGAGATAAGTGCTGTAAAACAACCTCCTTGGGAAACACGAGGAAGTCCCACTGATGGAGATGTTTATCCTAAACCAGATGAGACCTGGAAAACAGGCTGAGCTGGAGGGATGGACTCGGGGTGTCCATCCCAGATGGGGGTGGGCACACCAGTGGTACTTGTCCAGCTCCATGTGGGGTGTGCTGAGATGGGGCCGTGGGGATTGGGATGTCTCCAAAATGCTCACTCCGTAGGCTGTGTCCTGGTTCCCATTAAACTGTCTGTGATGAAAGTTTCACCAAAACTAACATGCTTCTGTGAAAACTCTGGTTTTCATGATTTGGCATTTTCCAGGGGAAAAAAGGAAACTAAAATAACTTGCCAAGAATTTCCCAACCAGCTTTAATCCTGAGACACCACCATGATCCAAACAAATGATGATAAGGATCTATGGAAGACATGGGGAAACAAAGAACTGATGGTTTCAAAGCCTCCAGAAGACAAAAATGCCACTGAAAAAAGGAGCCCTGGGTTTCTCCAAGCACACTGAGGAGGGAAACTCGTTCCCTTTGAATCACAGGGAGTTCTTTCTAGCTGGTTTCAAAGGAAGTTGGATGTGGTCATGGAACGACCATAGTGCTGTCACTGGTGCCCAGATGAGTTCAGAGATGAGCTGGAAGTGCCACGGAGGGGGTGCCCTTCCCAGCGGGGTGCCGTGGCTTTCTTGTAGCCTGGGGAATGATGCTCACCAGGAGAAATGAGAGCTCTCCCTCCCTCCCTGCTACAGCCAAGCAGAGACAAACAACTTCCCCCCGTGCCTGATGCCAGGGAGATAAGGGGGATGTGGGAATACCATCCCAGCCAATGCCCTCTGGCCTGTGCCTGGCCAGCTGCGATGGCCACGAGAGTGCAGAGCGTGGAAGGGAAGAGGGAAACCAGGGACCAGACAGGCTGGAGAGGCAGGGGATGTGGCACAGCCTCGCAGTCACAGATGAACCCCTGGGTTGCTCTTCCTTACGGAAATGCTGCCAAGCACAGCTCGAGGGATCAGGAAGGTGAGCAGAGCAAACATGGAGGCCTGTCCCACTGTTTGGTACATCCCAGTGTGAGAGCATCCATGTAGAATGAATGGGCTCCAAAAGAAATGGCACAGCAAGAAGTTCCACATGTCTGGGAATTGGGAATCTCCCCCAGAATCACGTGGGGCAGGTGAAGAAAGCGATATTTGGTGGCAGAGGGGGACAGGCCTGAGGTGCAGTGTCTGTGTGTGCATCATCCCAGCACTGCCTGCTGCTTCTGGACAGCAGCTTTTCCAGCAGGAAACTTCCAGTAGAGACCAGCCCATGGTCTGTTTTGCTGTCCCATGTCCCACATCCAGAGCTGATGGGGACTGAAGTGCTTTAGAGGAGGTGAGAATCCCTCCCCTGCCTGGGGAGCAGCAGGAAGAGGAAGATGCTCTGGGACAGGCAATAAGCGGTGTTGGAATCTTTGTGTGATGGACTGAGGTCTTGAGTCACCGATGCTGGCAGAGTCTTTCGCAGTGCCTTTCTGCAGAGAACATTATTTCATGTGGTAATTAGCTTTATTTTTGTGGTGGATTTAGCTGGCTAGATGAGTTCCACCATCCTGACACTTCAGTGGGTTGTTCTAACCGATCGGTGTTTTCAGTCAGTGACCTTGATGGCCTGACAGACATTTCTCGTGGAAGTTGGGAGTTCTCCCTTCCCCTTCCCCTTTCACCTTTCTCTGCGAGGCTTCAGCAACCCCAGCCTGGGGAGGTGACCTGTCCCTCTTGGTGGCTTCCCCTAGGCTGTCTACAAGGCCTGGCTGTGCTCCGAGTACTTCAACGTGACCCAACAGCAGTGCCGGCAGCGGATCCCATGCAAGCAATACTGCCTGGAGGTGCAGACCAGGTGCCCCTTTGTGTTACCGGACAATGACGAGCTGATCTATGGAGGTTTGCCTGGCTTCATCTGTACGGGTAAGGAGGTCCGGGAGCGGGGCACGGGCGGGGCAGGGTGAGCCCTGGGGAGCTTCACAGGCCACCTGCTGGATGTGGGAGGCTGGCTGGGGCGGTGCAGTGTGGAAACACACGGCCTGATGCCAAAACGTGGCCATCCCTGGGCTGCAGTGTAAGGGGTTAACGGGGACACGGCAGCATCTTAGCACGGAAGCGAAAGCCCTGCCTCTGATTGAAAGATAAAGCATGTAGGGGGCTGGAGGTGATGGATTAAAGCAGGGCTGGGACACTGAACAGCTGTGAACAGGATTTGGGGAGCCCTGAGGACTCCTTGCTCATCTGTGCAGGCTCACAGATGTGTTGGGGACCACTCCTGGGGGCGTCTCTGGGTGTCCGGGTGCTCAGGTTCTGCCATCCCTCGGTCTCCCACTGACCCCCTCCTCCTCCTCCTCTTCCTCCCTGCAGGACTGCTGGAGAACCAGCTGCCCGACGAGGAGGCCAAGTGCTGCGAGGTGCAATGGGACTCCTGCGACCACCCCCCAGACAGCAACGACGACACATCCCCCAAATCCACCGCATCAGAGTCACTCCATTTCCACCGCCACGACCCCCACGTCCATCACCAGCGGCAGAACCACTACCACCTCTACCACCACCACCACCACCAGTACCACCAGCCCCGCTCCCCATCCTTGCTGCCGGTCTCCGCAGGGTCTCGCCTCGGCAGCAGCAGGATCAGACTCTGCGTGCTGGTCCTGATGCTTCTCCACACCATGGTGTCCTTCTCGAGCGTGCACGGCGGTGGGACGGCCGGGGGGCTCAGCCTGGAGGCCCTGCCCGCCCTGGAGGAGAGCGTGGCACGGGACGAGTGACCCAGAGGACAGAGCCGACCTCCAAGGAGAACGCCAGATCTTTTTCCACTAAGGGGGGCACATGCTATTCCTCCAATGGGAGGCACGGGATTGGGGGTGACGCACACACACCCCCCAAGAGCTGCTCGCCGCGGGGCATCCCCGTGATGAAGAGTCTCTAACGCGCACAGGGCTGCAGGACCCGGCGCTGAGAAGGGTTCGGTCGGGGGCAGCGGGGCATTCCTGGCCCTGGCAGGGCTGGCACGGCACAGGGGCTGGGGAATGGGGGGTCCCTTGGGAAGGGGGTCCCCGTGGGAGTGCCCAGTGCCTCCCGGCTGCTGCAGCGAGTGCCTTGGGCGCCCACACCTCCCCAACCCGCACCGTGTGCCGAGGTTTGACAGGCGGCCCAGCCCTCATTCCTTTTCTCCTCAGTCTGTAAATCCCAAGGGAGCAGGAGGAGGGGCAGCCCCTTCTAGCACAGCCTTGTGCCCCACTCCTGTCCCAGGGAAAGTCCACCGACTCAAGGCAGAACCACCCTCGTGGGGTGCAGCATCCTCAGCGTGGCATTGCCCTCGCTGATGGGATTTGGGACAGGAGTGGGATGCTGTGACACTATACTGTGCTACCACTTGAGGTTGGTCTCATTGCATCCCAACCTGCTCGTCCTGCCTTGCTTTTCCTGCTCCTCTGCGAGGAGGTGCAGAGGGATGAGGTATGGACCAGGGAGGACATCCCCAGCATTCCCACTTCCCACTTTGCCAAGTGTCCTGATGATTTGGTGTAACCATTTTTGTTGTCGTTCCTGACTGGTCTCTGTGAAGAGTTAGGCAGATGCGACTCCAGCAGGACAGGCAAAGTGAGGGAGCAGGGCATCCCAAAGGCATCCTGCCATGCTTCCCAGCTACAAACCATCGACTGGCTGGCAGGAGGGCTGGGCAAAAGGGCTGGAGAAATCTGGCTTGTAGGGAGAGCTTCCCACACGAAAAAGAGTCACTAAAAAAGCCCAACTGGGAAGGAGAGTTTTAGTGAATATTTTCTATCTATGGGTACCCCTGGATCAGGAAATTTCTGAGAGCCCACCTGGGACAGCTGGACTCAGCCAGGCAAGGTGCTGGCTGGTGTGGCCTTAACTCGGCTCACTTGGGGTGTTCTTGACCTGAGCTCAGTGTATCCAGGGATTCAGCCCCAAACAAACATCAGACCCCTAAGATCTGATCCCGAGATCATTTCACAGGAAACTCCCAATTCTCCACCCACCCACCAGAACTGTTCCCAGCATGCACACTGTGCTGCCCCTCTGGGCTGTGCAGCAGGGACCAGGGTTTGTCCTGGGAGTGGGCAGGGAAGGAGGAGGGGGTGTTTTAGCATGAGGTCATGATTTGCATGTGAACCTGTTTGTTGCCCCAAGAAGAGGTGGGATGCTCCCTCTCTTTTTCCAGGCTGGCTCTTGATGGGGAGCCTACGGCAGAGCCATGGGTGGATTGATTGCTGCAGCCCGGCTGGGAGGCAGGAGTGGAGCAGGAGGGACGTCCTTCTGCATCTCAAACCAGTCCCAGATCTCTGCAAGGGTCTGAGAAGTCCCAGAGCTGAGGACTGTAGGAATTTCATGGTTTCTGGTCTGTTGAGGTGAAGCAAAACCAAGCAGAGCCCCATGAGCAAAGCTACTTCCTGGCCGGCTGGAAGAAGGAAGTACCAGGCATCTCATGGGCAAGACAGGTTTCCTGACATTTCCAGCCCATTTCCAGACCAAAGAGGCTCTGAGAAGCAGCTGAATGTTTGATTCCTGCTGTGACTTGAATCTCAGAGCTTTGGGGTGATGTTTACATGCTACCAGTTGCCTGTTACCAAAGTCCTGCTGAGACAAGGCCCGTGATCCCCCTGTCCTGTGGTTCTGGGGCTGGGAGAGGTGATGCTCATGTAAGATGTGGAGTGTTTTCCAAGCAGATTCCGTAGCTGTATCTATCCAGAAAAGGTAGGATGATTCCCATTTTACTACTCCTCCTGGCATCCTTGTATTTTCAGCCTAGTTCACACCAATCTGAGAACTTGGACACGGAGCAGTTCCACAAGCAGGGATTGGAGCCCTGGGATTGCTGTGAGCAGTGGCCTGTGGAGCTGTTCGAGAGCCAAAGCTCTCAGGCAGGCCAGGGGAGGGAGCACAGCCCCGTCCCTGACTCCAGGCAGCCACATCCCGGAGGAAATTACATTTCTCGTGTCCTGCCAAGAGTTAAGCTGATTCCAGGCGCCTCTCTCGGAGATAGGCTGTGTCCAATCTTGGCGCGGCTCATCTGGAGAGAGAACAGCCCCGTGTGGTGCGTCAGAGTGGCCCTGAGTCGCTGGCCCTGGTCCCTTTGTGCTGGGACACTGAGCAGCACCGGGAGCGCGGGCTGGGCCCTGCCCCGTGTCCGCATCCGGCACAGGGCCCATCCCGAGGGGTGTGTGTCCCTCTCCCTGCCCCTTCTCCCCTGTGCCCCCCTGGCAATGGAGCGGCCAGCAGGGCTCAGGGGAGCACCCGAGGTTTAGTCATGGAGATTTGGGTTTCCCAGAGAAGCTGTGGCTGCCCCGGCCCTGGAAGTGCTCAGGTTGGAGCAACCTGTCTGCCAGGAGGTGTCCCTCCCCATGGCCAGGGGTGGAACAAGATGTGCTTTAAGGTCCCTTCCAACCAAACCTTTCGGTGATTCCATGATTTCCACAGGGCTGCAGGAGTGAGGTGCAATAGCCCAAGTTACCTTCAGGCTTGCAGGGTTTTGCTGGGATAGCCTGGGAGCTGTCAGAACCATCTTCACCGTCCCTAACCCGAGCTGAAGGCTTTCCTCAGGAGGCCAGGAGCATGTGCTGCATCCCAGGATGTTGGAAGGTGGACCCCATTCAGGACTGGGGTGGTTGTGGTAGTTACTGGGGGGGTGTTCAGCCCCTTCAGCCGGGAGTGAGGAGGCTCCACAGGGCAGTTATATCAGAGTCACATGTTTTCCAGGTGGTGGCCCCAGGAGGGGTTCCCACAGGGATGAGGTGCCGTGGGCAGGCACGGGGAGCGTGGGATGCGCAGCCCCGGGACGGGCCTTTACCTTGTGCAACTGGGAGGAAAGTGCTGAGTCTTCACAGAGCGAGGCTTTGGAAGGAGATCTTTTATTTAGTGAGTCTGGCTGCTGTCAATAAGTTCTGTGGTTTTCGGGCACCATATGCTGTATTCAACACTTTGCCAGTCTAGTTAAACGGATCCAGACGGGGCTGTTCCCGGAGCAGGCCGGAGCAGCTGGAAGCGGTGTATGGAGCAGCCCATCACCAGGAGCCCGTCGGAGAAAAACCCCCTCTTGCTCTGACATTACAACCTTCCTAACCCTCCATCCCTGTTCGCTCTGTCTTTGCTCCACAAGAGAACAGCCCAGAAAGCAGATGGTGACATGGTCTCACTTCATACCACCGGCATTATTTTTATTACAATAGGAGGGCATGTGCCTGTTTAAGGAGGGAATGTGCCTGGATAAGGAGGGAATGGTCCTGTTAAAGGAGGGAGTGTCCCTGGATAAGGAGGAGCAGGGTTCTTTGGGCTGTGCATGCAGGCACACTTCACCCCAAGCCCGGGGTCCACCAGATCAGGGGCCCTTGGCAGAGCCACATTCCCACAGCCACCTTGAAAAACCCCAGGTCTAAATGGCTTTATTCTACCAAGAATTTAAAACCAAGGGGCTTTCTCCTTTTCATCCAGTGATCTTATTTCTTCTCCCGAAAGAAGGTGCCCCACATTGGGATTAAGTGTAACACTCAACCCTTCCTTCAGTGGGCAAACGTCTCCCTGCTGGGAGAAAATTCCCAATGGGAAGCAGTGATTCCTCCCTGGTGAGGGGGTTTCGCATCCCTGGGGAGCTGAGGGATGATGTTGTCCCTGCAGGATCCAGGTGTGGGCAGGGCTGCAGGAGCAAAGGGAGCCGGGTCCTGTCTGGCCACATCATTATTCACGGGTTTTGCACTTTCATGTCGCTGCCAGTTGTACAAATTAATTAAAAATAACTGAAGAAAAATCCCAAAGAAAGGCCCCAATTCCTCTGGGGAAGATTAATCATTAGTTGAGCCTTTTTCTTATGAAAATACAGATCCATGGTAGCCCCAGGCAAAAGATTCCCAGGGAGAGCCCTCACCATTCGTGCTCCGAGTGAGGGAAATCGCTTTGAAAGCATCTGACAACTAAAGCAGAACATGTTGAGTAACTTGGCAACACTCAGAAAACATCTTGAAATGGTTTTTGTTCAACACATTTTGCTTTGCTTCAATAGGAGATGTCAGGGCAGTTCATTCACTGCCACTCAGGACTGTGAGCGATGCTGGGAGATGCTCCTGCCTTTGGGAAGGGAATAAACGGGAAAATCCCTGATATCTGCTGCTCCTGGAGCAGGACCTGCTGGAACAAAGCCATGGAGCTTCCCCACGCTGAGCCCTGCAGGTCCCTCCTGGTCTTCTGGTGGCACCGAGTGTGGAGGTTTGGTGATGGGTATTTGGGTTTCCCAGGGAAGCTGTGGCTGCCCCTGGATCCCTGGGAGTGTCCAAGGCCAGGCTGGACGGGGCTTGGAGCAACCTGGGCTGGTGGGAGGTGTCCCTGCCTGTGGCAGGGGGTGGGATGGGATGGTTGTCAAGGTCCCTCCCAACCCAAACCTTGCTGTGATTCCATGATTTCCACAGACTCACAGAGTGAAATCTAATAGGCCATGTTGCCTTCAGCCTGAGATTCATCCTAATCCCGTACCCCAGAAAGGAATGTCTGTAGGGACTGGGAGAGACAAAGGACAGAAGCATCCTTGGAATCTGCCATTGGGATGGGACAGAGAATTTTGTGTATCACCTGCTTGTGTTCCCTGTGGCTTCCCATCCCTGGGGGTTAAATCTCTCTTAAATTATGCTGGGAAAGTTGGGAAGGGCCATGTCTGGTGTTCAGGTTGGATGTTAATGATCTACTTCAGCCCATCAAAGCTCGTGGTACCACCACTGTACAACCCCAAAATCACCTCTTTTTCCCCCAGAAGGAGCCAGCTCAGAGCTCCCAGGTCGTGGCACCTCAGGGGCTGCACAGCTCCAACCTTAAATCAGTTTATTCCAAGGAATTGGAAGTTTGGAATTGAAGGGGTTTGGTAGCTCTTTTTGGGTGTTCTTGGTCCAGGTGGCTCTTTGGGTGACCTCCCAACCCTGCACTGGGAGGGAGGAGGGGAGCAGAGGGAATGCTGTGGTGGACTATAAACTATTTTTAATTAAGGTTCATAAAAAAATAATGAATTTTCAATAGTAGTTGGGGCTTTATCAAAGCTCTCAGCTCCTCTGGCAGGCCTGGGCAGGAGATGGGTGAGTTCCTGAGCTGATCCCTCCAGTCTTCCTGCACTGCGTCTCCAGGACTTGTGTTCCAGACAAGGTCAGGAGCAGTTTCCAGCCTCGTTAGCATTTTAGGATGATCCTTTTTCAGCCCAGAAAGTCGACAGCTTTGCTTGTTGTAAACTGAAACTCAACAAAAAAACCCCAAGAATTAGGTTTGGCTTATGAAATTTGGGTTTGGTTTTGCCATTTTTAAATGTATTTGGGAACTGGACGTGCCTGAGTTGCAAAACAAAAAGACTTTTTGAGCCAGATAGTGATTTTTTTTATTTTGAAACTTGTCAAAACAAGCCAGATTGATCATTATGAGTGATTTTTTCTTCTTTTTTTTTTGCAAATTGAGTAATGCATCCAGAACAGGCCTTTCCCACAAAACCTTTAATTTTCCAAAAAGAAAACGAGGGAAAAAAAATCAGTCACACTTTTTCTGCTCACACGGTTGGGACGAGTGGCAGCGAATGGGGAGAGAATAGCAATTTGTAAGGAATTCCAACCAGCTCTCCCTAAAATAGCAGCCAGCCAGTTTCTGCAGGGCAGGAGGCTCAGTGGCTCCGTGGTGGGAACAGGCTGCAGGGAAGCCTGGCTGGCCAGGGCAGCTCCAGGCCAGGGTAGCACCTTGGGAATGCAGGGACACCTTCCCCATGGGAATCAAAGGTACTTCTGCCTGGGAGGAATTCCTAGAGACCCCCCAGCCATCCCTCTGATGGGTGTTTAGTTTGGTTTTCTGTTCAGGCCAAACTGAATCCAGCTTCTCGAAGCCTCTGGTGCTTGGACATCATTATGAGATGCCTTCAAAAGAGAGACATTCCTGTCTGTGTATGGGAGTGTAAATTGGGAAGAAATTCCATGTGTGGGTCCTTGAGGAAGCAAGCTGCATGGTTCAAGGAGGGATGTGTTAAGGGAGAGCGTGACAAGCCCCCGAATCCCTGCCCTTGTGCCCTTCTCCCTCCGGAATGCGGGGCGGCGGCCGAGGTGGGGCTCCCTGCCCGGGCTGGGGGTCCCGGGGGGGCACAAAGGACCCTCGAGGGGACCTCGGGGGCACCTCAGGGGGGACCGGCCCCCCGGCCGTGCCCGTGCGTGCCCAGGCTGCTCGTGACCGAACCCTTCTCAAGGGCTTGTGCCGTGTCGGTGGTGACAGAGCTCAGACCGACCACAACAAGGTCCTTTGCCAGTGCGTGGTGGTGAAACTCAAACCAACATACTGCTGAAGTCAAAATACTCTTTCTAATCCCCCTGCCCAGTTTCTCTTTCGTTCCAGCTTTCCTCCTCCGCCTCCCGACCCTCCCTCTCTGTTCCCACCCCCCTTCTGTTTCTCTTTCTCCCCTCTGTCATAAGAAAGTGACTGTGTCCTCGAGGGGACAGTTTTCTTATGCCATTTTATACACTGTGCTTCATGTTTAGAACTTTTTTGCACTAGTTCCTATTACATTTATTTTCCAAACTGGTTTGACAAAAAACAAACAAACAAACAAAAAAAAACCAACAAAAACACAATCCCATGCTATAATTCAGTTGTATTAAAATATTATCCTACTACTCTCTGTGTTCAATAGTCTCTGTACCTGTAATGCTTTCAGTTCTGTTGTATTTTGGGGCCGAGGTTTTCTCCGCTCCTTGTTTAACCCAGTAAAGAAATAAAATGTTAAGAATTGATGATAAACTTCCTCCTCCCTGTCTCTGGTGTCGTCGGGATGGGCACCCCCCCCCCCGAACCTGCCCTGAACCCAGTCCGCTGTCCTATGGGTGTTTTCCTGCCAAATCCAATTCCAACTGGGGGACAGCAGAGGAGGGATGGAGGGACAATAGCCCTGCCTTAACTGAATTTGATTTCGTAACCTTTCTTTATATTCTTTTGTTTCTTGCCTTCACATTTCTTGCCACGGGGCTCACCTCAGAACAATAGGGGCGAAGGCTGTCACCAAGAGATTCATCAGAGAATAATGACTCAGCCAGGGTATCCAAATTTTGCCCAGCTGAAGTCCACACCCACATATAATCTGGAATTAATTCATCTGGACAACAGATCTTGGCATGGAACAGCACGAGGACACTGCACTCCAAACTGAGCTCCAAAGGCCACGGGACACAGCTCTGGAGCTCCACTGGGGCCAGTCCTGCCCCGACCTGGAAATCCTGTTTGGAAAGAACACGAGGAAAAGTGGAAGAAATTGGATAGGGAAACAAATGAAGTTTTAAAAAGCAGATTGGTGCAGGAGGCACATGGGGAGGAGGCACTGGCTGTGCTGGAAAACCAGAGGAGTCAGGGATGCAGGAATGGGGATTTGAGGGGGGCAGGCAGGGAGAGGGGCTGATGGGTCATTGGGGAGGGAATAATGGGGGGACTGCAGCCCCCCAGTGTGGGCAGCAGGGCAGGGGGGCCTCTGCCCCCCAAAGTGAGACCTCCCTGCAGAGCTGCTCCAGCCCTGGGAACAACAGCACAGGGACCTGGAGCTGCTGGAGAGTCCAGAGGGGGCCCCGGAGATGCTCCAAGGGCTGGAGCCCCTCAGATGGGACAGGCTGGGAGAGCTGGGGGGGCTCACCTGGGGAAGGGAAGGCTCCAGCGACA
>JAWWEU010000138.1:5836499-5862538 GCA_035583155.1 Acropternis orthonyx | reverse complement strand
CTCCGGGTCCGCTCGCAGCACGCCTGCATCGCGGCTGGAACCGGCACCGGTACCGGGATCAGGATCTGTGCCGGGCCGGCGCCAGCCCAGGGCGGGGCGGGGCTCCGGGACCGCCTGGCCCCGCCCCACCACCGGAGTGTCCCCGAGTCGCCCCGGGCCCCGCCCCGGCCCCGCCCCCGTCCGAGCCCCGCCCGGTGCCGGGGGGTCCCCGCCCCTG
The DNA here is from genome assembly GCA_035583155.1 of Acropternis orthonyx. Taxonomy (NCBI): domain Eukaryota; kingdom Metazoa; phylum Chordata; class Aves; order Passeriformes; family Rhinocryptidae; genus Acropternis; species Acropternis orthonyx. The sequence continues at coordinate 5,862,321 of JAWWEU010000138.1, read as the reverse complement.
CCGGGGGTCCCGCCCCGGCCCGCCCCGTGGCGGGGCGCTCTGCCCGGCCGCGCAGCCCGCGGTGCCCGGCGCGCCCCGGGAGCAGCAGCGGGGCCGGCTCGGCTGGGCTCGGCTCGGCTGGGCTCGGCTCGGCCCGAGCGCACCATGGGCGCGGAGCGCAGGGCGGCGGCGGCCCGTGCCTGCTCCTCCTGCGGCGGCGGCGGCGGCGGCGGCGGCGGGAGCTGCCGGCTCTTCCTCGGCTTCTTCGCGCTGTCGCTGGCGCTGCACGTCCTGACGCTGGGCTGTTACCTGGAGCTGCGCTCCGAGCTCCGCCGCGACCGCGCCCCGCAGCCCGCGGCCCCTCCGCGCCGGGCCGGGACGGCGCCCGGAGCCCCGGCCCTGGGGCGCCCGCAGCGAGCGGCGGCCGAGGGCGCGGACCGGCGCCAGCAGGTGGGTCCGGCCGGGGCCGGGGAGGGGGGAACGGCCCCTCCGCATCCCCCGGGGCAGGGCGGCGGACAGTCCCGGAGCGCGGGGGCAGCGCGGGGTCCCTCGCCCGGGCCGGGGGTGACGGGGCGCGGGGCCGCCCGCGCTCCACCTGCTGCTGTCGCGACAGCCCCGCGCTCCCGACAGCCCAGCCCTGGCCGGGACGCCCCGCACGGCTCAGCCCGCACCCGGCCCCGCACACCCTCCGCTCGCCGCCCTCCCTCCAGCTGGGGCGCGTTTCATTATTTCGGTTTCCCCCTCCCCAAACCCAGGTGCATCTGCCCTGTCGGTGATGCCTCGCCGCCCTCCCCCCGGCAGCAGCTCCTGCCTCCCCGCAGGACAGGCTGTCCCCTGTCTCCCGGGTGTCCCCACGCGTGTCCCGAGCCCACGGGCGGCTCGCCTGTCCCGGGAGCCTCCGGGAGAGCCGGAGCGGAGCTGGGGCCTCCGCTCGCAAACTTAGCTCATTTTTTCCAGACGCGAAACGTCGCTGCGAGCAGGATAAGCTGGAGGAAGGAGTTTCCTCCCCCTGGAGCCTCCCGAATGGATGGCCCGCTCCCCAGAGGTGCCGGGTGGCTTTGCCGGGGTGTCGAGGGCAGACGCCAAACCCCAGCGGTGCTCGCCTCGCTGGTTATCAATGCGCGAGGGAAGGACAAAAATAGCTTTGGTAAAGCGGCGAGTTTGGAAACCCTCCCTCCCGCTTGGCAGCGGCTGCGGTTCCGCCGCGCCGGCCTCGTCTGCCCCCGGGAGAGCCGGGATCGCGCTCCCAGCGCTGCTCCCGGCAATGAAAATCCCGGTTAAGCGCTGACCCGCAGCGAGCCCGAGCTCCTGGGTCATCGCTCTCTGTTGTCCCTTCTCTCTGCTCCAGCGGTGTCAACACAAAGCGAGCCGGAGCAGCTCCGTGGGTCGTGCTGGGATTCTTGGGTTGCCCTGGAACAGCGCGCGGCTGGAGTGCCTTTCGTGTTACCGTGCTGGATCTGTTCAGGCTTTAGAGCTCTTCTTTGCAGCGAGTGTATAGTGAAATACCAGGGCACAGACTTGAGGCATTCATAAATTACAGCGTTGGGTAATTTGTCTTGGGATGCATACAGAGATCCAAGCGTTGCTCAGAACAGCTGACGTACTCCAGATAAGGTAACGCTAATTATTTATTTCTTTCTTTTTTATCTGGCCTGTCAGGCTTAAGATGAAAAAGCCTTTGGGACGTATGGAAGCAGTTGGTTGGAGGAGAAAGTTTCCTGGTAGTGGGGACATGGGGAAGGCTGAATGTCCCTGTCTGTTGGCACCTCGGTGCCCGAGTCGGGAACTGCCGTGACAATGTGTGATTAATGGGATTTGTAGGAGCGCTGCTCACCCGTTTTGTGCTACGTTTTCTGCCTTGCCATTTACTTGAGTCGATGTGCAGCTAAAAACAACCACTGTCCGTGTCCTGGGGTGCTGTGAGTACATCCTGTCAGCAAAGAAATGAAGTGCTTGCAAACAGCTTTATTTAGAAAGTTTTCATCAAGCTCTGGGGTACGTGTGGGGTTCCCGGAAGCTTTTCCAAGCTGTGCTGCTGGTAAACCCAAAGTGTGGTCCCATGCACATAATGCTTGCAAAAATGAAGCCAGAATTACTAAATAATTAAGTCAGGAGATATGGCTGGTGACATTTCTCTGCTGGGGGCCACAGTCAGAGTCAGGGTGTGTTGGGAGGGGGGACTCGGCATCCCAAAGACCGTGGTGCCCTGAGCCCTCAAACTGTCCTTCAGCTTCGTGTTGTCAGTGAAGAGGCCAAGTAATGACTTTGTGTGTTGTGATTGTACAGGCTAGTTTAAAAACAAAAGACACTGCCCTTCCTGACCCCTTTTTTCTTTGTTTTTTAAGTATTTTCTTTTTCCCCCGCCTTCCTGACCTGAGGGGGGAAGGATGGGGAGTGATGGTCAGCACCGAGATTTTGGCTGAAATCTCGCCTGGCCATGTGCCAGAAATGACCTCATGACAGGAGTGAGATTTGGCAGCTCGATAAGGCCCCACTTCCCTATCTTACAGGGTATCCAAATATGTAACTCATTTAGGATCCAAGGGCAGTTTTCCGTGGCAGAGGGTGAGGCATTGTAGTCCACATCTTTGTCCCAGAACCCGCCGGCTGTTGCATCACTGTGTTGGCTGCGAGATGAGAGGTTTGTTAGTGCTGCTCTATTTCATCAACTCTTCGAGTGCTCTGAGGTGTGACAGCGGGTTGGGGAGCCCTGGTACCTTCAGCCTTGGCTGGTGGTGTAAAATCCAAATGGTCCCTTCATATGGGTGTGCTGTGGGATGGGAGTGGGATTCTGTTGAGTGCTTTGCTGGTGGCTCTGCTCGTGGGGATCCACAGCAGGGCACTGCTTCCTGCCCTTTGGAGTATCTTATGCCTAAATTAAATTGTATTTTACTGTCAAAAAATCATCTCTGTAGTGTCTGAGCTGTGCAGAGCATTGTTCCTGCACTTTTTCTCCAACCGAATACATGTTGTGCCACATTTCTGCCATAAACTTGTTTTATGGGCAATGCCAAGCAAAGCGCATGCCCTGCGAGTGTCCCGAGATGGGCGGAAAAGCTGCCAAAGGCTGTCTCTGGAATGGGATCAAATACCATCAGTTCTGTCGGATCAAACTAATTGTAGAGGCGCTTGTGGCTGGTGGGAGGGGGAGGGGGGTGCTGAGTCATCCAAAAAAATGTGCTGAGCAGCAATTCTGGTCCTGGTGTTCACTTTCATCCGTGCCGGGGTGTCTGATCCTGGTCTCTGCGTCTCACCTTTTTAACAAGGGATGTTCCCACTTTCGGGTGTCTTGGAAACACTTCTCCAGCATCTTTGGAAGCAGCCTTGGCACAGTGTCCTCAGGCTCAGACATTTAAATACCTGCTCAGGACACGTGAGTTGAGGTTTCACAACTCTGATCCCAGGCTGTGGAAATGCTGGGTCTGTGCAGAAGGGAGATGGTGATTAGGGATGTTCTTCATGGTGGGTTTTCTCTCGAATTCCACTTCGTGGTTCTGGCTGTAGCTGGAGGAGGCTCTCCCAGGGCAATAAAGGGAGCCCACAGAGCTCTCTCTGGTTAATGCTGGGCTCTGGTTGCCTTCATTCACATCTCAATAGTGCCTGTGCTTGGCAGACCTTCCTGAGGTCTGGGGTGCCTGATATCAGATAAAAAACATATTCCTGCTACTGTGCCTATGAATATTCCATGCAAACTCTGGCATGAATCCGTCACTCCTCCTTTTCCAATGGTTTGGAGTGGCAGGAGCATGGCAATGGCTCCTGAGTGTGCTGCATCCATTGGGAAATTAAATACTGCATGAGCTGTGCCCCGAGGGCTTGAGGTGCATCCCTGTGTGTGTTGTGGGGTTAATTCCTGGTGTGAGGAGAAAGCAACTTCTTTGGCTGTGTGGGGACAGCCTGGCTGGTCCTGGGAATTGTAAAATCACAAAATGGTTTGGGGTGGAAAGGACTTTTCAAGGCCATCGAGCCCAACCCCTGTGCCGTGGGCAGGGACATCTTCAACTCCATCAGGACCTTCCCATCACCCTTATTCCCAGAGTTATGGGTGCCTTGCTGGGGACACCTGCAGAGTGTTGGGAGGTGGGAGTGGTGAGGAGGTAAATAAAGAAAAATCTCTCCTCTGGGAGAGAGGAAGCAGTTGGAAAAATAAGAAATATAAATTTCATCTGCTGTCTTGAAGTTTCTGTGACATCAGGGGGGTTATTGACCTGGGGAGTGCAGGCAGCTGTGAGCCGTGGCCAGCAGGGACACAGGTGAGATGAATCCAGTGACGCTCAGGAAGGAGAGGAGGACAGGCTGCAGCTCATGGAGGGAGTGTGGGGATGCCGATGTCTGGTTGGAAACAGGAATGTGTATAAGAGAGGATCAGTCCCACAGCAGCAGGGAGTGCACAGTCAGTGCGGTGCTTCCTTCCCTGCCAGGCTCTTGCCAGCTCTGCCCCATCGTCTCCTTCCACAGATGAGCTGCGTTTGCCTTATTTCTGTTTTCTGCTCGTTTTGTGAAGCACAAATGCTGTGACTTTGTGTGAGGACCAGGATGTTTTACCAGCCTTTATTGAGTTGCTTGACAGAGAATGTTGTTGCTGCCAGAGTAAGTGTTTGATCGGCCCATGACCAAATTGCAGGGTTTTTCCACAATTTTTCGAGGAGTTCGCTGGCAAACCCTCAAACCTGGGTTTTTAGGAACACTCAGTGGCATTCCAGAGTTCTCTTTCCCTTAACCCCGGAGTACATAGCGCTGTATCAAACCCATATTATTCTAACCTTTTAACATTATTTTTCTTACCGCACAATAACATAAATCTTCTCTGCTCTCCCGTACACATGTAGTGTCTTGTAATGCTAATTAAACTGCACACCGTCCTAATTTTGCTCTCATACTAATCCAATATATTTTTCTTGACTGGAAGCCAAACCCTGAGAGCTTCAGAGCATGCGGAGCTCTCATTCCAGTCTCATTATATGTTAATGGATTTATATTTTAATACCTTTCAACACTTTAGGAGGATGTAATTTTTAGAGGTGTCTGGCTGCAGAAGGTAAGCAGTGTGGGAGAGGCTGAGGGGGCTTGGGGGATGTGAAGCACTGAGTAAACTCAGTGCAGTGCGTGAGTGGTGTGTCTCTGGAGAGGTGCAATCTGTCAGGATCCGATGTGCACAAGCCTGGAATTACAGGGAGATTTGGATGCAATTTTAACACAGTTAAGCGCCTTTGTGGGGCGGTTGCAGTGGTGAGTGCTCTCTTGTTAAACTCTGGGTTTGTGTGCTAATGGTGCCGATGCCAGTCGGGCCTGGATGCTGCTACACCAGGAATAATCACTCCCAGATGGGTGCCTCGGAAAACGAGCTCTTTCCATGAGGCCGGATGAAATGCTGCTCTAAGTGCAAAGTACTAGGGAGGCAGGATGGCACTGATGGGCTACCAGGGCTGTAACTCCTTCCACATGGGGAGTGCCAGGGTGCCCCTGGCTCGCCTGGGATGGCTCTGCCAGCGACTGGAGGTGGGGTGTGAGGCTGCAAGTGCACAGAGTGAGGAGGAACCAGGCAGTGATGGACCCTGGCACCAGCACGTGCCTCCTCTCGGGGTTGTTCTGGAATGTCCTGGGAGAAGTGTGGGCAAATAATGGTGGCCATTGGGTCGCGTGGCTTTGCAGTGGTGGGTGTTGCATGTCATGGAGTTGGATTGCCTGGCTTTGCATTGCATGACTTTGCAACAGAGGGCATTGCGTGGCCTGGGGTTGGATGTCATGGGGTTTTGTTGCGTGGCTTTGCGTGATGTGGGAGCGCGTGGCATGACACTGTGTGCTGTGGGGTTGTGTGTCGCATGGCCCTGCCACGGCAGGTGTTTCACGACGTGGGGATGCGTTGCATGGCATGGAATCGTGGAATCTGCTGCGCTGGGAGGGGCCCATCAGGGTCAGGGTTTCTTTGCACGGCGTGGGGTTGAGCTGGTGCGGCTTTCCAACAGTGGGCACTGCGTGGCTTTGCCGTGGTGGGTGTTGTGTGGTGTGGCACTGCGTGGCTTTGCCGTGGTGGGTGTTGTGTGGTGTGGCACTGCGTGGCTTTGCCGTGGTGGGCATTTCTTGCTGGCATTGCTGGCGTGGCCAGGGCTGTGCTGTGCTGTGCTCGCTGTGCGTTGCAGCAGGACAGGGATGCAAGGACCGGGAGCTGCTGGCTGCTTCCAGGAGCCACGAGGAGGAGGACGAGGAGGAGAGGGCTGGGGAAGGCTCGCCTCCTGCCGGAGCTGCCTCGGGCTTGGCCCAGGCATGGGCTGGGTTTGGGCAGCGCTGCCCCAGAGAGGATGCAGACATGGCTTTGGGGGGGTCCGACCCTCCCTGTCTCCGCTGTTTGCCCTCCTTGGCAGTGCCCGCTGTCCCAGAGCGGTGACACAGCGGGTTAAATCCCGTCCCGGGGCAGTGGGGGCTGTCCCTCCGAGTGCCCCTTTGTCCTTTAATCCCTCTTTGCCATTCATGGCACCCCTGGGCTTTCAGCCTCTCCTGAGCACAAAGCACCAGGGAGGGGGAGGCAGCGAGGATGTTTATTAAGCCGGCACTGGAAGTAAAATCCACCTGGAGCAGGTACCGGCTCTGTAATTGTGAATGATGTGTGGGTGGGGGAGAGGCTGTGTCGGGCTGTGGTCCTGCACAAACCTCATCGTGCTGCTTCGCCACAGAATCCATGGAATGTTTGCGTTGGAAGGACCTCAGAGCCCACCCAGTGCCACCCCCTGCCATGGGCAGGGACACCTCCCACCAGCCCAGGTTGCTCCAAGCCCCGTCCAGCCTGGCCTGGGACACTCCCAGGGATGGGGCAGCCACAGCTTCTCTGGGCACTTCCCTGTTTTCTCCTCTCTTTTCCATTTCTTATTGTAATTGATGGATGTTGGCATTCCTTCCCAGAGGGGTGAGAAGACCAGTGTGCCCTGTTCAGCAGGGGGGAAAAAAATCAAATTAAAGTCATTGAATATCACTATTATTTGATAATAATACCTATATTTCCTAAAAAGAAATAAGTCTTTGAATTCTTCCTTTTATTTTCTAATCCATGAAGGGTCAGTGGCTTTCCCTGGGTTTCCCAGGGAAATGTAAGGATGGGGACACTGTGTGAGACAGGCACTAATGGCCTAAACAGACTTGTGTGATCCTTCCAGTCTTCTCCACATGCTGGGCTCAGTGAAATTAATCCAGGAAATAATTTTGGAGCAATTATTTCCTTCAACTTTGCAAATAAGTTGCTGAGCTACTACTACCCTTTACCAGCACTTTACTCTAATTTTCCCATGGGATAGGAAAATAGGATAAAGCCTTTAAAGCTGGTAGCTGGAACTGTTGCCAACCTGGCTTGATGCTGAGAGGATGAAACAGTTCAGACTCCAAACTGAGGGGTTTATTTTAATTTTTCAGCGCAGTTGCTGCTGTTCCTGGGGCTGCAGGAGGGGCAGCAGCTCTGCCTGGAAAGCTTGAATTCTCACGTTTTCCCATAAAACATGCCCTGTGGCAGAAAAATTGCATCAAACTGGGAATTACTGGACGTGCAGTTGATGAGGTACATCTAGAGAGCAGGATGAAAACCCGTGAAGAAAATAGTTGGGTTTTATGCTGCAGCTGTTTGTATCTTTTTAGTGATAATGAACTCAATGAGTAGTTGGCTGCCTTGGGGCGGTGGAGGGGCTTGTTGGTGCTTGCTCAGTGTGGGGTGTTAACTCTTGCTGGGAAGGAGGGGATCCCATCCAAGGGCAAGGAGAGCCCAGCAGGAGTTACTTCCATGTGCTGCTGGAAGGTGTTGTGGGAGATTTTTGAGGTCCCGAGTGTGGCTGCAGGGCTCAGGGCTGGTTCCACGTGTGCCAGCGCTGTGCCAGCCGTGTGGGGCTGCAGGACGAGCTCTTCAAGTGTTAAACACAAAGCGTTGCTCCTGCAGGCTCGGCCGATCCGGGTGTCTGGCGCACGTTTCGAACAACAGCCTGGATTTGCCAAGGAAAATGACGCTGGATACAGCAAAGAGCTGTCAACTCTTTCCTCCCTAAGCTGCTGGGCTGCTCTTCTCCTGCTTTGCAGGAGAACTGGGCTGTTTGGAAGTGATATGGAATTTGGAGGTTCTCAGTGCCTTAGTGATGCTTCCCCTTCCCTGCCCTCCATCCTCACCTCCCTCTCCAAACAGCAGCACCTCTCAGGAGGACTGCTGGGTCCCTTTGCGATTGCATTGCTGAGATAGTGTCACGTTAAGCTGAGAATAACTCAAGTTCTTCTCCTCCGGTACCTAAATATTGGACCAAGGAGGGATTTTGGCTGCAATATTGCTGGCTGGTCCTAAATCAGGCTTTCTGAGCCCAGTTGTGTGCAGGTGGTTACGTGTGGGCTCAGGAGAAAAACTCCAGAGACCTCTGGGCTGGTGTCCACCCACTTCATTGGCCATGAGCTTGTCTACTTTGGGGTCCTCCTGACTCAAACCCATTTTTTCCATGTTTGAAACCCCAATTTACAAACGATGATTCAGATGGGGGTGGTTGGGGCAGTTCCCTTTGATCAGGTCCTGGTGAAGGTCCCGTGTGGCTCCAAGCTGCGAGTCAGGAGCTGGTACTGAAGCAGTTAAATATTCCTGCTGCTGGTGTACAAGAGCAGCGCCAGGTATCTTCCAGGGGATCCAAGTTTGCTATCTGAAATCTGGCAAATAGCAAAAATTTTTATGTCTGTGAACAGAAATCGCGCCCCGAGGCAATGGCTGACAGGGAAGGTCTCCTGACATATTTACCTAACGATTTTGTTATCGTTAAGTACTCAAAAAGCCCAAACCTGGAGAACAATAGCAATGAAAACACACTGCAGGGTTTGTCAGCAGATGCAGCTTCGAGATAACAAATGATTTTTTTTGCTCTTTGTTTGACTTCTTGGCATTTAGTGGTTAATTGGAGCAAGGCCATGTGTGGTGAGATAGTGCATGAAACAAAGTTTGAAAAACACTGCAATTGAAAGTTTGTTGGGTGATGGTTTTTAACTTCAGTCTGTGAGGCTCTTAGAGGAGGCTTAAAAACAGCTGAGGGAAACCATCTGACTTGGGCAGTAAAAACTGAGTTTGGAAGGGGTGGAGGGGAGTGACTTGCGCAGCCTTTCCTGTGAGCCCAAAAGCCATTTCACCCCCCACCCCAACTGGGCTTCGCCTTGTGCTGGGTCTGGACTTGGTCTTAAATGTTATTACACAGTACTAAATGTTTCTGGGAGGATCAGGGTGCTGTACCGTGTGCTCATCCACCATCCCCTCTGTTCTGGTCGTTGTGTGTGTTTGAAGAATGAAGCCAAACTGCATTTGTGAGAATTAGGGACACTCTGACTTGAAAAATCAGGAATAATAGGTCATTTCAGGGTATAAAGTGGTGATGTTGGTCCTGATCCAGCTGCTCCCCTTGATTTCAATATGGTTTTGTATGATGCAGAAAGCACTGGAACAAAGCTGATCCAAAGGGTGTCTGGGATGCCCTGTGAACTCTGGCATGTGAAATTCCGAGTAATAAAACTTTGGAAGTGTGGCCTTCGAGGGTTATTGTAGAAGGAAGGGCATAAGAAACATGACACTGGGATTGTGATTCCTGGCAGAAATGCTTCGCAAGGGGGAAATTTTAGTTTGGTTTCTGTTGCTTACATGCCTTTCTTCTCGCTGAAGGGCAAATGACACTGCACTAAATGTGAGTGGCTGACATCTTCCCATGAAATATGCCTTACGTTCCCAGAACAGAGCCGGAGTTATTGCTCTTCCAGAAATTCGCCTTCCCTCCCCTTTATTTTCGGTCTTGCTGCGAAAGGGACCCAAACGAAGTGTTCATGCTGGTAAAGAGGTTGGTTGTGGAGGAGCAGCACAGTCAGCTGTGCTTTGAGGAGAGGTCTGACACAGCAAGAGGAGCCGTGGGTGCCTTTGGTCGGGGCTCCTGAGGGCTCTCCTGTCAGGCTGACGGGCGCCTGCGATGTAACGGCAGTAACAAAACCCGGGGCAACTGCTTGGATGGTGTTTTTTTTTTTTTCAAGGCTGGTTCTCTGGATTTGAAGATTTTGGACTATGTAGGGAAAATTTATGGCGATTACCAGAGGTATAGAGATGGAAGAGATTGTCCGTGTTTTATGCGATGCCCTGTTGGTCCCGTGTCCCCGATGGCTGCTGCTGTGGTGGCTTTTAGGTTGTTTGATTCAGCTGGGCTTGGTATACAGATGGCTTTGACACTGTAATATGAGTGATTTAGGGAGCTCTACTGATGTAGGTTGACTGGAAGCCAGTGGAGATGCGTGACAGCTTGAGCTGCAGAAGGATGAAGAGTCGTGCACAGTGCAGTGAACTGTGCTGCTGGTTTTGGAGATAATGAATTGGTGCTTGGTTCGGGCTGAGTTTGGCCTTTTTGTCTGCTAAAGGTTTCTGCCAACATGATCTGCCAGGGTTGTTGTCCATGGCGAAGAAAAACCATCAGTGTGTTTCGGAAGTGCTGATTGCTGCATCTGCAGATCAGCAGAGCTGGGCTTTGCTGGTCAAGAGGCTTCAAAGACATGTTGGACTTTGCTGCATCTTCCAGTATCTTGCTGGAGGAAGTCAAGGAGTGTTGGATTGAGTATTGGGTGGGAATGATGGCAATGTTGTAGGTTGGGTGGTCAGGGAGAGGTCCAGCCTCGATGGTGGCCTGAGTGGGGGGCCTTGATGCAAACTATGGTCTGGAGACCCCAAGGCTGGTGGCTCTTACCTCTTTGAGTGAATCTCTGAGCAACAGAGGGTCAGACTGTGACACTGTGACAGCTGGGCACTGCTGAGGCCCCTCAGATCCTGGGGTCAGTGTAGGGCCGCTCAACAAGGAAGACACTGAAGGGCTGGAGCATGTCTGGGGAAGGGAATGGAGCTGGGGAAGGGCCTGAAGCAGCTGAGGGAGCTAGGAGGGCTCAGCCTGGAGAAGAGGAGACTCAGGGGAACCTTCTGTCTCACCTGGAAGGAAGTTGTAGACAGGTGGGATTGGTCTCTTCTCCCAAGTGACAAGAGAAAATGGCCTCAAGCTGGGCCAGGGGAGGATCAAGTTGGGTATTAGGGAAAATTTATTGATGGAAAAGGTTGTCCAGCCCTGACACAGCTGCCCAGGGCAGTGGTGGAGTCACTGTCCCTGGAGGGATTTAAAAGCCATGTAAATGTGGCACTTGGGGACAGTGGTGGCCTTGGCGGTGCTGGGGGAATGGTTAGACTCGATGGTCTCGGAAGGTTCTTCCAATCTGAACGATTCTGTGATTATTCTCAGACTTCTGCCCGGGTTCAGACTGAAAGGACTTGGATTATATCACAGGGGATCCTCGTGCTGTGTTTTCCCTGTGGTGCCTCCCCAACAGAACTCTCTGCACCTCGATGAAGCCGAGCTGTTTGGCTGGCTCTCAGGCACACCCGTGCCCTCCCACCGGCCGCCAGCAAACCCCTGCGCGAAATCTGCCTCTCAAATGCTTCCTGAGGAAGGGTCTGGGAAAGCTAAAAACTCCTTCTGTAAGACTTGGACTCCTTACGTGGTCAGCTGTGGATTCAGGCTACACAAAATGAGGTTGTTTAAGCACATGAGCTGTTCTTAGAAGGAGTTCATTGGGTCTAGATGGGAACATCCCATCCCACCCCCTGCCATGGGCAGGGACACCTCCCACCAGCCCAGGTTGCTCCAAGCCCTGTCCAACCTGGCCTTGGGCACTCCCAGGGATCCAGGGGCAGCCACTGCTGCTCATGCTGGTGCAGTAAAGTGATGGAAACCCCTGGGCTCAAGGGGCTCTGATGAATATGTGTGGGATTATTTAATTTCTGTTTAAATAGCTCTGTATTTGCAATCGGGTTTGAGGTTGGCTGAGGTGAGGGAGGAAGATGCAGCGAGCCCCTGTCCCACTGAAGCAGGATTTACAGTAGGAGAATGCCCTTGGAAGAGCGTATGTTTGTGCCCTCAGCCATTAGGCTCCATAATCTTGCTGTCTGTATCGACTTACAATTGAAAGCTTGCAGTAATTTGGAGCAGCATTTGAATTGTGAGTGGTAGTGATGATGCTGAGATTGTCTTTTAATGCTGAGTTTAGAGTCTTTGAGGTTTGGATTAAAAAAAACTTCAATGAAACCACAAAAAAGACATTGGAAGCATAACTGAACAGGTGGAACAAATTTGTTAAATCTGTTATTGGGAAAACAGCAACTTGCTTTTAAGAAATAAATCAATCTGCAGCTCAGTGTTTCATAATGAGGAGTGGGATAGGAAAGTCTAAAAATATCTACAAATGAGAGCTAATGCTCTGAAGGAACAGATCCAAACTAGAATATAATATTGCCCATTGTGGTGACAATAAGTATTTTAAAGTTCATTGAGATCCTTGCTGTGATGCAGATGGGACTTGAAGAGCCAGCATATTTCACTTGGCTGGGTCCAGTTTTTATTTGCATAATAACTTATTAAATGTATTGCCAGTAGCTCACGGAGCCCCCGGTCAGGATTGGGAAACCACGATGAGTTCATACTGCTCTGCCTGGGGAGACAAGAGAAGCACGAAGGACTGGGAGGGAGGCGTCTCTAGCAACTAATGCAAGTGATTATGTGCTTGAAATGGCAGGAACAAGCAGAGTTTTAACCCTGCTTTGGGATGGAGTGACCTTTGAGTATCTCAGATCTTCTCACCAAGACCCATTTCAGGGGTCTTTGTGCTTCAGCTGCCTTTGTCCCCTATCCCTCCTCCCCTGGTGTGAGCTTTAGCAGCTGATTGTAATAAACTAAAGGAGCTTTTCCAGGTGGAAAATGTCTGTTGGCACCTGGGTTTTCAGGAGACAGGATATCAGTGCTGTGGTCTTTGTTATCATGGATTGGTTTGGGTTGGAAGGGACCTTAATGATGGTCTCTTCCCACCCCCCTTTTCTGCTGCATCCCCTTCACTGTTCAGGCAGCAGAGCAAACTCCACATCCATTTTTCTTGGAAAGCTATTCCATAGCCTCATCCCTCTCTCTCAGCAGGTTCTTCCTAGTGTTATTGCCGAGTTTTCCTCGCTCAGCAGAGCCAGGGTGCTCTGTCATGCACAGCCAGGCGAGGCTTGGGCACTGCCAACGCCCTCCGTGCTCAGTCATCCCTTCCCTGCCCTGTGGGACTTGCCGAGGGCTCCTTGGCACAGGGAATTTCTGGCCTCGGCTGCTGCAGAGTAGCTGCTCCAAACTAACCAAACCCACATGGCCAGCTGTTGCTCGGAGGGGAGCAGGTGAGTGCATCCATAAAGTTATGGATTTCTGCCGGAGGGAGCAGAGCTGGTGCACGGCAATCGCCCTTCGGGAGCCCTCGGCATTGGGGGCTTCTCTTGTGGCACTGAAAACCTGGGAAAAACAACCCCACGCCTCTCCAACTTCCAAATTCTGGCTGGGGAAATATTTTTGGCGTTCGGGAGTCATGAATGAAAAAGTCAGTTTTTCACAGCCGGGTGTTTCCATGTGCTGGGCTGGTGATTGCTCAGGGACAGGGGCTGTGTGTGGTGGCACAGCTTTGGCAGGGAGGTCACTGGGGTTTGCCTGAGACTGGTTTAGGTTGGATATCGGGAAAAGGATCTCCCAGGGAGTGGTGGGCACTGACCGGGCTCCCCAGGGCAGTGGGCACGGCCCTGAGGCTGCCAGAGCTGCAGGAGGGTTTGGACAACACTCTCAGGGGCAGGGTGGGATTGTTGGGGTGTCTGTGCAGGGCCAGGAGTTGGACTTGATGATCCTTGTGGGTCCCTTCCAGCTCAGCATATTCTATGATTCCAGTTTTGGCGTGACCAGGGCAGGTGGCAGTGCCACTGTCCTCTTGACTGTGCTGGTTTGAGATGCGCAAAGGCTGGTGCTGCCTGTGCCTTTGCCATGTCCAGTGTGGCGTTTGTCCGGGTGCACACAAACCAGTGGGGCTGCCGTTTCCTTTGGAAGTGGATCCGGGGGCTGTCACTGGGTCCAGGGATGCTTTTCCATGGCTGGAATTCCCCGAGTGTATTGCAGCAGCTCTTTCTGACCCAAGCCTCGGCACCAGCTTAAAGGATTGATGTCTCAGCTCTCAACCATAACCATCATGGACCTGGTTATTGATGTGCCGGGCTCCGGAAGGATCCGTGGGGTTTGGGTGCCGAGGGAGGCTCTGCTCTGGGGGCTCGTGTGCTGCTGGAAGCCCTGCTCTGGTGTGACACTGAGGCCACGGGGGATGTCCCCACTCCAGGCACGGGGACAGGCCGTGGGGTGCGGGCAGGGGCTGGCTGGGGGTGCCCAGGGGTGCCGAGGCTGCCGGGAGTGCCGGCGGCACTTCGAGGGCGAGGGGTCCGTGGAGTCTTTGTGCTCCCGCTTTGAAGCTCCGGTCCGAAAGTGTTGTAATGAGATTTTATTATGTATTCTGGCAAGGTCTTGTTATTTTGTGTGTGGATTTATTGTATAATGAACTGAGTGATTTTGAAACGTTTTGTGCAACGCTTTTTTGGAAAGGACATTGTATTTTGTTTATGGGATGTGTGAGTTTTTATGAAACTTTATTTAGCTTTTAGCAAGAATAATCTTTATTCAACAAATAGTGCAAATAAATCTTTAATTGAACAAATATGTGCCAACTTTCAAACACAGTAACAAACAATGACATGAAACAGGGAAACTTTGGAACAATATACAACTTTAAACATAGTATTAAAAAAAAAAGGGCAACAAAAAGACAAAAAAACAACCCAAAACCTTTAACAAAGGAGATTTTGGGCTGTGTACAAAGGCAGCAGTGCAGTGCACGTATGTGGGACCTGCCAAGCTGCAGGGACGGGAGCAGGGAGCGTGGTGCTGCTGGTTCTCTGGGAATGTGTCCTTGCCCTCAGTGTCCCTGCCCCCTGCCTGGTGCTGCTCCGGCCCCTGGGAGCTGCAGGCTCGTGCTGCTGTCACTGGGGCTGGAAATGGGGCTTCCCATTCCCTGCACTGCAAATAGCCCTGGGAGTCTCTCCTGGGGCGGGTTTCCCTGCACCCCTGCCTGTGTCCTCTGGGACACCCATAGTCGTGCCATGGCTGAGGACTGAATGGTCCACACCTCTCTCGTGGGTTTGCTTTCCCAGAACTGTGGCTCAAGACACTGTGGTGTCCCTCCTGCCCCTTCTCCCCATCTCGGTGTGTCACAGAATCATGGAATGCTTTGGGTTGGAAGGGATCTTAGAGATCATCCCATCCCACCCCCTGCCACGGGCAGGGACACCTCCCACCAGCCCAGGTGGCTCCAAGCCCCGTCCAGCCTGGCCTTGGGCACTCCCAGGGATGGGGCAGCCACAGCTTCTCTGCCCAGCCTGTGCCAGGGCCTGCCCACCACAGTCTTCATCCTTTGTCCACTTCCAACCCTCTGTGAAACCATCATGTGCTGAGTTTGGGTGAGTGAAAAGACCCCGAGATGTTGAAGCACAGGCAGGGAGGGTGACACTGTCGGGATCCTGACTCTGCTCAGGGCAGCGCTGGGGCCATCCCCATCCTCCAGGAAAGGTTTTCCAGAGCTCTGCAGCTGCAGACCCGTGACCTGCAGAGCCCCAGGCTGCCCCAGCCATGGCAGGGGCTGCAGGTCCCCTTTGTGCCTTTATCAAAGCCAGGTATGGAAGCCCAAGCTGGGAAGGCACTTGTGGGACTGCAGGACAAGGGCTTGGCATGGCAGGTTTGTACCAGCTTGGCTGGAAATTGCTGAAAAACTCTCAAATCCACCATTAAAGGGTTTAGAAAGAGGGTAGGAAACCAAAGGGAAGTGGTTTGTGATACCTAGAAACAGGCTCAGAGTATTTTGTGTGCAGAAGTTGTGTTCTCCAGCTCCGAAAAATTGTATTCCTCTGCCAAACTTCCTTTCACTTGTTCCAGTATCTTTCTCAGAAGTCAGTATTTGTAGTTGGTTCTGGATTTCCCGGAGTTTGCATCAACTCTGTAGCAAAAGTTTACAATATCCAACGTTTCATCTGTCAAACATAGAGAAGTCTCAAAAAAAAACAAAAAACAAACCAAAAACCCCTTTTGCAACCTGCTAAGTGACTTTTATTCCTCTTTTTACCTACAGGGCTCCCACAGCATTTGTTTCACTTCGCTTTCTGGTTGGTCTTTAGGGAAGAAGGGCAGAGTCAGCTTTCTGTTTATTTCTTTCATAATCTGATGCTATTGGCTTCCCTTCCTTGTTCCAGTTATGGATTATGCTTTTGCCTTTACATCCCTGCAAGAGTTCCAGGCCAGGGTGGACAAAGCTTGGAGCAACCTGGTGTAGTGGAAGGTGTTGGAGTTGGAACAACATGATTTCTGAGGTCCCTTCCACCCCAAACCATTCTAGTATTCTTTGCAAACAAACGATGCAAAGAATGGAAGTTTATTACGGAAGATGCTTTTCCCTGGAATTTTCTATATTGATGACAAAATAACTTCTGGCAGGAGAAGACCAAACTCCCTGTGTAGGTGACCTCCCTACACTTTTAAATCCCAGGAATATGATCCCTGATATTGCTCCTTTCTGTGGGCAAGCTTTGTGTAGGGAAGCCATTGTTTGGGGAGGAGGATTTTCAGCCCTTCATTGGCCCTGAAATTGTAACAAAAGGGCTTTTCTTCTAAAAGTGAGCCATGGAATTGGGTGTTAATGGAAACAAATTAATGCTGAATGGAAAATTCCTGCTGTCTGTGTTGTGCCATTCTCTTTTTATAGCACAAACCTACCAGACCCCTCTCAAGCTGCCCATACTTTTCCGGGAAGGATAAATGAGACTTATGTTTCCAGAACTGGGAGCTGGAGGCATCTGACCCACTGGGGTTGAACCAACCCAACCCTCAGACCTTTGTGTGGCCCCAGAAGGGCCCAGCCCTGTTCTGTGCACCCACCTCCCCTTCAAAGGCCCCTTTTCCTTGGGGTTTGGTCTCATTTTCTGTTTCGTACGATCACAGAATCATTCAGGTTGGAAAACCCTCTGAGGCCTTCGAGTCCAACCATCCCCCAGCACTGCCAAGGCCACCACTGACCCTGTCCCCAAGTGCCACATCCACAGGGCTGTTAAATCCCTCCAGGGATGGGGACTCCACCCCTGCCCTGGGCAGCTGTGCCAAGGCTGGACAACCTTTTCCAAGAAGAAATTTTCCCTAATATCCAGTCTAAACTTCCCCTGCCACAACCTGAGCCTGTTTCCTCTTACCTTGTCATGTGGGAGAAGAATAATTCTCCCCAAATCTCAGCTCTTTCTTCTCTCTTCCGCAGTGTGATTATTTCATACACCTGGAGGACCTGGTCAAGGCTCTTCCTTTCTGATCACAAATTTAGCTACAGAGCAAAGCTCCAGGCTTTGCTTTCCATTTTAAATCCAATTTTGGACCTACGTTGGGTGGATCTCACTCTTGCAAGAGCCCTTCAGAGCAGGAGATGGTTGGACTGCAGAGTTTTTTTGCCCCAGTCCCTAAACAGGAAGATATTGGTGCTGGGGAGCCTCCATGGCCAAAGTGGCAGAGGTGGCTGAGCCAACGTTTTCCAACCAGATCTCCTGGAACACAGCCTGGTGTGCTGAGCCACCGTGTCACCACCTCCAGCCAGAGCTCTGTGACTTCCCTACAGCTCCTGTTGGCTCTTCTTGCCTTTAAAACAGAGCCAAAAGGCCAACTGGGGAGGAAAACACCTGCCTGCGTTGTGTTTTGAAATCCGTATTAGCTCAGGAGATCAATGGGCTGATGTCCATGCAGAAGGGATCAAGGGAAGCCATTGATGTGCCAGATGTGTGGTTGGAACATCTGCCGCCTGCGTGGCCGTGTGAGAGCAGAGCAGTTGGAGGTGCTTTGCCCAGGATTTCTTGTCTTCCCTGAAGGAAGCAGGGAGATGGTGCCTGGAAGGGCTGGGAGTGGTGGGCTCTCTGTGGTAAACCTTCTTTTTCCTTAGGTAGGAAAGTCCACATGACTTGAATCCGTGGAACAGCCACTGATGGTGCTGATAGACTTGTTTGATTGATGATTTGGGGTTTTTTTTGATTACTTCATTTCCCACCTAGGGTCTGACATGGGGTCTCATGTCCTTCCAAAAGGCAGGAGGGAAGGAGCACTGGCAAGGTCTTGGTCCTTGGACAGCCCTGGCCAGTTTGGAGATAGGTCCCAGTTAAGGATGATGAGGTCCCGAGCTCAGGGCCAGTGTCCTGCTGACCAAGGGGCTGGTGTTCGTATTCCTCTCTCCTTCCCTGTGAGGAAGAGCTTTTCCTTGTGCTCCCTGCCTGTATCCAGGTGCCTTTCTGGATCCCCCAATCTCAGCCCCGGTGCGTGGCTGCTCCTCAGCAGGGTGAGGGCTCAGAGCTGCCCCTTGGGCTGTGGTGGCTCTGGGTGGGGGACATTCACACATCCCTGTGGGACCTGCAGGTGTCTCTGTGTCTCAGCACTTGGCTGCTGGACACTTTTCCCTGTGATAGACCAGAATCCCGTGCAAGCCTTGGCTGCTGCAGCCCTGCTGTAACTCGTATCAGCGGATCACCTGCTCCCGCTTGGAAGTGGGAAGTCTTCTCTGGCCCTGTGTCAGCAGCGTATCAGGCCTGTGAACATGCTGGCAGGCAGCCTTCCTCTTTCTCAGGCTCTTGGATCACAAGGGGAGGATCAACCAGATGTCCTCAAAATCCTGCGTGTCCTGTAGCTGACCTGCAGGCAGCAAGGGAAGCTTTGCCGCTCTGCTCCGTGTCTGTGGAACCTTTCCCAGGTCTCATAAAGACAGAGTTTCAGATCTCTCCATTCCTCCCGCCTCCCCTTGGTCAGTGTTGGGCTCCAGTCTCCTTTGAGGTGCAGCTTAAGGTGGAACCTTATTGCATCCATGTGAAAGAACAGAAGGGTGCTGAGCTTCTCCTGCAGGTACTGCAAGGAAGGTGTTTGGCACTTGAGCTGTTTTTCCATATGGTCCTAAAAAAGGGGATCAGAGCATCAGGGCTTGGAGGATGTCAGTGATTCAACAGAAGAAATAGCATATTTCTGCAAGCTTGGCATTTAAATAGTCATGGATAAGCAGCAATAACTTTGCAGTATTTGTGGTACCTGTCTGCAACAGCTCAGCTGCAGCCCAAGACCAGACATTGAGGTTTTGGGTTCCAGACCATCCTCTTTGCTCCGGGATCTTCCTTCGGAAAGAATGTGACGTTCCATGCCAGCAGCTCGTACTGCCCCAGAGATCCTCCTCCTGCTTTTGGGATGAAGATTTTCATCTCGACCTGCACTTAAACAGCATCTTAATGAGCTTATGGTTCAAAGCTATTTATTATCTGTTTTAACAGGCCTTTTATTCCACTGGCAGGCTAATTTGCATTGCTTGTTGTAATTAACACTGTAAAATGTTTAAACAAAAGTACAGCTAGAAATTAAATTTACAGGCATTGAATTCAATAGCATTCGAATAAACCTTTGATTTGCTTTTCTCCTTTGGCAAGAAAGTGATTAGCTCAAATTAAATTTAGGAAAGGCTCTCAACTTGGAATGAGTGGTTTAATGGAAAAAAGGCATCCCAAACTGCTGGAGCAGCTCGGGGAAAAGCTGGGATTCCATTTGCAGAAGGCTATTGAAGGGAAGCTTGGCTGTTTTGGCGGGGGGGCAGGGTGAGTGCCCCAAAAACCTGTGTCATCCACTGTCGGCAGGATGGTGGCTTGGCTTTCCATTTTTCCATGCTCTGATGTTATTTTGGAGGCATTGAGGGGATTTGTATGGAGTGGGACAGAGATAAGTTGTTGGAAATGCTCCCTGGAAGTGTCCAAGGCCGGTTTGGACGGGGCTTGGAGCAACCTGGGCTGGTGGGCGGTGTCCCTGCCCGTGGCAGGGGGTGGAGTGGGATGTTCTTTAAGGTCCTTCATTCAACCCAAACCATTCTGGGATTATTTTATGCTGGTTTGGAAAATTGCCCTGTAGCTGGTTTGTGGGTGAAGGGGGTGGGAATTGCACCACATCCCCTCCGTTCCTGGGGCTGGAGGCGGTGTCCAGGGGCAAGGTCCTTCTGCAAAAGCTTTTCTTACACAAGAAGAGGCTTCAACACGTTCATCCCCAGATGAAGTCATCAAACCCAGGCCACTGCTGCTCTGATTTATGCAGGAAGCGTTACAAAAAAATTACATTGCGAGAAAATGGTCTCTGGGTGAGGTTTAGATTCTCTTCTGTTGTTTTGGATTTTGTTTTTAGTGTTACGGCTGTGATTTGCATAGTTATAAGTAATTTGTAGTGTCTGGTCCCAGGGCTCAGAGGGGTCCGTGTGTTGGTATTGAGCTGCTGGAGAGATTAGTGGGTGAGTACGTGTTCCCTGGGGTCAGGGCTGCTGGGATTTATGGCTTGTGGGCTCCTGGGGACTGGTCCAGTTGCTCTGCAGGAAGTTCTGGTAGTCGAAAAATTAACAAAGTAGGGTGTAGCATGTCTGGGTCTCTCCTCGAGCCTTCTGAGGTGCTGAGATGGGGTTTGGAGGGTCATCCACAGCCTCAGGTTGATGCTCAGCATCCCAAGGGTTTTGTCCAAAACCCCTTCAGTGAGATGTTGCTGTAGAGGATGTTCCACAACAGGCTGGAGCTTGAAAAAGCTTGAAAAGTTAAAAAAAGATCTTGTCCTGAAGGTTTGTAGGATGAAAATGGGGTTAGGGATGGAGTGGATTGGAAACTTTAGGTCTTTGCCACCTCCTGGGCAGTTTGATAACCTCAAAGTGGCTTTTTCTCCTGAAATCCCTCCTGGATCAGGGTGAAAGCCACCACCAAGGACCTGCCTGTGTAGAGGACATGAAAAAACTGAGAGTAAGGGAACTGAAAGCACTGACACCTCGGGGACTGGTGAGGGAAATTATGTTTGCTTATGGGGGTCATGCAAAAACTTGGCTATTAATTAATTAATTTCTGTCACTGTAGCAGGTAGTTTTCCATGTTGATTTATTCTCTCTTTTTAAGTATTTTCATTTTTGACTCCCTCTCCTCCTGCTCCTCCATCCACGTGTTGCTTCTCGCTGTTTTTGAACCAAACCAAAAGCTCAAGGATGCCGCAGCGCTCATCAGCTGATACAAAAATCTGTTTCAAGCCCTGCCAGAGGATTCCAGAACCTTTCTTCTTTGTTTTTTTTTATTCCTCCCCCCCCCACCCCGGCTCCAGACTCTGTGCTTCTGTAGGCACTGTGTTTATGTGTGTGCTTTCCCCAGACCCTGCTGTAAAGTCTCTTTAGGCAACATGTGAGCTCAAGCTGGCGAAAGGCGGCGCGAGCCCACGTGCGGGTTTTGGTTATGGCTCTGCTGAAACAGCTCCTGCCACCCCATCCCTGCCTCGTGTGTGCTGGGAGGTGGGTCATGAGCCCCTCAGGCTGCCCCTCAGTCTGGCTGGGGGTGTTTAAATGCCCTACAAATCCCTCCTCACCCCAGGGATTGCTGTGCCGGGTCCCGCACACGGAAGCTGTGATGGCTCGGGCTCCTGCGCCTGCCCGGGGATGCTGATCCTTCCACAGAACTTACATTTCAATGAGCCTTTTTTTCCCCTCCTAATCCTAATTTCTTTTTAATTTTCATTTGTTATTCATTATCATAAATTATCTCCTTGCCTCTCTGTTTGATCTCTGCCCCAACCACTCAATACACTTGAGATGAGCATTGTCCCTCCACCAGAAGAGAGACAAAGATGACCTCAAGCTATATGAAAGCTCATGGTTTGTGTCTTCAGTCTTTTTTTATTCTTTTTTTGCCTTTTTTTTGTTGATTTGCCGGGAGAAATGCAGCCCTTCACCCACTGGGTACTCAGCTTGGGAGTGTTTGCTGTACAGAAAACAAGAATTAATTCTGCACAAGATGTTTGACTTTGGGATAACCTGGAGAGAAGGATCATTTTGCTGCCGCAGCGCCTGCGCACGGAGCACTTTGCTGCTTTAGGAGGGATTTGTCAAGCCCGAACTAGTGAGTTGGAAACAGGGATAAAGCTTTTTCCCCTCTCTTTTTGTTTGCTTTTCAGTGTAAAGGGCCTTGTGCTGGGGTTTGCAGTTTAAATCTCTCAATCAGTGATTAACAAAAGGAAAGTTGTGAAATTAATGGAGACGCAGGAGTTTGATAATTGTGCGGTTTAGCTTTCTCTAACTCGGAATTAGAGGGGTTTGGTAACATGATAAGCTGCTGTTACGTGTCAGAGTTTGAAACTTGTCTTTTCTAATGGTGTTTTTTCAGAGCAGATTTTCCTTTTGTTTAGTGTCAGTTCCTTTGGCTTCTCTTTCTTTTTTCTTTGGAAGTGACGGGTTTGGAACGATGTGGTTGGAGTTTGGGGGATGGAGGTGGCATTCTTTGACTCAGGCCATGGGGACTCGCTTTTGGCTGAGCACCCCTGACCAGCTGATGTGCCTGTGATGAACATGACCCAGATGGGTCCCTTCCCCCCAAACCAAGCTGAAAGAGTGTGATTCTGTGTCTGCAGCATCAGCTGGAGCCGGGGGAGCAGCCTCAGAGCGAGTCTGGGCAGGGACAGGAGGGAAATGGGGAGCAGAGCAGCAATTCAGGGGATTATTTGTAAAACCCAACCTTATTCGTCACCCGCTCTTGAGTGATGGGCCTCAAATCTGTTGGGTTTGTACCAGAGGCTTGGCATGGTGTCCCTGGGAAAGTGAAGCCTTTTACTGGGGGATGTGGTCTTGTAGTGTGTTTTTGTACCAAGTTTTGACAAGTATTGGTAAAGAGTCTGCTCTTTTGATATGTGTATTATATATATTGGGGTTTGAGGATGTGGCTCTTTGGGGAGGAGATGCTGGGATGTGGATGAAGCTTTAACTGCGGCAGAGCTGAGGGTCCCTGAGAGGTGCTGGAGGTGCTAAACTTGGACAGAGGTAGAAGAGCAGCTTCCATCAGTGCCCGCTTGCACTTTGTCCAAAGTTTCGCAGTGTTCTGCTTGCACAAAGTGGTGCTTTTTCACATCATAGAATCATTGGGGTTGGAAAAGCCCTCCCAGCCCACGGAGCCCACCCTGTGCCCGATGCCCACCTCGTCCCCAGCCCAGAGCACTGAGTGCCGCATCCTCGGACCCCTCCAGGGCTGGGGACTCCAAACTTCCATGGGCAGCCCCTTCCAACACCTGACCACCCTCTCCAGCGACAAATTCCTCCTTATGTCCAAGCTGACGCTCCCCTGGTGCAGCTTGAGACTATACTTGGAGGGAAGCACTCTTGGGAGGGTCTCAATGAACCCTCGTGCCTCTCCTGGCGCGGGGTGGTGAGGAACAAGTGCTGTTTGTTGTGGTGCTCCGTGTCTGCCTCTGGCTGGGTTTCCTGCCTCATTCCCGGGTGAGGGAATTGTCGTGAGCCGTGCCCAGCACAGGCAGAGCTCCTGGCTAGAGGGGTGAGAGCAGCTAATCCAGAGGAGCAGAGCCCAGCCCAATGTGGTTCCCATGGAGGGGAGCTGTGCAGAACAGGACGTGTCATCACCCGGGGGCCTGACACAGAGCCACTCACGCTGTGGGTGAGGCGATAAAGCAGGGCCGGAGGGGAAGGTGTTGGGACTTGCTGTGGAGCTCCCGCCTGCACACAGACAGCTGGCTCAGAAATCGCTCCTCGCCTCTCTTCGTGGAAAACTGCCATTCCTTCTGACATGCCAGGAGAAAGCAAGCTCAGGGGGCCGGGGGTGCTTTGCAGGCTCCGGCGATGGGTGATGGTTTTGTTGGCAGTGAGCTGGCTTTTGGGGGGTTACCCCTTGTGCTGGGCACGTTCCATCCCTCTCAGAGGTTCTTTCTGCTTTGCTCTTTATTCCTCAACTCTAAAAGCTGAAAGGGGCCCCGGGTGGCTCCTGCTTTTGAGTGGTGACCTTGCTGCATAAAGTTGTCTGACTCTGTGCTCTCCCTGGGCAGTGACATAGGTGAGCATCTGGTAACGAGGGGGGATCATTAGTGTTTCTGGATTTCTCTAGGATCCTTTCCCAGCATTGGTGAAGTGTTCCCCCTTAATCCCAGCCCTGGGTGTGGAGCTGCCATGTGGAGGCAGAGCAAAGCACTTTGAGCAAAGAAAAATGGGAAATGGGCTTTTTTGGGAGCCTGGAATATTCCAGTATTGCCAAGTGTATCTGAATTAGTCCAGTGGGTGCATCTGTTATTTGAGATTGCCCCTGATCCAGGGCAATACGTTCTCCTCCTGCCTCCCTGAGCATGGTTTAATTATTTCAATTTAAAAATTCGGCCACAGCCTGGAGGTGAAGGTGCTGCTGGGGGAGTGAGAGCTGCTCCCAAAATACCGTCATCTAAATGGTGGTGTAATTCCAAAGTAATCCATTTATAAGGCTGTTTTATCGGTAATTTCTATTCTTTGCTACTTCTAGAAGCTCCCTTACAAGAGGCTGGTTCCTCACGCTGCTGTGCTCACTTTCCATCTCATCCCTGTGTTTCCCCAGGCCACGAATAAAAATCAAGTTGTTTTCTCTGCTCAAAAAGCAAAGGAAGGTCAGAACTGAGCGTGATGTGATGCAGACCAAGCACTGCCCTCTCCTTTGGGGTGCTGGGTGTCTGATCTCTGGGAGTTAAACCCACCAGAAGCATTTCCCACCCTGGGGACCTGGAGCTCTCTGCCCCAGCATTCCCAGCATCCCTGTCTCCACGTGCATCCTCACCATTTGCTTTTGCTCCTTGCGATGTTACAAATTTCTGCTGTCCTGGGTTTTATTTGTGGGTTTTTCCGGCTTAGCAGGTAATGGTTATAAATGGAAATTTGACTGTGCCACGTGGTTTCTGGCTGCAGTAAATTCATTCCCTGCGGGCTCTGGGACGTATCCCATGTGTTTTCTCCAGTGCAAATGGTTGTTTAAAACATCCATCTGCTTTATCTGCTGTTGTGTTTACAGTTGCCCTTTGTAGTTCCCGGCAGCATCTCCTCTCCTCTGCTTTTGTTTATTTAAGGTTATGGTAAAATATCCCTCCCCTTTGGGGCTGTGTGGGAGCCTTTCCCAGCCTGGCTGGTCCCAGGGGTCGGGGCAATAAGTCATGACACCAGGATCAGCCTGGGAGCCCCGGGGGGATCCTGGCCATGGTGCTTCCAGCTGGTCCCTGATGCTGCTGCTCCTCAGAAATGGGATTTTAGCCAGATCCTGCCCTTGACCTGCCAGGGCCCCGCAGGCAACAGGGCTGATCACTATCAAAAAAATGAAGGGTTTAATCTGCTCGATTTGTAGCAAAAGCTGACCAGTGGAATAATCTTTGTTTGGGTATCGAATTGTGTGATGTCCCTGGTTGTTTGTCTGTCCAGGATGATTTAGGAAACCAGTTTCAGCTTTAGAAGGAAAAAAAAAAAAAAAGAATACAACAAACAAACCCAAACCAAACTGTCTGAAAAATCCTATGAGGATATATTTGATACTTTTTCCTGGCAAAAGCTGAACATTTTCCATCCTTCTTCAGTTTCAAGCCTTCTGAAGGTTTCTGAGTCCTGTCCGGGCGGGAGGCACAGGGTGCACACGTGGGGCTGCTCTGGGCACCCCCAGGGCTCCACGGGCTTCCCACTTGTCCTCAGGTTTGTGTCCCCATCACGGGCAAAATGTCACCCGGGGAGACATTTGGAGAAGTTGCAAGATTCTGTCTGTAAACAGTATTTTATTTTTTTTTCTTTTTCTAGCCCTGAGCCCCAAGCAATGTCACTGCTCAGAAAGGCAGGAAAATACTCCCTGGCTGCAGGAGGGGGTGGTTTTCCTAATTTTCCTTCACTACAGCAGTGCTTCCTCTTACTGGCGAGTGTGTGGGGTCCCTGGCTGAGACCCCCGTGTGCCACCCCGAGGTGTGTGCTGGAGTTCTGTGGGACACTGGAGGGGGGCTTTGGACAAGGGTTTGCAGTGCCAGGGCAAGGGGAAGTGGCTTCCCACTGCCAGAGGGCAGGGTTAGGTGGGATATTGGGAAGGAATCCTTCCCTGTGAGGGTGGGCAGGCCCT
>JAWWEU010000138.1:5824596-5836448 GCA_035583155.1 Acropternis orthonyx | reverse complement strand
GACGGGGCTTGGAGCAACCTGGGCTGGTGGGAGGTGTCCCTGCCCATGGCAGGGGGTGGCACTGGGTGGGCTTTAAGCTCCCTCCCAACCCAGACCATTCCATGATTCTCTGGTGGCAAGTTCCCTGCTCTCTGCTGCTGGAATTGTCTCTTTTCCAGTGCCAAAAGCTGGGTCAAAACCTGCTGGGCAGCTCCAGCAGTCCCAGCCACCTTAGTCCTCACTTTAGGTATGGGGCATGGACAGAGCCGTGTGGAAATTTTTTTTTCTGACTTCTTTTTTTTTTTTAACCTTCCAGATTTTTTAGTCTCCCAGTGCCTCAGTTTGTCCATACAATGGAGAAGCAGCTGCTGCAGAGGCACAGGCTTTATCCACCAGCTTAAAACACTACTTAGCTACTTTAACTCCTCTCAACAAACCAGTCAAACCGTACAAAAGCTTTCCCTTTGGGCGTCAGAAAGCAGGAACGTGTGACGAGGCAGCCTGAGCGGGCGCTGCTCTCGCACCAGAGCTGACACGGCCCGACGTGAGGCAGCTGTGCAGCAGCTGGGCTGGCTCTGGGGATGGGAACATCTGGCTGGTCCGGCGGCCCCGGCCGCGCTGTGGGAGCTGCTGTGCCGGCTGCTCCTCTTGCAGCCTCCGCTGCTGCTGCTGCTGTTTGAAGCCCAGCGTCGCGCTCAGCACTTCAAAGCCTGGAGCAGAAAGGCCTGGCTTGCACAAAGGGTCCCCCCCATGTGCCTCCTGTGCTGGTGCTGCTGTGGCTCTGGCCCCCACGGGGGGACCGAGCGCCGGGGGTGAGGGTTGGTGTGCTGAGAACATCCTGGAATTCCTTCGCTCGGCTTCTCCATCCCCTTTCCCGTGCCGAGCCGCTGCAGGTCCTGCTCGCAGGCTCCTGTCCCGGGGCTCTGGAGCCGGCTGATGTGCATTAAAAAGCCGCGCTGCTGCCAGGTGGAGAGGGAGCAGGGAATGTTGTTCTCATTAGGAACCCGTCTGGTCCCCGCAGCAGCAAGTGGAGCTGGGTTTGGCAGCCCCCGAGCCCAGCCCTGGGGATGTGCACGCTGCTGGTGTTGGGACCGACTGTGAGATAGCGGCCTGTGGAAAAGTCACATTCCTGAATCCCTCCCAGCTCTTTCCCCTTAGTTTCCTTTTCTGCAGCACATCCCGGTGTTTCTTGTGCAGCTCATCCTTCAAAGCTCAGCTTGCTGCTGTTCCCCTGCACACGGAGGGGTGGGCGAGGAGGTCTCTGGGCAGAGCCAGGGGGGATCCTGTGAGCCTCCTCTGCTCCCTCAGCTGCCCAGATAACCCAGAGCAGGTTCAGGGGGGCGAGGGGGTGGCACAGCTGGCACGCGGGGCCGGGCTGCCATAGGGTTTGCTTCCAGAAGGATCCGCACGTGCAGTGCCGTGGGTGTTGTTTCCACCATGCCGGGGTCACCAGGGCTGTGGGAGCTGCTCCTGAATCCTGAGGATTATCCTGCAGCCAGGTGGGGACGGAACAGCAGCACAGTTTGGGTTGATTTTACAGTGAGGTGGTAAAACACTGGCAGAGCTTGCCCAGAGGAGCTGCCCCATCCCTGGGAGTGTCCAAGGCCAGGTTGGACGGGGATTGGAACAACCTGGGATAGTGGGAGGTGTCCCTGGCCATGGCAGGGGGTTGGACCTGGATGGGCTTTAAGGTCCTTCCGACCCAAACCATTCCATGATTCCCTAATTCCAGTGTTTGGCAGCCCCTCGGTGCTTCCTGGACCCAGGGCTGGGGGGGGGGGGATGTTCCCTCCTGCCCCCAGTGCCCTGCTGTGTCGCGTTTGCTCCCGAGGAGGATCCAGAGCTGGGCAGTTCCCACGGGGAAGGACCATCCCTGGCACACCAGGGGCACCACACCCTGCCCTGCCCGGCAGGGACTCGCTCCCATCGCTGGGCCCCACAAGGAAACAGGCGCTTGCAGAGCTGCTAATCCCGTCTGCATGAGATCATGGGCTCCTTGATGTTAATTGCAGTGGATCTGATTAATTAGGCAACAAAGCATAATTTATTTGAGCTGATTAATTGCACAGAATTAACCGGGCAGCCGCCGTCTCCCACCGCAATTCCATGAGTTCCTGCAGGAATGGGAATCACCATTAAAATGTGCCCCCTCCGAGTGGATGGGTGGGTAATAAATTTGATTATTTCCCATTGCTGTAGTGGGCTGTTTGTTGTTGTATTGGATGTAATATTTCACGGATGATGCATTATTTCATGGATGTTACATTTACAGCAGACTTGTTTTCACTTTAATGGCAATACAGTTTGATTTGGCTACTTGATTCCCTCCTCCTGTTTCCTCCCCTTCCGTCTTTCTCCTTCCAATAAAATGTCATAAAAATTAATCATAGCTAAAGGCCAAATTTAACATCCAGATTGAGAAAACAGGATTTTAAAGCCCTTGTGCTGAAAGGAAAAACACAGCCAGACAGGACGCCTTGGGTTTGTTATGGAGCAAGAAAAAATGTTTATAAAACGTTATCATAGAATTGTGGAAATCACAGGATGGTTTGGGTTGCACAGGACCTTAAAGCTCATCCAGTTCCACCCTCTTGCCATGGGTAGGGACACCTTCCACTAGAGCAGGGTGCTCCAAGGCTGGTCCAACCTTGGACACCTCATGAGGCCTTGGACATCTCACCTGAATAGCAAAAAGGTCTCAAAATTATGAAGATTTTTTGAAGATTTCCCACAAAAAGGGTAGGATTGGATGCCTGACAGGCAAGGGCAGAACGAAGTTCATCAGTTCCAGTGTGTGACAGATTTTTTCCGCTCACTTTCTCCCATAGGGATCATCTGAGTGGGTGAGTCCAAACCAATTCTTTGCTGCAGCTGGTCCCACCTCCAGCGATGGGTTTGTGTAGAAGGGAGATAAAAGGATAAATACCAGAGAACTGAAAAATGGCTGAAGAGCAGCACCTAATTCGGGGAATGTTTTTTTAGGGGGTTTTGACCTTGAGAAGGATCGCGCTGTTGACCTCATGCTGTCCTGGATGTACTGGAGAAGATGCAGGTCATGGAAAGCAAGAGCAAAGGTGCAGATGCAGAAAGCAGGAGGAAAAAAATACGTGTGATACTGAGTCGCTGATGGTTGGGTTCCCCCAAAGCAAGTGTGTGCTGTGCTTTATGAAAGTGCCCATATTTTGATAATATAAATGCTAAAATAAGGAAAGAATTGCTGTTGGTATGCAGGAGGAGAAACCGTGACCTCCATATGGAGCGGGACACAGCCCAGCTGGCTGAAAACGGGCCTGAAAGGGACTATGAGGGCTAATTAAAATGTGCAAAACTGCGAATTCCTGCTAACAGACAGCAGATCCTGCCTGGCACTGGTTCACAGCTAAATTTGATTTCCTTGGGAGGCAAAAGGAACTGATTTAAGTTCCTTACCTTGCGCTGACATTGATGCTTTTCAGTGTTTTAAGCAGCGTGCTCGCAGCGAGGGGCTCTGCTCCCGCAGGTCTGCTGTGCCGGACCCGGAGTCTGCAGCAGGAATCTCTTACTCCTGCTACCAGTAAAAAATTTACGACAGGTGTCTTCATATACGGTGTTAAACTCAGCTTTGACCTCCTTCTCCTCGCATCTGGGTTGTGTTTTGGCTTTCCCTTCAGTGCCAACAGGTGGAAGGAGCAGGAGCCTCGCCCCGTGGTGGCGGCCCTGCCGAGGTCGTGTCCGCCCCAAGGGGCATCCTGTCCCCAGCCCAGTGTCCTTGTGGGAGCCACCAGCTCAGGCCAGCGCCAGGGAAAGGTGTCTTGAGACAACTGCTTGGACAAGTGGCCGCCTAAAGCAAATCACAGCCATCCAGGGTTGAGGTGATGCCGGTTTGGTGCTCCTGCAGTGAAAGTTGCGGTACACGTGGAACTCGGGATTTGGGCTGTGCACCTGCTTCCATTTTACACTGAAACAGATATTTCTGTGGAGATTTATGACAGCAGCTGTTTTTCTCAGGGTTCCATAAGTTATTCTCCCTGTGCTGAAGCAATGCCAGAACCTTCCTTCTCCAAAGTTACACCCTTCCCTTCTCCCATGAAGAGCAAATCCACCTTGCCTGCTGCTTCTGCCATGGCAGAGTTGACATCAACTCGCTCCAGGTTCCCAGAGTTAACAGAAAGTAAAAAGCAAGTGGTGTGTTCAGCTGAATCAGCAGTGGAAATATAAATATTTGGTATATTGCTTATTGAACTAAGCTAAGTTTTAGATGGGGAAGGTTTAGATCAGAGGAAAGGAGGAAATTCCTCTTTGGAACTGGAGCTGCAGTACAGGAGGTGAGCCCTGCTGGTGCAGAACTACTTAAAGCTCTGTGACACATGAAAAAGAGGAAGGACCAGGGAAGGTTTAGGGGAGGGTTTGGTTCTGAAGGGAAGTTTCCAAGGTGTGTTGAACCCTCCAATGGCAATGACTTCCCTGTGTCTGTCACTGTGCAGTGAGGCTTGGACTGAGAGCTGCCGACTGGATTTGGTGTTCTGTGCTGCAAAACACAGTGGCTTCCCTGGGTAATGAGGTTAAAATACCAGCACAAGCTTAGGAAAAGAGGCTGCCTTCTCTTTCACTGTGCTCCAGTGATTGTCACCACAGTCCCTGGAAGACTTGGCCTTCTCCAAACTGGGCTTGTGCAGTTCTTGTGCAGAGCCTTTTCAGCCCAAGGACAGAGCTGCTCAGCAGGCTGAGAGCACCTCAAACCCTCTTCTCAGGAGTGCTGGTGGCATGTTAAGGACTGTGGATGTGCTGAGATGGGCAGGAGCTGATGCAGTGCTCCTGGTCCACCTCCATGTACGAGGAGGTGAACCGTCTACCAGGGTCATTTCTGATTTCTGGTGGTCAAATACTCCCTTGACTCCTTGGTTGTCACTTGTGAAGTTCCTTGTGAGTACTGGGACAGAGGCAGCTCTGCTGTTGCAGCTCCTGCCTGGAGCCACAGCTCAGGCCCTCCTCCCACCTGGATAAGCTCCTTAGCGTCACTGGTGCTTCTGTTCTCCAGGCTGTAGAATAGCTTTGGGTGGAAAAAGCTTTTGAAGATGCCCATTGGGTCTGAAAGCCCCGGAGAGGATCCCTGTGTGCACATCGAGGGGGAGCTGTGGGGGGTTCACATCCACTCCAAGCTGATGGTCTGTGCCCCTGGGACATCAGGGTGACCAGGGACAGATCAGGGTCAGAGGCTGGTGTTGGGAGGGGAGAGGAGAGGGGTGAAGCAAAAGGGCACAGAAGAGTTCTGGGCATCGTGGCATCGAGGATCCTGTTTGAGCTTCACGCAGAGAAAAGCTGGTGGAGGGGTTTGGCATGGTGTGTAACCTGCTCCGAGCCCCGGGAAGGGTGCTCAGGGCCAGGCTGGGAACCCCAGCTCTGGGGCGGGCGTGGGGAGCGTCAGCTCTGCTCTCCCCATCGCACCCTCTGCTCCTCTCCCTCACGGTGTTTGTCACGTCCCACGGGCTCCGCACTCGGGGCTGTGGTTTGCCCTGCAGACAAGACATGGTGTCAAAGTTTTGCCATGTTGAAATGGGAATTGTTTACTCCTTCACTCCTTGCATTTTTATGAGGAGCAAGGAACGATGACAAAAGCAAGACTTAAAATATGTTGAATGGGGTTTCTTTTCATAAAAGCAAAGCTACTCCCCGAGCTTCTTTCTAGTCTGCTTGAAAATAAATTATCTCCTTGATTATTTTTTTTTTGCACCACGTGTTACCAGAGGCGAATTTCTGGAGGACAATGGGGCTGATATTCAAGTAGCTGCTACTCTGAACCACAACCTCCGATGGCTGAACTTCAGAGCACCAGAAAAACAACAGTATTGCTTGCAAAGAATGATCTGCAGAGCCTGGGCTGGCTGTCAGGCTGCTCACAGCAAGGATCTCCCAAACTGCGAACGGAGAGGGAATTTGGCTTTAACAATGCCCTTGAACAGTCGTGCAAGGGGGTGATTTCAGGCTTTTTTTCTTGGGTGCTTTAAGACACTGAGCTGGAGCAGAGTGTGGGTTTCTTGATGAGATCTAAAGCCGGCTGGACTTGTTTTCTCAGGAGGAATTGGAAGCCGTTGGATGCAGAGGATCTTTGGGGCTGTTGTTAGTGATAAAGATGCTCTGAAGTAACACACTTTTCACCAAAAAGGGCTTGTGCACCTGCAGGTTTGAGTGTTTTTCCCAGTTCTGCAGGAGGAAGACTCTTGTTCTTCCTACCAACTTGGTTTTGCCTAAGGGAAAAATCCACCTTTTGCACATGGTTGCATAGGTTGGGTTATATTTTCCAACTTTTCTTATTTTCAAGCTGTTTGGCTGTCGGAAATACATTTCCTTGGTGTCCTGTGGCTCTTCAAGGGACTTTTGACAAGGGCTTGCAGTGATAGGACAAGGAGGAATGGCTTTGAGCTCAAGGGGGGGTCCAGTTAGATGGGATATTGTGAAGGAATCCTTCCCTGTGGGGGTGAGGAGGCCCTGGCATGGGTTGCCCGGAGAGGCTGTGATTCATTCCCAAGAAGTGTTTCTGAGGGATGTGGTTATTTAAGGCCTTTGTAGAGAGATGCACCAAAACATGCAAATTCAGTGGTTTCTGCAGCCCCCAGGCATTGGTTTTCTTATTGCACGTGCCTTGTGTGTCCAGCCATAACTCTGGGGTACAGTTGGGGTTCCCAGCCGGAAGAAAGCTTCCTATTTTATGGTAACTTAAAAAAATTATATATATAAAAATACATATATCTGTATAAAACCCCTACATTTCTTTACTCTCAGTCATGCAGGGTGTGGAATGTCCATCCTTACAAACCAGCTGAGTGTCTGAGTGACTGCAGGCCCCAATATTTGGGAGTTCCCACAGTGCTCCCTTGTCATCCATCCCAGAGCAGCTTTGTCCCATGTTCCCAGTGCAGGCTCTGCAGGGAAAAGCAGCTCTGTTGTGTTTGTCCCTTTGTTTTTCTTTATTTTGCTGAGAGAAACCAAGGTAGAGCCGATTCCCTCGGCGGGACTTGCCCGTGCTATTGTTTCCCAGGTTATTTTGAGGTCTGACTTCCCCTGGGATTTTTCCTGTCTTGGCTTTTTGACCTTTTTGCATCCCATAGTGATTCTCCTGATTGAAATGACTTGAGCTGTAATGGCTTTGCACGGTGTTTCTAAAATTAAAGTCAACGTTGTTTCTAAAACTGAAGGTAATTTGAGGCTTGAGGAGGGAAAGGAGGGTTGCTCAGACTTTTCTGTGGCCGTGGTGGAGCCGTGCAGGGAAAATACCTGCTCCCAAAGGAGAGGCTGTGTGTGCTGGGCTCCTCCAAAGCACTCTGCTCGGCAAGTGCAGAGGCTGAGAGAGTCAGTTCTCCATGACTTTGAGGATGAGGAGTTTCATCATGGACTAGGTAATATTCCTGTTAGACCTCCCCAGAAGGGATGGTGCCACAGTCCCATGAGCCACAGGGTGATGCAGAGGTTTGGGTGGGAAAGGACTTTAAATCCCATCCCATCCCACCCCCTGCCATGGGCAGGGACACCTCCCACCAGCCCAGGTTGCTCCAAGCCCCATCCAAGCTGCCCCTGGACACTCCCAGGGATGGGGCAGCCACAGCTTCTCTGGGAATTGCATTCCAGGGCCTGCCCACCCTCCCAGGGAGGAATTTCTTCCCGAGGTATTATCGAATGTCTCGGGGGTGGTGAGTGGAAGAAGCAGTGCTGCCCTTCCAGCGGTGCCAGCCGCGTTCCCAGCGGGCACAGCCGGTGCCAGCAGCCCCCGCGGCCCCGAACAAGGGAGCCCTTGAGGCTCCCGAGAGAGCCCTGACCTTCCCCAGCGTGGGAGCTCTGTCTGGGGGGCTGCAAGAGGCTTCCTTGCCCCCTGCCCTGTCCCTGATCCCACAGCGATCCTGAGCTCTCCCGACCTCTGCGCCCCTCTGAGCCCCTGGCTGAAGGTTAAATGCCAATATCTGCGTAATGAAAAGCCCTGGGGAATTATTCCCTAGGACAGACCCCTCCTTCTGCTCACACCAGTTGTGTCCATCCCCAGGCTGAGTGGGGAGTGTGTCACTTCTTCAGGAAAACATGGTTTTGTGGGAGTTGTCTCAAAGCAGCAGCTGGTGCAGCCACAATGTCACAACAAAAAATGCTGGGTTTATTGTTTTATTTTCTAAGTAAAAAGGTGTGTTTCAGTCATTCACTCTCACTGTCATTTCTCCTTCTGACTCTGTCTTGTTAGAAACACCAAGTTTCACAGGCAGATTACTTTTAGCCAGGATTTAGTGTTTTTCTGAGTGGTAAGTGACACCAGAATAAAACCTGGGTGAGAGCAGAGCAGCGGGGCTGGGATTGTTCAGCCTGGAGAACAGCCTGTTCCTGGGAGGAACCTGTTTGCTTTGACACCACTGGGGTTGTGCCACCACAAAATCTTCTCAGGCTGAAGAACGTCATGTTTGGGCGTCACTCTGGGAGCAGCTCGTGTGTCACTTGGCCAGACCCACGGGGTCAGGAGGCTGCACATCCCACGGGGCTGCTTCTCCACCGCTGTCAGTGCCTCCATTTCGTCGTGTTTGGCAAAGCTCCAGCAAGGGATCCCGGCAATAACAGCATTTCATTGACGTTTTAACCTGAATTAGAATGCAATTTGTCCCTTCAGTTAGTTCTGCAGTGTTTCAGTTTGAGTTAAATAAGTGGTTTAAAGAAAAATTCACTCTTTGCTCATCCCTTGCCCTGCTCTTCTGTGCCAGGGAAGGTGCTGGTGGTGCTCCCAGGAACCTCCTGCTCCGGTGCTCCGTGCCTGGGGCAGCACAGGGGGATGTGGGAGGTTTGGGAAGGTGGGCACAGGGAGCTGTTCCCCCTGCCGTCCCTGCTTACTCCCTCTTGTAAATAGAGCCTTCGGTTCTCCAACCAGCCCTGTGATTGCCCCTCCTTAGGCAGGTAGTTTTGCTTTTTGGGGATGTTTACAGGTCTAATGGTGCATGTGGTGAGGCTTTGGGGAGCTGATTCCGTGTCACCCCGCAGCATTCCGGGGTCCTCTCTGCCACGACATCAGTGCAGTGACAAAACCCCAGGGATTCTGCAGGCAGTGCAGACCTGCCTGCACATGGACAGAGCGAAACAGCAACACCTTGGGAACCTGGGAAACGCTTTGGGGCTTTCTTTGTGGGAAACCAAAGGGTTTCCAAGCATATCCCATTGATGGGCCTGGGCTGGAGCTTGTTGGAGTAAAGCAGGATGCAAGTGTGAAACGTGAATGAAGCAGGACTGGGATGCCCCGAGGTTGGAAGGAGAGCATTTGCATGGGAAATAACTTGGGAATGCCTGGAGAGGGGAGGTGAGAGCACTGGGGCTTGTCAGAGCAAAGTGGCCTTTAGTGATTATTGCTGTTGACAGGGACTTTTATGGGCTTAGCCAGCAATTCACTGGAGGTGTTTGTCCTTCTCTGCTCTTTCAAAGATGCTTTTGATGCCACAGGTTTTGTTCTCAGAACAAAAATGTGCTTGATAACCTTCGGGGCTGCTTTTTGAAGCCTCTTGGTTCTTGTCAGTGGGCTGTGTTTGGGTTTTCTGTGTATTTATGGCTTAGCTGTGGTCGGGTTTCTTCAGCATCAAAAACCTCGTCCTGGTCAGAGCAGCCCTGGCTGCTGCTGGATGCAGTAACACACACAAGGTGTTTGGTCCCTAATAAATCTTTGAATTCCTTGATTTATGAAGTGGGAATAGCTGGGGAAAACGCCACTGGTGATGAGCTGCCATGCCCAGGGGTAGCTGGGAGACGGGTTTCTTAGCCCAGCTTCCAATTCCAGGGTCTGGATGTTGATTTAAAAACTGTTAAAGAGTTTTGAAGGCAGCAGCAATTTTTTCCTGAATAAGAGGTCACTACATAAAATTTTGGCCTCTTGGCAAAGCTTGTGTTATAAATGTCGTTGCTCTAGGTTTAAAGTGTTAATTTATGTGGTATATTGGGTTGGATTTAAGGGTCCCTGAAGACCTTTGAATCTCAGTAGCTAATAAGGCTTGCAGAAGAGAGCTTGAAAGAGGAAAAGCTTCCTGGCAGTGAGTAATGCCTGTGAAAGAGCTCCAGGATTGAGCAAGTTTTGCAGAGAATAATTAGAAATGATGGTGTAGGCCTTTGGGGTGTTTGATTATTTCCAGCTATAGACCTTCCTGTGTCCCTGTCCTGCAGCCCCCCCATTCCTGGGGGAAGGATTCTCCCCGCTGAAACCCCTCAGATTGAGTTTTCCCAAGACTTAGACCACTTCCAAGGGGACACAGCAAATTGGGACGAGCTGAGCATCCCTGAGCAGCCATCCCACATCTCCCTTGGCTCTCCTGCTCTCTCCCTGATGGGAAGGATTTGGTGTTCAGGCTCCAATCTCTCAGCTTGGCTAAACCAGCCTTTCAAAGATGCTTAAACTTGTCCTTCCTCTTCCAGCTGGCCTTGCTGAACTTCTTCCACCCCGAGGAAAAGCTGCACGTTGGAGAAGAAGGGAGACGTGTGCGCCGAAATAAAAGGAGTAAAGGCAGCGAAGGGCCCGAGGGTGAGTCCTGCTCAGCTTCTCTCTGATTTTGGTTCCCTTCCAGATGAGGAATTCCAGGAGTCCTGATTTCTGCAACTTGTAGGTCAGGTGATTTTGTGTGAATTAATGCTGCTTAGGGGTTCCGTCCTTGACTTCTCTGACAGCGAGCTCTGTGTTCGTTTAAGGCTGTGACTTGTACTTTTATGCCTTTATTTGTTGTTCTGCACACCTGTCTCTGCTTAAAATCATCAAGGAGCTATTCATAATCCAACAAACAGCTGGGAACATCTGGATCATGAAATGGTAACTGCTCTAAGGGAATTTTGCAGTGCTGTAGAGTCTCAGGTGGGTTCAAAGCTCCTGTAAAGGGAAGTCAGAGTTGTACAGA
Source organism: Acropternis orthonyx (assembly GCA_035583155.1). NCBI lineage: Eukaryota > Metazoa > Chordata > Aves > Passeriformes > Rhinocryptidae > Acropternis > Acropternis orthonyx. Next base: position 5,825,601 of record JAWWEU010000138.1, on the reverse strand, counting down.
GCCGGGATTAGAAGAGTGGAAAGGTACCTGATTTCAGCATGAGGAATTTAATTTCCAGTCCCGCCTTTCTGTGATTGTCACGACTCTAAGACACGAGCATTTCCTCCTGGAAGAGCTCCCATGCTTCCCAACTGCAGGAAAGCACAGGTGCCCTTGTATATGGAGAGGAGGAAGGACAGGATTCCAGGGACAGTGGGGAAGGGAATGATGGAGCAGTGGTCAGTGCATGGCTGGGTGCCTGCTAAGCCCAAGCCCTGGCTGTGTTATAAACCTCTTGTCTATCATTAGTTTCTCTGTCCAGCTCCATGAGTTTCCCATCTCCCCCGAAACCTTCGCAGTTTCACAGTGGAAAAGCACTTCCCTGTGGCTCTGCTCCAAGAAGGAGCTTGGTGAAACTCCCTGGATTCCTCTTCCCCAGAATGCTGACAAGGATGATGCATTTGGAACAGACTCCCTGAGTGATTCCAGCTCGGTGTGGTCCCTCATCGCCGGGGCCGGTGTCGCTCTGGTGCTCAGATGGCTCAGGCAGGATCCTTCTCCACCGACTCCTTGAAATCTATCCCAGTGTCTGCACCAGTCGCTGGTGTCGGTAGCAAGTTCCCACTGGATGTGAGTGGTGTTGATGGAGAGCTGCTGGCAGATGTTGGGAGGGCTCAGCCTCGTCCCTCAGGCTGCCTTTGCGCTGCCAGATGTGCAGAGAAACGCTGCAGGGGAGAGGGAGATGCTGAAAGTCGGTGTCTAACGAGGGCTCTGCTCCTCAGCCTTGCGCCTGCCTGAAACGTGTCATCTTTTTATGGCTGGCATTCCTTCCCCAGGTTTCCTTTACGCACCCTGGATGCTCAGAGTCACTCCAGAAACGCAGAGCACTTCCACCACTTACCCAATCCAGGGAAGGGAAGGGGCTGGAGCAGCAGGAGGGGCTGAGGGAACTGGGGGGGCTGAGCCTGGAGAAAAGGAGGCTCAGGGGGGACCTTCTGGCTCTGCAAGTCCCTGCCAGGAGGGGGG
>JAWWEU010000138.1:5808056-5824391 GCA_035583155.1 Acropternis orthonyx | reverse complement strand
ACTCAGTGCTCTGGGCTGGGGGACAGGGTGGGCATCGGGCACAGGGTGGGCTCCGTGGGCTGGGAGGGCTTTTCCAACCTCAGTGATCCTGGGATTCCTACCTGTGTCTTTTTGTAAATTAGGGATTTTGACCCCATAGCTGATGGAGATGGGAAAACTGCCAGAGGGACAGGTCATGTTGTTCATGGCTTTGGCAAGTGGTTGCCTCGTGTTTGGCCATGTTGGGTTTATTGGGTGGAGCTGCATTTAACAAGTGAGAGCTGCCAGGGCAGGGATTGACCTTGTAACAACCATAAAATCAATAAGCAAACAGCCTGTCCTTGGGGAACTTGTGCTGTTTGTTCCAGAGCTGCGTGAAGGCATCTCGGTGTTGGAGCAGGGCAAGGAATCATTGCACTGATAAATAAAGTCGTGTCACAGCCCTGATTACACTGCTTTCTTCGTGAGTTTTGCAAAGGGAAAGTTGATCAAATCTTTGATCTCCAAAGGGCCTCCAGAAGATAAAAGTGGATGAACTGTAAATTCCCAGAAGGAAGGAGATGTGCTTTCCACTTGAGGCCTCGCTAATACTTGTCTGGAATTAATTTGATGAACTTTCAAGTCCTTTCACACATGCAGTGAAAGACCAAAGTGATCCAAGTGTGGAAGCCGTGTTTGGAGGGAGGCTTCTCCATCCCCTTCACGGCTCTTCCCGTCCTGCTCATCTTGGTACCTACAACGGGCTGGCTTTGATGATTTATGAACATCAGAAATAACCTGGTTTCTCTCCTAAAAGCCTTTTCTTCAGGAAAAGTTGCTTTCAAGTCCTTTGCTGTGAATAAAAGGAGGGGTTGGGACAGGGCAGAGCTGGTTCCGTGCGGCCAGGGGCGGGGGATGGCCATGGCTGTGCCCAGAGCACGGAGCCACAGGGATGGGACATGGGAGGCCACGAGCAGCAAAGCTGCTTTGGTGCCTCCTTGTTAAAAGAAACCCAAGAAAAATCGTGTGTGAGAGTCAAAGCCATGGCTTGGATCCCAAACGTGACTCCAGCATTCCAGGGGCTCCTCCTCTGAGGACTCTGGTTTCAGCCCTCTGACCTGCCTGACATGTTTTATGGTGGTGTTTGCTTCATTCCTGTTTGTGTCCCCACACACACAGTGCCCTGGAGCCAGTCAGAGCAGCCGGGGTCGTGTCCTGGCCGAGGTGCCAGCCTGGCTCCCCCTCCGCTGTCCCTCTGTCCCTCTGTCCGTCTCTCCATCCAGCCTTGGGACACCCTGTGGGATTACTGGGGCTGATGCCTGTCCCAGTCCTGAGATCATCATCTTTAAGCCACTTTCCTGTCCGTGCCACCAAACCCAACCTTTGCCCGGCCTTAAAAGCTGCCACCAGCTTTTCCTGCCTCTCAAGGGCCAGGGCTGTCCCTTTTACTCTCTATTTTTACTATGTTTTTTCTCCTCTGTGATACCAGCTCCACCTGTCGCTCAATTTCCCTTCGTTCCCTAAAACCTGACCCTCTCCAGTGGCTCTTCCTTGTTTTCCCCTCTCCGCCCCCCTCCCCTTTGCCCTGGTGTATTTATGCTGCTGTGGAACCGCTGTGGCTCCCAGATGAACAAATCATTCCAGAGCTGCTAATTAGCAACAGTTGTGCTAAAAGGAACCATCAAGAATGTTAAATTAGTCCAGTTTTAAATAAACTGTGTATGAAATGTTAGATCTCAAATTCCCAGAGTGCCTGTAAAAATGCTGCTGGCTCTTTGCTAACAAAGCCAAAATCTGGGAGTAGCATGGTTGTAACTACAGAGACAATTCCGTGCTCTTGAGGTTATAAATAATGACAGAGCATTTACAAAGCAGATGTCAATAGGCCTCCCTAAAAAACATTGTTTTAAACAAATAAAATAGTTTCTTTTTCTCCTACTTTCATCTCTGTTCCCAGTTAGATCCCTGCCAGGCTGCTTTCCTGGTTTCTGGGTTTTTTGCTTTTTGGATTTGGGGTTTGTTGGGTTTTGGGTTTTCTTCCCCCTTCCTAGATTTTTTCATACTGAGCTTGGTGAGAAACATCAGGGATTGTTATCCAGGCTTTGATTCCGAGCAGGGAGGCTGGGAAGAGGCTGAGCAGATGGCTGTCCTTAAGCTGACAACAATTTGGTTCCTACTACTTTGGCAGTTCTTCCTGCCGAGGAAAGTCCTGGAGGAGAACTCGAGGGCTTCAGCTCTGCACATGGCTTTTGCTTGAGGAAAATCAAACTCTGAGGGAGGAGAAGCTCCTCCTGATCCCTGCTTTTACCTGGAGCTTTGGAAGTGATGCACCAGCTACGTGGGTCCGGAGTTTCATCCTCTTAGGATTTGCATGGTGGTTTTTAGAGTGGATTTAGGATGATCATAGGGTGGTTTTAGGATGAGTTTAGGGTGATCTTACAGTGGTTTTAGGGTGGATTTAGGATGGCTTTAGGATGTTTTTATGATGTTTTTAGAGTGGTCTTAGGATGGTTTTTGCATGGTTTAGCAGGTAGCTGATGCCAGAGCCTGGCTTTTAGGGTGGTTTTTGGATGGTTTTGGGATGGCTCAGCAGGTAGCTGATGCCAGCCTGGCTTTTAGGGTAGTTTTAGGGTGGTTTTTGGATGGTTTTGGGATGGCTCAGCAGGTAGCTGATGCCAGCCTGGCTTTTAGGGTGGTTTTTGGATGGTTTTGGGATGGCTCAGCAGGTAGCTGATGCCAGCCTGGCTTTTAGGGTAGTTTTAGGGTGGTTTTTGGATGGTTTTGGGATGGCTCAGCAGGTAGCTGATGCCAGCCTGGCTTTTAGGGAGGTTTTTGGATGTTTTTTGGATGGTTTAGCAGGTCGGTGATGCCAGCCTGGCTGGGGGTGCCTGGCTCCTGCTGGACAGCCCCGATCCCACAGGCGCCACATCCCAGCCATCCCCATCCCCAGCCTGGCAGCGCTGACCATGCACTAGGACTTTTTTCTCCCTTTTTTTCCTGACATCCAGACCACAATAGCGAGTTTTCCTGCCGGCTTCCCCTCCTGTGGAAAGGGCAGGTTCGTCCCTCTGCCTGCAGAACAATGGGTGCCTTTGTGTGGGCCCCGTGCAATTCCCAGAGCCCCGGCATTCCCAGAAACGCAGATGGATGCAGGGCGATAGAGCCTCATTGTGCTCCGCAACCATGGAGATGAGCACGCAGTAAATACAGAACATTTCCTGGACACTGGAGCGCAGGAGACGCTCCCAAAAGGAAAGGCTCACCACAGAGTGCTCGCTCTCACTGAGCTCCTCCTGGACTTCTGGGTGATTTCCCTCTAAGTGGGAGAAAAGGGGGAATTATAATGATGTTTGAATCTTTGGGGACAATCTTCATCCCTCTCCTGGGGCATGGCTGTGAGTATTTGTTATTTCTGTGATGAAATTGAAACTGCAGTTTATTTGCAGATCCTTATCTATGTGTTATTCCCAGGCTGGTATCAGGGTTCTGTGTAAGGTCTTGTACCTTAAATCCCAGAGTGATGTTTAGGTGCTGGTTCCAGCTCTGTGACAGGCCTTGCACAGGTTGGGCAGGGAAGCTGTGGCTGCCCCAACCCTGGGAGTGTCCCAGGCCAGGTTGGACGGGGCTTGGAGCAACCTGGGCTGGTGGGAGGTGTCCCTGCCCATGGCAGGGGGTTGGAACTGGATGAGAGATAAGGTCCCTTGCCACCCAAACCAGTCTGATTCCATGAACTGCTGGGGTCCAGAATTCCTCACTGGCCTCTGTTATGTTGCTTTCCCAGGGGAATGTTAAATATGAAAAGCAGTTAACTTGCTGGGAGAGGTACAAGTCCACTTGTTTGGTGGCTGGGATGAGGAATTGTCCTGTCTCAGTGGGTCAGTGTGTTCTGACCCATCCGCCACCTCCAGTTGCCTCCTGCCTTCTTCTCCAGCCCTTCCTGTTGGGATCCGGGTTGTTCCAGAAGAAACCCTGCTTCATTCTTTGGATATTTATAAGGCTGTGATTAGGTGCTGGTGATCTGTTCCATCCGTGGAGCTGCTTTGGGGCGTGTTTGTCCTTCCCTGGCACCTCCCGTCCGGTTTGGATAAGGCACTGGGGAGGCCACTGGGAGCGCTTGAGTTGCTGGGGATGCTCAGGAGGCTTGAGATGAGAAGGAATTCTCTGGTCAGTGTCCCCTCGGTGGCATTTTCAGACACTTGCACCACCCGCTGCCCTTGTGGGTGGATGCAGAGCTGTCCTGGTGGCTCCTCTGTCTCCCACGGGCTGTGCTGCAGCTGGAACTGAACCTCTGGGCCCTTCCACAGCCGCACCTCCAGCAGGGCCCGGCGTTATTGGGAGTGACCGGAGATTCCGTCGGAATTCCACTGCTGAAAACCGGGGCTTTTCGGAACGCCTCGGGTCAGATGCTGAGCTTCAGGAATCTCAGATAGTTCCTCGTGTTCCAAAACGGGGCCGGGACTAAGGAGAGGAGAGCAGATGTTCCGGCGGGGCAGGAATGTGGCTGCAGCTGAACCCCATGGACCGGGGCCGCTGCTCCCACTGCTCAGCCCTTCCCACGGCGTGAGAGGCTCCATTGTCTGTCTGTCTGTCTGTCTGTCTGTCTGCTGGAGCCTTTGCAGCTGAGCTTTGCTTTCGGTGGATAAAGCAGCTCTGGCCACATCCAGGGAGGGTTCTGCAGGCAGACACGGGCTGCTCAGCACGTGCTCCGAGCCCATCTGGGTGCTCCAAGCCGAGGAACTGGTGCGGAGCTGGGTCACAGCCACCTCTCCCAGTGGGCAGGTGTGGCAGCTCCCACTCGGGTCCTGCCCCAGTGACTGCAGGAAGCCTCCTCCTGCGGGGTTTGGGCTGAATAAGCTTGCTTTTCTGTCTCTGGGGACAGGACTGAGAGGGGATCTCATCAAGCCACACGGATGTCTCCAGGGGGTGGTGGCAGAGGATGGTGCCAGGCTCTGTTCAGCGGTGCCTGACAGGACGAGGAGCCATGGCCATAAATTAGAACACAAGTTCCATCTCAATATGAGGAAGAACTTCTTTCCACAGAGGGTGGCGGAGCCTGGAACAGCTGCCCAGGGAGGGTGTGGGGTCTCCTCTCTGGAGACATCCCAGCCCCACGTGGATGAGCTCCTGTGTCACCTGCCCCAGGTGACCCTGCCTTGGCAGGGAGGTTGGACTGGGTGATCTCCAGAGGTCCCTTCCAACCATAACTATTCTGTGACTGTGTGAGAGGCCAAACCCGGAGCTGCTGAGCTGCTGGTGGTGGTTGTGGAGTTGCCCTCAGCTGTGGCCTGTCTGGGCACTCCTCAAAACCCAGAGCAGCTGTGCCAGCCCCAAGGCAAGCTCAGAGCTGCACTGGGGATCTCTTTGGGGAGCAAGCTGTGAATGAGGCGTGGGGTTGCTTGTTTTGGAGGGCTTTGTTGGCCGTGATCTATGGAGACACTGATCCCACTAACACGGGCAGGGTTTGGTGCGGTCCTCTCAGCAGTGTGAACGGATAAATTCCAGAGCTGGCTGAGCCAGGCAGTGCTTCCCTGCTTCCTGGGCTTCCCAAGACTGGTGGGGTCTCTCTTATGTTTCCTTTTCCCCCCTTTTCCCTCCATTTTTTCTCTTCCTTTTCCCCCTTTTCAGATTCATCCAATCTTCCCAAGAGTGGTGGGGCTTCTCTTGCATTTCCTTCTTTTCCTCTCTTTTTTTCCCCATTCTTTCCCCTCCTTTCTGGCGTTATCCACATGTAAGTGCCTGTGGATGCACACAGGCAGATCCTTGGATACAAATTCCACGCTGTTCCATGTAATTAAACCATCAGTTCACAGGCAGCTGCTCAGCACTACAGAGGTTTTCCATCCAATTAGGCAGGATGGGAAGGAGAAAAACATGTCAAGTTCTGTAGGGATGAGGCAGTCCAAGAGATTTCCTTCCACCTGCCCTCAATTCCTTATGGATATCTGTGGTGGGAAGGGCGTGTCTCAAACATCCAGCAAACAGTCTGGGAGAGCCTCTCGCAGGCTGGGTTAAAAACCTTGCTGCAGCACCACTTGGGAATCATTTCTGCTGGAATTCATGACATATGTTAGTTGTTTATCTTAGTGGGTTGTGACTAAAAATGGCAGAGTGTTTTGTGTTAAGTAACAACCGAATAAAACAAACAAAATAAAAACACAGCTGTAATACTACGCTTTAAATTGTTGGGTTCAAATATGTGGGATTGATAGAGTAAGCAATAGGGTGCAGTGGTGTATAGAAAATCAGCCCTCTGAGTCCAGCCTGAGCCAAAAAAAAGCCTTGAGATACTCGAATTAGAACTAGTAATGTTGTTTGTCAGCTCTGCTTAAGGACTCAGCACTTGGAATCCAACCTAAATGCCTGAAGGGAAACAAAAGGCACATCATCTCCTCCTTCCATAGCCAGGGAGAGTGTGGAAAATGAAACATGAAGGCCACAGGTTCTGGTGTGAACCCCAGGAACTTGGCTGGGACTGATTAACTGGGAGCGAGTTAAGAAGGGTGGAGATTTATGTTTGATTGGCTTGGTGTGTTTCTGAGCAGGCAGTGCAATATTAGTTTGCCAGCAACAGTGGCTCTGTAGTTAATTGGGAGCAGGATTTTGTCTTTGCTCGTGACCACATTTGTGCTGTGGTGTCCTTGCACCTACTCAGCAGAGACTGGAGATGTGTTTTTGGAGCCTTCGTGGTACCAGCAGGTTGTCCTGGTACTTTGCCACCAATCCCAGAGAGGGTCTGGATGGGGTGGAGGAGATAAATCAACTTAGCTGTTTGTTGTGTCCAATGAAGTGATGGGAATGCCCATCGCAGTGAGTAAGGGCTCCTCTGCCTTACTCAAGAAAGCAGCGAGGAGGGATTTTCAGCTGAGCTCTGGGTGTTGGAGAAGCAGAGTTGAGGTTGTGGAGGGGACCCTGGGAGATGATTGGATCCATCCCTCTCCCCCTAAACAGGACCAGCACCATGGCGTGTGACAACAGCAGAGGTGACAGACCTCTGTAGGATGGTTGCTGTTCCAGCCTGGTTCTTCTACAGTCCTGCACCTACGCTTTTGCTCATGCCAAAAAGCCTTTATGGTTTCTGTGGAGGTGCTCGAGCAGCTGCCTTCATCCTCCTCCTTCTGTCCTTTGCTGCTGGGGGATTGCTCAACACAGCACCTCTACCTGGAGCAGGTTGATGACTGATGGTCGCTTAGGTTCTGTGTCTTGATCACACTTCAGTTCGGATCATCTTGAACTGCAGTAACAAGATTTTTTTTTCACTTCACTATTATTAAAAATCAGGATAAACTGCATCCCAACCTACTGTTGCTATTGACATTACCTCTATATCTTTGCTTTTAACTGTCCTTAGGAGCTTGACCAGGTTATTCCCTGAGGAGTCCTGGTTTTTGTCAAAGCAGGGAAAAATCTCTGAGTACTGGCAGGAGAAAAAAACCTTCTCAACAACAAAAAAACCCCTGTTCTGTGCTGAGATCTTGTGTCATCTGAAGCTGTTTGAGAGGAGAGATTGTGGCTCTGGCATCTCGTGTCGCTCCAGGGGCTCCAGGGCTGTGTTTTCAGACCAATGAGCTTGAGCTGGGGTCTGGTGTATGGGATCAGAGGAATAGGGAGGGAGCAGGCTACTGATCCATGGAGCTCCTGGAGCAGCGTCTGCTCATCTGGATGACACATGGATGGAGGCTTGTCCTTTGGTGGAATGCGAGGAGGGGAGCAGAGAGGCAGCACAAGACCAGTCTCATACCGACCCCCCCCACAAGAGAAATGATTCTCAGCCCTGGTGTTGGTGCACAAGCTCTTCTCACACCCTCTGGCCAAGCAGCCCAGAAGTGACCTCAGCACGGGACACTTCCCCCAGAGCCATGGGGAAAGTCCCTCAAAGAGGTGAAGAATTGCCTCAAAAAGTGGATGTAGCCAAGGGAGTGCCCCAGAAGAGTGCAAAATGAGCTGCAAACTCTCCTTGATCTCGCAGGCCGGAGGAGCCTGGCTTTGGGTGTGTGGGGCAGCTCAGTCCGGGGCAGGGTGGGGGGGAATCGGAGCTGTCAGCCGTGGATCGGCTCGGAGCCAGCCTGTAACTGCGGAACGGGGCAGGGCAGCCCCTGGGCAGAGCTCCTCGAGTGGAGGGCTGGGCTGTGCTGTGCCAGTGGGGTGCAGGTGGAGCAGCAGGCAGGAATCCCTGGGGATCACTGCGGAACTGCTGCGGGAGGACAGGGAGGGAACGCCGGCTTATGGGGCGCTGTCCTGGGGCTTCTCGGTGTAAGATGGATCCAGAAACATGAAAGGCGGTTGTGTTCACACATGGAGAGCTTTAAAACAAGCAGAGAGAGGAGCACCAGTGGTGGTCAGGGGAAGCTGGGTGGCCCTGGGCTCTGCCTTGCACAGGAACGCATCAAGCAGCGCTGTCTCATCCTTCCCCTGCTTCATACTCTGAGTTCTCTCCCTGCTGTCTTACAGAACATATTCCCTGTGTTCAGAGCTATTGAAACCCATCCAAGCCTTGTACTGGGGCATCACATCCCTGACTTGGGTTCTCCTGGTAAGTGTGGGCAGCATCTCTCCTCCACACTTAGCAGAAGACTCCCCTTCCTCATCCCACCCCTCAAAAAACCACTCTGGCAAGGCACACCAGAAATTTGGAGTAGCACACGATGCGTTTTACTCCTGGGGTATTTTTCTAGGTCTCTAATTTATCATATTTTCTGAATATTCTGGAGTAATAATGCCAAAGCTGCCCTTTGAGACCTGTTCCCTCTCTGTGTGGGTTTGGTGAAGCAGCACTTTCTTTTTCAGGGAAAGGGAAAAAAATTCCTCTTGTTCCAGTGTTTGTACCACTGACTGATAGTTCAGTAAGGTCCAAGAAGCTTTCATCTGGATAGACCAAATTTCCTGAAAATGTTGAAAACATATTGATTCCAAACCTCCCCCAAAGCACATGTTCTAGATTAAGCATATGTTGGGAGCTGACAGCCCTCTCTCCCCAACTCCACCATAGTCTGGCATTAATAAGGCCATGCTTAAAAATGTTTGAAAAGCTTTACATATCTCTTACCCATGAGAATGAAGTGAATGCCCATTGCACTGGTGCTGGGAAGGAAACTACGGAATTGTGGAGGTTTGACCAAAGTGGAGGGTTTTGATGTTACTCATTGGGACATCTTACATCCAGATCAGCAGGAGGTTCGTCATCGCTTCAAGTCTCAGGTGACACTTGAGCTTCACCTTCCACCACTAGTGTTGGTCAAATAGGGATACAGGGGTTGGTTGGTGGGTTGGACTTAGAGAGTCACAGAGTCACTGAGGTTGGAAAAGCCCCCCCAGCCCGTGGAGCCCACCCTGTGCCCAGTCCCCACCTTGTGACCCAGCCCTGAGCACTGAGTGCCATGGCCAGTCATTCCTTGGACACCTCCTGGGGTGGGGACTCCACCTCCTTCCAGTATCTGAAGGGGCGACACGGAAGCTGGAGAGGGGTTCTTCATCAGGAATTGTGGTGATAGGACAGGCAGTAATGGGTTCAAACTGAAGAAGGAGAAATTTGGGTTTGACATACGGAAGAGATTGTGCCCTGTGAGGGTGGGCAGGCCCTGGCACAGGTTGCCCAGAGTAGCTGTGGCTGCCCCATCCCTGGGAGTGTCCAAGGCCAGGTTGGACAGAACTTGGAGCAACATGGAATAGTGGAAGGTGTCCTTGCCCATGGCAGGGGGTGAAGTGGGGTGATCCTTAGTGTCCCTTCCCACCCAAGCCATTCTGTCATTCTGTGACTTAACAATTCTGTGTGTATTTTATAAAGGAATGCAAAGTGATGTGGTGTTTCTGTATGACACTGACATCTCAGCGATCCCCGGGATTTTGTCTCTGATTGTGTTTGTAACCTGGGATGGAGACAGTTTCTCAGTACTCCCACCCTCCCACGTCTCAGGGCAGAATGTGATGGAAACGCAGAGATGGTTCACTTGAATTATCTGGTCTTGTATATTCCCCAAACCAGTCTGGTGCTTAGATAAGAAGATTAATGATCCACCATAATAACTTAATGCCAGGAAAATAGACAAAGAACACCATAATAATCCCGGGGGCCTTCAGTGAACTCTGAAAACAGGGTGGCACAGCCTCCAAAGGATGGATGGACACCTGAAAGTGGTGGTTGCTGAAATGTACCCTCCCCAAACTGGGTGAACACCTTGAAGACATCAGTTGGTGTCTTTGTTCTGAACTGAATGATGCTGCTAAAAGCTGGTTGTGGCACTGGATGACTTCACTCTGCTCTTGGCAACTGGGAATTCGAGCACATTCAGCAGCCCCTGTAGGTATGTCCTTTGTTTGACTGATTTCTATAATGGTCAACCTTTTATAGGTTTTATATAAAATAAGTGTAATTACAAAGATCTGTTCCCATCAATAAAACCAGTTTGAACTGTTTTGCAGGAATTTAAACTATTTCTTGTTAATCCACACACACACAGCTAATAAGGGAGCACAGGGGTTTTTTAATATCCTATTTATATCAGCATATGTCTTGAAGAAGTTTGGGATATTTCTGTATTTATAGTAAATCATAGCAGTGTGTAGCGTGAGGAAAGAGAAATCGGGGCGGGGGGGAGAGTAAACTCTATTAATCTTTATAAGAGAAAACATGTCACATGTAATATCCTTGAGTTGCATCACCATCTGGTTTTTTTCTGGAGCGCTTGGAAGTGATCCAGCAGATGGTAGGGCTGCAGGAGCTGGGGCTGGAACCTGCTCCCTGAAGCATGGCTAGATGTCTTCTGCTGCTTGCTGGGCCACAGCTGGGGCTTTGCACACCAAAAACTCGTCTCTTGCAAATGTTTCCTTCATCTTAAAGTGAGAGGTTTGCATCTGAAGCCGCTGTGCTTCTGCTAGAAGTGATTTGGACTTGTTTGGAGCCTTCCACTTGTGGTGGCTCTGTGGGATTCCAGGGTGGCCCTTCTGTTTGGGTTGGGGCTTTGTCGTCAGATAGAGTTGTCTTTCCTGCTTGAACCTTTTCCTCAAAGTTTACCACTCTTGCTGGCTTGATATTCCCCCCTTTCCTGTTATCCTTCGCTTTTATTTTCCCAACACATGTGGAAAATAGGCTTTTGGAGAAGTCTAGCTCTGGCATGCTGCTCAAAGCTGGGGTCTCCAAAGCCCAGCGTGCAACATTCCTGCTCTCCCCTTTGCTGGGGAAATCCCATCCTGGGATGGAGAGCTCAGCTGGCAGAGGAGAGAGCTGGCCCGAGTTACTGCAGCAGGAATCACAGGGGCTTTTCCTACAGGAAATCCAAGGAAAGGGGATATAAATGTTAGGAGCAGATCAGGTAGCTTAAGCGTTTCAAGTTCAGGCCAGCAGCTTCAGTGGTTACGTGAAGAATAACCTCAAAAATAACATTCCAAAGGGACTGATGGACCCTCGGAACCCCCCACAGACCTGTGCTCCTTCTTGGGAGCCTTCTTATTCCCAATTCAGTGGTCTTGGGCAGCAGTTCACATGTGTGAGGACGTGCCAGAGCTGTCCTGGCAGCCCTGACAGGTCTTCTCCCTCTGTGCCCATCACCAGCACCTTGCCCAGTGGTGCTCCCACCCCTTTCCCAGCACTGGTGGCCAACCAGTCGAGCTCACTTGACCACTTCTTGAACACCCCAGTATTATCTATGTGTTCAACAACTGCAACATTTAACAAGCTCTAGTGTTTCAGTATTCAGTTGTGACCTCTGAAAATCCTGGCAGAAAGGACTTTTTAATTATGGTTTTTCCCCTCTGCACATCAATGCTGGGACAATGGGTGTCAAGTCAAGTTTTCAAGCCTCGTGCCTCAGCACCTTTTGTTCTGGGCAGTATTGATCTGAAATTTCCGTGGCCCTCAACTTCTCAGGCTCAGTAATTTATTACCATTGCAGCCTAAATTGAGCAGGGGCTCATGAATTGACCCTTTTGAGCAAAAACAAGGAAAACTCTGCCTTCTGCTCCGTCCGATGAACCTTCAGCTCCGTGCTACCATTAAATTGCCCGCCCCTGCCACGGGGAGGCGAACAGATGCAAACCCCAGAGACCCAGAAGCTCCCGACCCTACTAATGCTGGTTTCCCCCCCCACCCCGTCCCGTGTCAGAAGTCTTCTTGATGTCTGTCGAAAGATTCACTTGCAGAGCCGTAACATCTCTCTCTGCCGTGCCTGGAACAGATGCGTGTGTTGTAATACGGCCTGTGAACATTGCCGTGCCATGTGGTTCTCATTCCCCCCATTCATCTTTGAAGCTAATGGGTTGCAGGCAGCCCCGACGCGCCCGGCTCGCCGCAGCTATTTGGACTTTCACTCTGGTTGTGGCGCTAATGGTGTGATATATGGAACGTGAAATAGACTCTCGTGACTCCAGGGCTGCGCAGGCACAGGCGCAGCGCTCGCATCTCGCTCGCCTGGGCTCGGGGCGGAGGGGGGAGACTTTGAAAGGGCGTCTTTCCTCGGCGCTGGAAGGGTTGTTAAACCAGCTGGTGCCTTCCACGGGGGCTGGGGGAGCTCAGAGAGGGCAGAAAGAGGAGCTTGTCTGACCAGCACGGAAGGTTTGGCGGTTCGTCTCCTCGTGGTGGACCTGCTGGTGCAGCTTCCTGGTGAGATCTGGGGGCTGGCATTGTTAGAAACCCGCGTGTTGTGCTGCCACCCTGCTTTAATACTGGGAATATTGGACAAAAATAGGGGATGAGCAGAAATCAGAATTTAAATCCCAGAATCACAGGCTGGTTTGGGCAGGGGGAGGGAGGGATACTAAGGACCATCCCATTCCACCCCCTGCCATGGACAGGGACACCTCCCACCAGCCCAGGTTGCTCCAAGCCCCGTCCAACCTGGCCTGGGACACTCCCAGGGATGGGGCAGCCACAGCTTCTCTGGGCACCCTGTGCCAGGGCCTGCCCACCCTCCCAGGGGAGGATTTCTTCCTAAAATTTATAGATAATGCCATTTATATATAGTGCCTTTTATAGGTAATTCTATAGTTTTCCCATGGCCCAACAGCATAACATAGGGAAATTAATATTCCTGTTGGAAAGGCATCAGTAAGGTTGCTGGGTATTTCTCTGGTCCTTCTCTCTTCTTTCCTCTTACCAACCATGGAAAAATGGCACTTCTGTTGGGAATTTGCCTTTTTCCACCACCTGAGACTCAAAGCAACCTCGTTACTTTCCGTTCATTGTAATTCTATCTCAGTTAAAGGTGATTTCAGTCATCAACATGTGCTAAACCCCAGGTTTTAGAAGGATTTCACTGATGAACAGTGAGGGAATATTTGGGGAATGTTGCAGTTCGTTCCCATCCGTGATTAATTCTTGGGGAAGCAATGGAACATGTTTCACACTTCAGCCTCTGCTCAAAAAGTCCTGTCATTTCTCAGCTTCACTATAAATATTTTCTCTTCATGCTAGGGAGCTTTGGGTTCCCATTGTTTAGAACAGCCAGTTAGTAATAATTCTTTGCTTTTGTGTTTTTTTAGTATTTTATTCTTATTTTTAAACAACTTGGCTCACAAGGAGTCAGCAGGAGGTTGGACCAGATGATCTTTAAAGGTCCCTTCCAAGCCCAGCCACTCTGTGATGCTCTGATATTTGGGTTACTGCTCTCAGCTGAGTCCATTCCTGTGCAGCTTCATGGGCCACAAAGCATCCATTGTCCACTTGGAAAATAAAAGGGCAGTGATGGGGGGGAGGGATTTGCTCCACTGAAGCGATCCCTGAATTTCACTACTTTTCTTTTTTTTCTTTCTTTGTAGGTCCAAGTTCAGTGAAAAACAAGAAAAAGGGTAAGTTTGGAGTTTTAACTTTATTTTCCTTTCTGTGCTTTGTCATCCAGCTGTCCGTTCACTTTGGACAACATGAGGGAAAAACCAACAGCAGCTTCCAGCTCTGGGAAGGGCAAGATAACACCCACAACACGCTTAACGTTTGCTTAGACACTGAAGGAAGTCAATCATGTTGTGCAGAAGTCATCCTGAAGATGGTATAATCAGGGAGTGGAGGGGAATTGAGTCGTGAACCAGCATCAGGAGCCACTTGCTGTTTGCCAGCCTCGGCTTTCATCCTGATCCTGCAGCTTGGGGTCTCCTTCAGACCCACCAAACTCAGCACAGACACACTTTGCATCCCACTTTTCCTTGTGTCAGCCTCACAATTACCGTTTTATGCGCCCATTCTCAGTGTTGCCGAGCCCACAGGCATTTTGTCTGACCTGAGGATTTTCCTCACAGTTTGCAGTGGGTAAGTGGGTGGGTTTTGAAACGCCTCTTGATGGACTGTTGGGAGTTGGGTTGTTCAGGAGGCAGCCACGTGTTTCATGAGGTGCCCGATGCCATCCTGGTTTCTGGGGAACCCTTATGGTCACACAGGACCAGGAGCTTGAGCGAGTCAAAGGAGCTGAGTTGCTCTGTCAGCTTTTTCCCCATAAACGTGCTGCAGTCTCAATTCCAGGGAAACACAGCCAGTGACCTGGTTTTGCTCCTTGCAGCCCTCCAAGCTCTTCTGGGGGTGTTTTAATAGCTGTGCTTGATGCTCACCACGGGCTGTAGGTGTGTGTAACCGGGGGCTGTGGTGTCTCAGAGCCCAGGGAGCTCAGCTCATCGAGGGGCTCACGCACCGTGGACGTGCAGCACGTGCTCCTGCCCAAGCCCTGACAGCTGCAGTGGCAACTCTCTGCTTGCTACCTGTTGTAGCTAATGTGTATTTAATTACCAGAACCGTCAGTAGTTCAGCAGTTTTGTCCCTCAAGAGCCCTTCCTGCTCCAGCCCACCATCCCCACAGTCCTACTGTAATAACACATCAAATCACTTTAATCCTTGGATGCAAACTCCAGATCCGCAGCTGAGAGGTGGAAACAGGCCACAGTTAGCGACTTCATTTAGATTGACTCTCAGAAGCATCATAAAATTTTATGTTGCAGGAGTTTGTCCTAACAAAGCTCAGAAACCCTCAACCCACATTAAATCAGCCCAACTAATAACAACTGATGGCTGCGGCACTGGGAGCAATTCCAGAGGGGCAGGGAGATCTCCTAGAGCTGTATTATATACAGCTGTATAAAATAGTTCAATTTTATGGTATTGTCACATTTAATTCCTTTTAGAGTTACAGCTTATTGTTTGATGAGCGAGGATTAAGGAGAACTCCCTGGTTTCGGAGCCCACTTGGTACGTGGGCGCAGACACCAGGAGGCTCGGCAGGCTGGGTTTGGGTGCTGGGATCCTCCCTGGAGAGCCGATAGCGGGGCTGGGGTCCCCTCTGGCAAATAAATCAAGTATGTTTTCCCTTGGGGGATTTGTAGAAGCAGAGGAGTAGCTGAACTGACTCGAAGGAGGGGAACGCACCGAAAATGTGGGATGTGCAATTGTCTCGCTGCTCAGCCAGCAGCTCCCTTAGCAGCAGAGCAGACTTGGGAGGCAGACGAGTTAAACCAGCTGTAATTTGTATCCCCCTTGGGAAGGGAAGCCAGGAGTGACAGCAGCAGCATTCCCGACTCCCTTCCTTCGGATGGCCCACACTGGGGGAGGTGAGTGTGCGGAGACCAGTGTGCTTCCAGGGAAAGGGTGATGGGTGGCATTCAGAGTGGTCAGTTCCAGAACACAGCATCATCCCAGCTGCTGGGTTAGGGCAAGGCTGGATTGTGGCCAGCTTGGATTGGAAGTCATGGCTGCTGATCTGGGCAGAAATATTGCTGTGGAGATTTGTCCCCTTAGACCTTTCCCCCCTTTTTTTTGGGACACCAGTGTCACTTTACTCACCCCTGTTTATTTAGCTTAGTTTGCTGGATGTTTAAATTACCCACACAGTTGTCCCACACTGATGTCTGTGTGTCCTTGTTCCTGGCTAATGGCCACCTAGAGATTTCCACCCCTGTCCTAACTAAAATAGATGGATTTTTCCTTAGTTTTATTCCATTACAGAGACAGATATTAGTCAAGAAACAAGTACATAAATGTACTCAGAAACTATTCCAATAACCATAATTTCATATCCCAACTGCTGCTGTCATGTAGCAAAGTGTTTAATTCCGTCCTACTGGGGACCTCGTGGCCGCAATTGAAGTGATTTTGCTCCATTTATGCTCTTTGGCAGAAAAGCTGTGACAAACTGGCACTTCAAAAACTACATCAAAGGGACATAATTTCTGTCAGGGACCTGGAAAACCAGCTGAGGACAAGCCAGGCTTCCCCTGCAGACCTTGTTTCGGTCCACTGTGTGCAACGAGTCCTCACTGATGTGGTTGGGCCATTTCTCTGCCTGGGGCCACCTGATGGGTTTGAGGATCATTTTAAGGAAGGAGTTTTTTACCATGAGGGTGGGCAGGCCCTGGCACAGGTTGGGCAGGGAAGCTGTGGCTGCCCCTGGATCCCTGGGAGTGTCCAAGGGC
>JAWWEU010000138.1:5765946-5799693 GCA_035583155.1 Acropternis orthonyx | reverse complement strand
GTGGGCAGGCCCTGGCACAGGGTGCCCAGAGAAGCTGTGGCTGCCCCATCCCTGGGAGCGTCCAAGGCCAGGTTGGAGCAATGAAGTGGAAGGTTCTCCAAGGTCCCTCCCAACTCAACCGTCCTGTGATTCCCTGATCTCCGGGACGGCTCCACCTGCGTGCAGAGGTGGCTCAGCCCTCGTCACCTGCAGGGATGTGGCAGGGACATGTCCCAGCCCTGCTGTGGCCACAGGAGTGCCCGCCCTGCCTGAAGCATTCCTGGCTCCATGGCTTTTCCGTAGTGAGTGATCTCCCTTGCCAAGCCCCCGGCGTTGGCCACGGCCTCACTATTCACAGGAGCCCTGCAGTTTGTAAAACAACTGCATGACAAATGGGCTGCTCTTGCTTTTTAGTGGGTTCTCCTCCCTTCAGCCTCAACATGTTGGACTGGCAAGAGCCTCGGGGGCTCTTCTCTGGGCTTTGTGGTTTATTTCCTTTAACATGGATTAAGAAGGACATGTTCCCCTGACAAGAATGAGGGGGGACAACTGTGTATAGTGAGAACGTTAAGCAAATCGTTAACAGAATTGCCTTAGAACAGGCCTGAGCAGCAAGGCTGGGGGCAGGCATAAAGAACAGGGGCTTTGGAAGAGCCGGGGATGGAGTTTGCATTCCTTGTCCCCCACTGGCAGGATCTGGGATGCGCTCCATGGCTGCAGGCAGGGGGAGGCAGGAGAATCCCTTTGCTCCATAAAAGCCCCGCATCGCTGTCCCCTCTCTGGTGCATGCCTGGGGTGCAGGAGGGCAGGAGGGAGTCATTCCTGTATGGAATGTGTTAATGGGCTTTTTCTGATGCTCATGTTACACACAAGTGTGAGCTCGGTGTAGCCGAGTTGGAGACATGGAGTTGGAGTTGGAGAGCAGCTGGCTGCAGGTGGCCTTGGCAAATGAAGCTTTCCCTGCTCTCCGTGTTCCCGGTGGGATGTCCTTCCCCAGCCACACCAGGAGCTTCCAGGGAAGGGCTGTACAGCCACAGCAGTGCTGGCTGTGCGAGAGTGACAGCACACAGAAGGTGAAGCGACGCCATCCTTCGGGGGTGTGAGAGGCACCACCCCCATTCCTGGGCACGGAGCTGCTCAGGATGCACCTTCCTGCTCTCTGCGTCGGTGGAATGCCCAGAAAGAAGCCCAGATCGGGTGGGCTTGGAAACCAGGTACCTTCCTGCCTCCCGAACGCCCAGGCTGGGAGCATCTGTCACCTCCCATACAGCTGTGACACGGGCAGGTGGTTTTATCCCCTTTTCCTCCGCACCTCTGTCCTGCTGCTCGTTCCTCACGTCCTTTGGAGTCCTCTCCCCTGAAAGCCTTGTGGGGAACAGACCCCTCTGGAGCCCTGGGGTCAGCATGGAGGGCAGGAGGGCCAAGAAGCCTGCGGTTTCAGGAGCAGCTATTTCCCTGTTCCTACCGTGTGATTCACTCTGCCTTTATCACGATCCCAGAAAAGCCCCTCCGTGTTGGCTGGGTTCCTCAGCCCGCTCTTGGTCTGCACCCGGCGCTCCCGGGCAGGGAGTTCACAGCCTCGGGAATGCAAATGCAAATGCCCAGGGATTCTCCACAGAATCAGGGACTTTTCAGCTGGTTCCCTGGGCCGTGCAGACCCGTGTCCAGCAGCAGGGGGAGCGGCCAAGGGTTCATCCACAGGTCGGTGTTGCCCTGGCAGGATCTCACATCTGCACAGCAGCTCACAGCTGCCTCAACCCCATCACTGCCGGGGCATCGGCCCAGAATGCCAGCCCTGCCCTCAGGGGGGACTGTCACCGTGTCCTGCCTGCTGGGGACATCGCTCCTGCTTGAGTCTCAACCACATCCTGACGTGCCAGTGTCCCCCACCACGCCGGCTGCCAGAGGGTGAGAGGCAACCACAGCAGAAGCCAGGCTGCTGCTTCTTCCAGATGTGTACATATGTGTGTGTGTATATATTTATTTTTGTGGTTTATGTCTGTAGAATTGTTTTTTTCCTGCTAGACACCTCTAGGACTAGAGCATGAGCTCCGGAGCTGAAACTCCACGTCCCTGGGCAGCCCCTCGGCAGGCTGGAGTTGCTCCTTCGGATGGAACGGGCCACACCGAGCCCAAAGCTGTGTGTTTTGGAGAACACCCCGTGAAGCACGAGGAGCACGTCCCCGGGGAGTGTGTCAGCAGAGATGCCACCACAAGAAAAGCCCCAGTGGGTGGGTGCAGATCTGGGTGCCCAGATCCCGCCGGGAGCTGCCACAGGGACAGATCCCGTCTGGGTCCTGCCCTGGGTGAGGAGGGGACCCGGCAGCCGTCCTGGCGGGGGCACGGGGATGTGGCAGCGAGGCAGCACAGTGGACTCCTGGGGAGGAAGAGGAGGAGGAGGAGGAGGGGGATGCCAGCTCTGCACATCCCGCTGGGAAGGGGCGGTGAGCCCCAGGGAGCCGTCGTTTCCCGAGGAGGGGCAGGTGCTGCAGGAGAGTCCCCTGGGCTGGGCTGTGGCAGCGTGGGGACGGGAATTCCTCAGTGCGACGAGCTCACCTGTGGCCCAGGGATGCCGGGAATCCCGCGGTGATCCCCGACGGCCACAGCCGGGCGCTCGGTCCGGGGCTCAGGATGGCCACAGAGCCCTGGCCGGCTGTGGCCGCTGCCCGAGAGCAGCTGGCACAGGGCACAGCCTGTCCCTTCGTCTTTGCTCAGGGGAACTCCCCCCAAACCCTCTCGGCTCTCCCAAGTGCCACCTCTGCCTCCTGGCGTTTGATGTCACACTCGGTCCCCCGATCACCTGAGCGTCCTCCTCCCCATCCCGCCGTTTCTCTTTCCCTTCCCCGTGGCCTTTTGCAGTGTTTTTTCCCCCCTCTGCAAGCTTATGTCTTTCTTTTCCCACTTCCGTAGCTAGAACACCCACATGCCCTATCTCCTTCCCCCATCCCATCCTGAAGCCTATTTATACAGAGCCTGGCTCCTGCCCAGCTTGCCGGCGCGCGCCAGCCGAGCGGGACGGGGCTGGCAGCGCCCGCAGCCCAACATGCTCTTGCCTGGAGGAGGTTTCGTGCTGCTCTGGCTGCTCCCATCCATCCTCAGAGCCCGGTCTAGCACGGAGACGAGGCCCAGGTCCATGTCCTGCCAGCAGGTAAGGCTGTTTTCCCAGGAGCACCTGGACTGGGGGTGGCCCCAGCAGCATCACTGGGGCTGTGAGCATCCCTCTGGATCTCCTCCCCACGGCTCTCACCTCCCTCCAGCCTCCGTCTCTTTAACCTTCCCAGTCTCTCCTCTGTTTTCTGCCTCTGGGCCAGCCTCCTGCAAGCTGATCCCAGCATCCACCTGTTCCCACGTCCCTGCCGTGCCCAAGATGCTCAAAGGCAGGATGGAGCACAGGGATTCCCACAGCTCTCATGGGTGTTAGCGAGGCAGTTGGGAGCCTGGGTGGGGGTCGGCTGGTTTCTGCCCCCCCAAAGGGAAATCAGCTGCTCCCCATCCAGGCTTCCAATTCCAGAGGAAACCAGCTTGGAGCAAGAGGGAAGGCAGAGTCCATCACAGCACTTTTCCTCTGTCTAAACAGGGATGCTCTGAACCAACTGAGCATGGCAAGAGGGAACAGTCCTCATTTCCACTTGCTCATTCCCGTTTGGGACAGCAGCTGGCTCAGTTGGAGCTGTGGTTTGTAGCCCCCCTCCCGGTCACAGCCCTGCTGTCTCCCCATAGAGCCCCACGAAGGTGTCCTGCAAAGGAGTCAGCCTGCAGAAGTTTCCCAAGGAGCTTGGCCAAGGAATTAAGCACCTTGAACTCTCCAACAACTTCATCCAAAACCTGTCAGGCAGCTACATGCCAGGATTTGAGCAGCTGGAGTACCTGGATATGTGCTTCAACCAACTGGAAGCCGTGTCAGGCCCCACCCTGGCCCAGCTGCCCCGGCTGCGCTCGCTCCTCCTGGGGTCGAACCACCTGGACCGGAATTTCTTGGCTAATGGGGAAGCTTTCCATCTGCTCAGGAATATAGAGGTCCTGGACCTGTCAGTGAACAACCTGGAGAGCCACATGGCAGGCTGGTACATCACCAACCTCACCAGCCTGAGGGTGCTGGATCTCTCTGGGAACAAGATGACCAGGCTGCTGGCAGGGACCTTCCGGGGCACTGCGCAGCTGCGCCGGCTCGATCTCAGCAACAACTACATCATGGAAATCCAGGAGGGAGCTTTTGAGCCTCTGCAAGAGCTGGAGGTGGTAAACCTGGCTTTGAACTCCATCCACTGTATCTCTGGCTTCAGCCTCACACAGCTGCGAGTTTTAAACCTCAGCCACAACGCCCTGGAGTTCTTTGCCTCCGAGGAGGGAGCAGAGCCCTACCGGCTCCAAGTGCTCGACCTGAGCCATAACAGACTCCTCTATTTCCCAGAGCTCCCCAAAGCCCATGATCTCACACACTTAAACCTCTCCAACAACCTTATTGCCTCCCTGCTCCCAGGCTCACACCGTCTGGAGGACTTTGTGCTGCCCTACAAGGAGATGGGGAGGTTCAACAGGACCGTGCGCCCCGCGGCCTCTCTGACACGCGTGGCTGACTTGGACCTCAGCAATAACCGCCTGGAGCTGCTCCCATTTACTTTCTTCCACAGCCTGGGCTCCCTGCACAGCCTCAGGCTGGCTATGAACTGTCTCCGGGAGGTGGCCAGGGAGCCTCTCACCAACAGCACAGAGCCTGCTGACCCCTCTCCTGCTCCACCACAGCACACCGAGCTCTCCCTGCGCTCACTGGACATCCACAGCAACGCCCTCCGAGTGCTGCCACGCTGGTTCTTCGATTCCCTGCCTCAGCTGGAAAGGATGGACCTGGGCTCCAACGGCCTCCAGCCTTGTGAGAGTCAGGGAGGTGACCAGGGAGGGGATTTGGAAGGGGGGTCTCATATTCCAGCCCCCAGAGACACCTGCACCCCTTTCTACCACGTGCCTCACTTGAAGCACCTCAGCCTTCGTGAGAACAACATCACCAGGCTGCACCCCCACGCCTTCAACAGGACCCCGCTGCTCTCCCTGGACCTGTCAGGGAACAGGGACCTGTCCCTGCCCACGGGAGCCCTGGAGGGGCTGGAGCTCTCCCTGCAGGAACTCTCTCTGAGGGGCAACCAGATGGACGAGAGCAGGGCAGCGCTGCCCTGCCTGGGCACGCTGCGAGTCCTGGACCTCGCGGGGAACCGCCTGAGCCTTTTGCCTGCAGGACTCTCCTGCTCCCCGCTGGAAAGGCTGGACGTTCGGAATAACAGCCTGCAGACCTTGGGAACAGTGGGGAGCTGGTCCCAGGGCCTGAGGGAGGTGTCCCTGGCTGGGAACCCCTTCAGCTGCTGCTCTCTGGGCTGGCTGGACTCGCTGCGCGCGGCCGGCGTGGCCGTGCGGGACCTGGATGAAGCCTGGTGTGCCTTCCAGGGCCGCGGCAGGAACGTCTCCGCCAGGATCACCAGCTCTCCCCAGTGGCTCTGCCCCCGGCCCCAGAGCACCGGCTCGCTGGCTCTGCTCATGGTCCTGGTGGGCCTTTCCCTCCTCTGTGCCGCAGTTTTCTGCCTCCTGAGGAAAGGGCAGAAGTGTCCGGGATGTGCAGGATTCTGCAGCAACAGGGTGGGGGTGTTTCCACCCCATCCCAAGGGAGAGAGGCCAGCCGGGGACAGGCCACCGGACATCATCACCAAAGTGTAGCCCAGAACTGTACCAATCGGTCAGAATGCTAATTATTATTAATAAGATTAATATTCATCATATTATTGCGGTTTGGGTCTCATCACTGAGGGCTGGAGTCCTGCAGCCACCCGGAGCTGGGTGCCCGAGGGACACTGGGGAGCAGCAGGGACACCACGTACCACGGGGTGCTCAGGGACAGACACCCTGCACTGCCGGGCACTCGGTGCCAGGCACTGCCCCGAGCTCCTGAGCGCTCCCGAGCCGTGTTTACCCAGCGCTGGTGACGCAGGACGTGTCGTGTCCTCGGGAGCAGCAGCAGCTGGGGGGGCTGGGAACGGCGGCTGCCGACGCCTGAAGTTTCCTCCAGGAATTGAAGCATCTGCTGAAAAATGTGCTGAAAACAGGAGGAAGGACTGTGGCACTGGTTTATCCCGCAGGGAAGGAGCCCCAAGGCACATAATTGGGCTCAACGATCTAAGAGGACTTTTCCAAACTTGAAGATTCTATAAAACTTAGGAAAAGGGCAAAGAGGGGCGGTGGCCTGGCTGTGGAACAGCATGAGCTTGTGGAGGGGAAATTAAAATGGACAAGAAAGCCTGGAAAACCTCCAAGGCCAAGGAAGGGCTGTGAAGGTATGGAAAATGAGCCAGGGGAATGGTGGGCTGGGTTATTATCTTCATTGATATCTGTCTGCTTTCCCAATTCAAAGTAAAACGGGATTCCAGGTTGTGCCTCGTGGATTCGACAAGAACTGAATCCATGTCAGTGCCAAGGGCCGTGTCCCCTTCTCCCAGTCACAGGAACAGCCTGGCCAGGAGCAGGGCACGGGGTAACCATCCAGGGCTGGTGCTGGCACAGGGGACAAGGAGCTGGGACCGAACCACGTTCACAGCAGCAGGAACCAGCACGAGGCCAAGAGAAACCCGGGGTATGTCCTGTGCCGGCACTGCCCCTCATCCGGAGCTTCCCAGGCTCCAGGGGAAATGGCTTCCCTATCCCAGGCGTGTCTTGGCATCTCAAACTTTTTCTTGATCCAAAAGGAGGGTAAAAGATCTGTGAAATATTGAAATTTGAACAAATAAAGTGAGGATGCCAAAAATGTTGCATTTGAGTCAGGCTGGGAGGCAGCAGGAGTGTAAATTTTGGTCTGACACAAAAAGCAGCGGTGGGTGAAATGTTGTGACCATTGACAAATTTTCTAGAGAACTCGTTGAGAAATCCAGCAGAACTCATTCTTTCCAGTGGAAAGCCTTCACATTTCCCTGGATCTGCATTTTCACAGAATAATAGATTTTATCAAACATTTCCAGTGAGCTGTTCTGCTAACCCAGGCAGAAATTGCCTTCTCTGCAACTCGATTACAGCACTTTCTTGTTGCCCTCTTTCCCCTTTCTCTCCATGAAGATGAGTCAGAGCTTCACCTACTTCCAGAGCTGAGGAATATGCTGGGAGCTGACAGCAGATCTCACTCCTCACTCCAGCCCAGCCCAGCAGAGCGGGGAGAGCACTCCTCATGCTCTGTGTCCGGCAGAGCAGAAATGAACCTAAACCTCCCCAGCGTGATAGCAAAGAGCACGTGCTTTAGGCTGTTGTTTTACCTGACTGAAGGGACATCCCCTTCCAGAAGGGCTGCTGGAGGTACCATTTCTTTGATTTTTCCTGGTATTGCTGCAATGCCCATTCCCGAATACAACTGATCTCATCAATCTCTGCCCTCGTGCTCGCCATTCTGGGCTGCCTTGGATGTGCTCCTAGGGAATGCAGTGCTTATTCTCCAGCTTTGGGATGGGACAGGAGGCTGGTGACACCTCCAGGACAGCAGCCCATGCATCCCTCCCGTCCCTAAGGCTGTGCTGCCGCTGCTTCCCGTTATCCCTCTGCCACAACTCTGACTCAACACAGCTCCCCTGGCAGCCCTTCCCAGCCCCGAGGGTGAGGTCGGGCGTGTTGTTCATGACACTTTCCTCCTCTCCGGGGGGCTCTGGCCAGGCTGGCACCTCCAGATGTGGAACGTGTTCCCTCCCTGCCCCCCTGCCTTGCAGAGCCCTGTGCTGCCTCTGCAGCACCACTTCCCTGGGCTGGGGGCATTGCAGATGTTGCCACATGTTCTGCAGCTGGATCCCCCAGCCCAGCTGTGCCTGCAGAGCCTGCCCTGGGCTGCTGCACTGGGACACTGCCACAGGCAGCTCTGTCACAGCAGCACAAGTGTCACCAGGTGTGTTTCTCCTCCCAGCAGGTGCAGCCCCACAGTCCCTGCTCCCAGTTTTGGGGCACTGGAGGGCTGTGGGGGTATCTCGTGCTGGGAAGTGACTCCAGAGGGCATCAGGTGGCAGAAGTGAGTCCCTCAGTCCCCGTCCTGTGCTCCTGACTTGGCACTGCACTGGAAAGAGGACGGGAGATGGTTTAGCTGAAGGACAGCAGAGCTTGACAGCACTGGCACCCAGAGTGACCCTCACTGCCCCAGCCCTCCAGAGGAGACAGGAGGCTCCCAGTGTCCACCAGCAGCTGGGATCTCATCTCCAGCCTCTGGGATGTGGCAGGAGCTGGCTGGGGAGCAGGACCTGCCTCTCACTGCGACGTCAGTGCCACATGACCGCAGTGCCACTGCCACCTGCGTCACTGCCACGGTGCTGGCGCAGCCCCCGGGCCCAGGCATGTGGCTCCTCACATGGTCGGTGGTAAGGTGAGCGTTGGGGTGGGGAGCACTGAGGTCACCGGGGGCCTGAGGGGACACTGATGGCAGTGGAACCCTGGGAAGGTCCCATTCCAAGCTGCCTCTCCTGAGCCTGGGAGCCACAAGCCGGTGGGAGCTGGGACAGTGCATGGGGAGGGGTCCCCATGTGCTTACACAGGTCACAAACCACCCATGGGTGTTTGCTTTGGCCCCTGTCCAAGTCCCAGTGGTGAGGCACACAAGCCTTTGGCCATCCAGGACAACTGTTTGATGTTCCTCCACTAACTGGTTTCATCCCAGGAGCCAGCTCTGCATGCAGAGAAGCCCTGACCCAGCACCAGGTCTGCTCCGTGTCCCCCCCCCCTCACCCAGCTGTGTCTCCCCCTCTCTCTGGTCTGTGTCCCCCCTCCTCCTGGCTGTGTCCCCAGGGTGTCCCACACCAGGCAGGTGGAGGATGACATTCCCCGATGTCCCTCCCTGCTCTCTCTGCTCTCCCCCTGCTCAGCACCCACCAACGGAGCCCCAGCTAGGGCTGGGGAAGGGAAGCCTTTCCTGGGCTGGGAACCCCCTCCTGCCTCCCTCCCTCCCTCCTTCCCCCAGAGAGAGCCCGATATGGAAGGGGAAGGAAGGGGTATTTTTAGCACTCGCCCTACGCTTGTTTCAAGGATGAGCTAAGAAGGGGAATTGACATTCGAAGAAGGGCTGGTTTTGCTTTAAAAGGAAGGTTTTCGTTTTTTCCTGCTGCTCAGTCATTGCAAAACTTTTCTGTGAAGAGGGATTGGTAAAAATACCTCTCGTAGGAGGCAACCTCGGTCAGGGCACTGGTGTCACAGTTCCCTGTGCTGCCACTGCTTCCGTGTCCGTGCCTTCCACATTCCAAAGGAAGGGGTGGGGTGGGACCGATCTTCCCTGTCCCGATGCTGATCACGGCTCCCATCACCTGCAAAGCGAGCCCCTCCCTACCTGCCCATCCTTGTGTGGTTCCTCTCTGCATTCCTGCTCTCCAGCAACTTTTCCCGGCCATTGCTGATGGTTTGTGAATCCCCTGGGAGCGCCGGTGCCTTCCCAGCTGCCATCCAGCCACAGTGCTGTCCTGGCAACCCGCTGGAGTTGCTCCAGGTCCCAGAACAAGACACGACCCCCACGTTGAGGAGGCGTTTGCCTGAATGGCACAGGGGCTGGGGGGAGCACTTTCTCCCGGGACCCGAGGGCAGGTGGTGGCCCGTAAGAGCCAAGCCAGTGGCCAGAAGGTGGCAATATCCCCCCTCCCTTCTGGCCCTGACAGCGCAGAGCAAAAGGTCCCTCCTTGTGCAGGGGATGGGGCTGGTTTGGTTGGGAATCTCTTGGAATCACGGAATGGTTTGTGTTGGAAGGGACCTTAAAGCCCATCTCCTAGATCTTCCTAAAGGATTGCCTGTGCTTGGCAATTTCTGCCTTGCATGTGCTGGATGAACCTCTGCCTTCCCTCTGCTCACTGAGCACGTGTTGCCCAAGAAAACACCCAGGTACCTCCCGACAGTGACAAGAGCAGCTTTTCCTGGTCAGAAAACTCCTGATCCCTTCAGAAGCTGCTCAGATTTCCCCTCAGTGTTCCCCTCGGGGCCTGAGGCTGAAAAGGGAACTCACGGGCATCACCTAATGGCGATGTGAAAAACAGTAAATTGGTTCCAGAAGCTGTTGTGGTGCTTGGTTTGTGTCTGGGACCATCGTGAGAGCGAATGACGCTCTCAGGGCTCCCCAGGGTGGATTCCCTGTGGGTGGATGGAGCCTGAGCTCCTGCAGGCTGTGAGGGACACATCCCACATCTGGGATCACAGATGGCACGAGCCACTGTCTGACTTGCCCTTCCATGGGGAATAGCTGGGGCTGGAGAGGGCAGCAGGATCCCACCGGTGCTGGAGGACTCCGTTGTAGCTGAGGCTGCAGCGTGGGAGCAGCACGTGCTTACAGGACAAGGTGTGTTCATTGCCACCTTATCCCATAAAAAGGGGCAGCCTGTTATTATGCCTAGTCCTCGTTTTGGGAACAGAAACCAAGACATGGGAGTTTGTGCTCAGGCAATAACAACTTGGGTTATTCCTTGTTCTCCTTCTTTTCTCTCCGCCCTGTAATTCATCCCTTTACAACTCTACTTGGGATTTGGGAGTGACCTCATCACTTTCCTAGCAGGATCCTTCCTCGTGGCCCTTGCATCCCAAGGGAATAATTTTGGAAGGTCAACAATTCAAACTGTGTGTCCTAGTTTTAGTACACATGATCCCAAGTCAAAGGGGGGTCAGGAAGGGTCAATAATAAACCATCCAGACATGTCTTGTAAAGGGTAGAGGTTATGGAGAGATGACCTGACCACCCAGTCATGGCCTGCCAAGGAAAAGCACCTTCCAGGGAGAGGGGAAGTTGCACAGGCAGGGAGAAAGTGAGAGCCCAAAGAATGGTCCTCAGGCTCTGACTGTTTCCAAAACCTGGTGTCAGCTGGGCTTGTGTCTCATATGTCACTTCCCACTCTGGGAAAAAACCAGCCTACCTGGTTCCTCAAGGTCTTCACAGCACCAAGCAGCACTTTTGGTTCTGTCCTTATGGAAGGGAGAGATTCAGAGAAATCCACCCTGTGACAAGCACATGCCACCCATGGGGATGTCACCCCCGAGCAGCTCCTGCCCAGGCAGGTGCCACTTCCTGGCTCCATCTTTTCTGCCAGCCCTAGTCTGAACAACTGAATGTGGTTTTTAAGCTTTTTGAAAAGAAAATGGAGGAGGGGAAAAAGTCAGAAATTATGAAAGGAGATTGGAGCCAGGTGGGGGTTGGGCTCTTCTCCCAGTGACAGGACAGAAGGAAACAGCCTCGGGTTGTGCCAGGGGAAGTTTAGTTGGATATTAGGAAAAATTTCTCATGGGAAAGGTTGCACAGGCTGCCCAGGGCAGCAGTGGAGTAACACCCCTGGATGTGGCATGTGGGGACACGGGTCAGTGGTGGCCTTGGCAGTGCTGGGGGAACATCCTGCATCTCTTAACCCCCTCCCAGGTGCTGTCTGGGGGATGATTGCTGCCAACAGCAGCTGGGCCCCCTCCGCCCCTCCTTGTCCCTGTCCTGCTGTGAATGGCACCGACACTGCCTTTGTTCCCCTCCCCCGGGCGGGACAGGACCTGCCGTCGCGGCTATAAAAGGGGGCGGGGGTGCTGAGCAGCCCCAGTCCCCATCCCATTCCCGTTCCCATTCCCGTTCCCATTCCCACCATGGGCCACCCCGCTGCCACCGTGTTGCTGTGCCAGCTGGGCCTCTCCGCAGCCATCCAGTGGCTGTGAGTCGGGAATCGCCCCTTCCCCATGCCCCGCTGGGTTGCGCTGGTGCCCCGCCGCTCTGACCCCCGTCCTGTCCCCACAGCGGGCTGATGGAGCGCGGCAGCGGGGTGGCCTGGAACAGGAGCCAGCACTGCCGGCTGCTGCTGCCGGAGCAGCTCCAGCTGTGCCGCCGGAACCTGGAGGTGATGCCCAGCATCGTCCGCGCCGCCCGCCACACGCGGGCCCTGTGCCAGCAGACCTTTGCGGACATGAGGTGGAACTGCTCCTCCATCCAGCGTGCCCCCAGGTTTGGCCCTGACCTGCTGAAAGGTAAAGGATGCTCCTCCTCCCCGCCATGTCCCTGCTCCCCGCTCTGCCCCACGGGGCATCCCGGCATGGCAGCGCGTTCCTGCTGCTCAGGGCCAGCTCTGCCTGGGGTGTCTATTTTGGAGTAAATTTGCTGCCTTCACATGGCATGTGCAATTCTGTCTGTGGGAGGTGACAGGCGGTAACTTCCATTTCAAACAGCTCCACAAAAAGGGCGAAGAGGCGGGAGCCAGACTGTGCAGGGACAGCGTGACACAGGGCGGGAGCACAGGGTAAAGACATGCTGCGAGAAAAGCGAGAGACCTTGGGTTTATCCTGCTGCAAAATTTATAGAACCCCACTTATTTGCACTGTGAGGTCTTTGAGAGGGAGCGTCTGGCTGGGCAGGGAGGAAGACCATCTCCCCGTCTCCTTCCAGGGACGCGGGAAGCCGCCTTTGTGCACGCCCTGGCAGCGGCCGCCATGGCCCATGGCATCGCCCGAGCCTGCGCCTCCGGAGAGCTCCCGCTCTGCTCCTGCGGCCCCGGCCCGCCCGGGGACCCCGGCCCGGGGGGCAGGTGGGGGGGCTGCGGGGACAACCTCAGCTACGGCCTCCAGCTCGGCGCTGCCTTCGCAGACAGCTCCGCCAAATCCAGCACGCCGGGCACCGACGGGAGCAGAGCCGTGAACCTGCACAACAGCGCCGTGGGCAGGACGGTGCGTGTGAGACCCCCGGGCTGCTGCACTCTGGGGTGAGGGGTGCGGAGCCCCCCGGGAATGCTGGAGCCCGGACTGGTGGGTATGGAGCCCCCCGGGAATGCTGGAGCCCAGACTGGTGGGTATGGAGCCCCCCGGGAATGCTGGAGCCCAGACTGGTGGGTGTGGAGCTCTCCGGGAATGCTGGAGCCCAGACTGGTGGGTATGGAGCCCCCCGGGAATGCTGGAGCCCAGCACACCGTGGAGCAGCCTGGAGAGGGGCAGAGGTGCCCAATTTAAGGTGTCAGACCCTGGCCAGGCTGTTGGGATGTTCTCTGAACACCAGGAGGCAACTAAATGGTTAAAAAGTGCGTTTGCAGACACCCCCCACTGCTGCAGCCCCCCAGACATCCCACACCCTTTCTGTAACCAGCGCAAGGAATCTGCCACTTTTCACCAGTACTCCCAGTGCTTCTTCCCACCCTTCTCACTGGAGCAGAGCCCAGCTCCCCAGCCCATTGGGGTTTGTGCCTTCATGCACTCCTGTGCCCCAGCTGAGGCTTGGGAAGCCCCCAGCTCCAGTGCCAGCTCCTGCAGGAGGTTCCCCAAGGATCAGGTTCTTCTCAGAAGGGATTGAAGCAGGGCTGAGCCCCTGACTGCCCCATTATATTAATTCAAATGTGGCAATAAGGATCAGAGCTCCTTCCATCTCCTTAAACTTCCCATAGATGCCCTTTCAAGTCAGTCCACGGGGTGGATTCCAGGAGAAAGTGAAGTCCCCTGTTTTCCTGTCCCTGCAGGTGCTGAGTGACTCCCTGGATATCAAGTGTAAATGCCATGGTGTTTCAGGCTCCTGTTCAGTGAAGACCTGCTGGAAGGGACTGTCAAGCCTGGATGAAATTGCCTCTGACCTCAAGTCCAAGTACCTGGCAGCCATCAAGGTGTCCCACCGGCTCGTGGGGCCCAGGAAGCAGCTGATACCCAAGGAAATGGATGCCAGGCCAGTGACAGAGACAGATCTGGTTTATCTCATCAACTCCCCTGACTACTGCACCCCAAATCTCCAGCTGGGGTCTCTGGGGACACAGGACAGGTAATAAGCTCAAACTTAGCCCCTAATTTCATGACTGTCTGTACTGCTGGGTTTGAGAGGATGTCCTGGGAATCTGCTGTGGGTGGGCTGAGCACGGGATGCCCCATCCCTGGAAGTGTCCAAGACCAGGCTTGGAGCAGCCTGGGATAGTGGAAGGTGTCCCTGCCCACAGCAGGGAGCTGGAATGAGATGATCTTTAGGGTCCCTTCCAACCCAAACTGTTCCATGATTTTATGATACTGCTGCTTCCTGCTATGGGCAGAGCAACTCTGGGAAGGGCTGGGGCAGGCGGTTGTGGCCAGGACCGCCCCGGGTGGGCAGGTCCCCCAGCTCAGCCCCCTCCTCTCCACAGGCAGTGCAACAGGAGCTCTGTGGGCAGTGCCAGCTGCGACCTGCTGTGCTGCGGCCGTGGCTACAACACCTACACGGAGGAGGTGGAGGAGCGGTGCCGCTGCCGGTACCGCTGGTGCTGCTCCGTGGTGTGCAGGACGTGCCGGCGCAGGGTGCAGAGACACGTCTGCAAGTAGCAGCCCAGGGCTCTGCTGGTACCTCCGGGCATGGCTGGAGACAGGACTCCCATCCCAAGGGATGCTCCCAGCAAGGAGGGGGGCTGTGTGGGAAGCCTGGCCTCGCATTGCCAGGGAAAACCTCAGCCTGAGACATTCCGGGAAGCCTCCAGTCCCTTCCAACCCAAGCCCCAGGGCAGGACAAAGGGCTGCCCTCCTGCAGGCAGTGTCCAGCCCTGCCTCCAGCTGGGATGAGCCATTGATCACTGCACAGACACAGCCCCTTTCTCCAGGCTGAACGGGGATCCTGGGCTGCCTTTGTCCCTTTGCAGGAGGTTCTGACAGTGGCCTGAAAACCAGGAGTGATGGATGGGAAGGGGCCAGAGTTATCCCTTGGGAGAAGGCTGCAGGGACAGAAAGCTGCTCTGGGTCAGGGGGTCATGGGCAGCTCCTTTGGGGACAATTCTGCTGTGGGCTCACCCGCCACCTCTGGATCAAACACTGGTGCAGTGCCCTCTGCAGTATCGGAACGAAGGCCAGGCTTGGACACAGACAGAGCCAGTCATTGCCCCAGGAGCCAGGATCATCAACCCTCCCCAAGACCTGCATGGACAGGGCTGCTGCCTTCATGGATGGCAGACAGCCTGGGGACAGGAGAGGTCCTGGAGGCTGCCAGAGCAGGGCAAAACTGCTCCTGCCAGGTGTGTAGTAAATGGGCAGCCTGGCAAAACTGCTCCTGCCAGCCGTGGGTTACCAATCTCACCACGGCATCACTGGAGCTTCTGCCCACTGGGCTCCTGTTGGAGGTGGACGCCCACTCAAGGCATGGAATTCTCATGGCTTGTCCTTCCTGCCTCTTCTTTGGGACCACTGAGGTCTTCAACCCCCTCTTTCCCCTCCCTCAGCACCAGGAGGAGACACGACTGCAGGGCCCTTGGGAAGTAAGAATGAACCTTTAGCCTCTGTACTCTCTATAAGCGGGATTCTGGTGTGTTTTTTAAATAAATGTATTGTATCATAACTCTCTATGGTTTGTTTTGTAGGACAACCTCCCTCCTCCATCTCCCTCTCAGCTGGCCCCAGAGAAATCCAAAGCCCTGTGTCCATACTTTTCCTTACACACAGCTGAGGACCAGGTCACTTTTAACTTTTCCTGCTGCTCACTGCCCCAGATTAGCCTTTAATTACAGACACCTGCCAGCCTCAGCTCCCATACACACATGGAAGGTTTTATATCACCTGCTTCCTCAGGTCTCCAACAGCCAGCAGGCAATCTGCCTTCCTGGAATCCAGGGCTCGTGGCTGGAAACTGAGCCAGTCCAGGTTTATTTTCTGATCCTTGGAAATGTGTGCTGAACTGGCCAAGTGTGTGTGTGAACAGCAAGGAATTGGGAGCCAGTGCTGGGGGCTCTGGTGGCCCCACATTTCCCTTAGTGAGGAATCCGGCCAAGTGCTTGGATGGGTAAGAGATTCCTGTTTGTGCAGTCCTTGGAGAGAAAGCATGATCCCAAATACACAGGTGCTGTGGAGACCCCACAGGTACCTGGGATGGGAATCCTCGGGTGACTTCCTGCAGCTCACACCAGGACCTGGAGACTCCACAGCTCCGTGTGCTCCTCACTTCATTTGTGGTTCCCACTGAACGGAGCTGGCCACGCTCAGCCCGTGTCCAGCTGGACCATTACTCATTCCCATATTCATTCAATCACGTTTAACAGTCTCTGCTGGGTCACGCAATCAATTCATAAGCTTTTCTTGTAAACCATCCCCTCCCCTTAATGTGCTCCAGGTTTCCATGTGAGCAGGGAAGGAGAGACAGAGGCGGCTTGGGATGATCCTGGGAGCTGGAGGCTGAGCCTGTGCTCTCGCATTAAAGGAGTGAGTTCGCCGTTCACTATCAGTTGTTAATGAGCCACTGACTGGCTCTGCCTTCTGCCATCTCCCTTCCCAGAGCGCCAGGGAAGCCGCAGCTGCTCAAAGCCAAAAGTTATCTCGAGTTCTTCTTTTAAAATGCAATTAGGGTCAGTCCTCGGCATTCCTCCGGAAAGGGAGTTTCAGCTGCCGGGCTGCAAAACAGCTGCAGTTTCTGTGTCCGGAGGGATGCAGGTACTTAATTAGGATTGCTTAAATACCTTCCCTCTGTCCTCCTCCCAGCGCATCCCAGATCAGAGGAGGTGACACCGGGAGGGGCTGCGAACTTGCCCCGGAGCATTGCAAACCGAGCTGGTGAGAAGCAAAAACAGGGGAAGGACCTTGTGGAGTGAGAGCTCCAGCCAGGAGGGTGGGAAATGTGATTTGCATTCGGTAACTACAAACACCCACAGCCTGCGGTGGAGGAGAGGAGCCACAATAGCAAGGAATGCCCGGGGGAGCTGCCATGATCCCCCCTACTAGAGAGATCCCATCGGAATTTCTAGCTGGGAAAAGGCAGGGACAAGTGCTGAATATGCAGAATCCGCTCCTCCCCTCCCTCCTTGACTCCAAGCCCAAGAGGGAAGAGCTGGGGAAGCACTGGAGGGGTCACTCAGCAGCCAGGATCGCGGCTCCCTTTGTGTCCTGCGGGAAAGGGGAAGGCGCTCTAATTAGCTGGAGGGTGCAAAGGGTCAGGCAGGAAGGAGGTGACAGCTCAGTGACAGTGGTCTGATGGGAGGTGTTGGAATCCGAGCCCACACCTGGAATTAGCGGGGATGTGAGATCTGTGGGGCTGGAGTGGCCCCCAGGGACCAGGAGCCAGAGGATGGATCCAGTGGGAATAAACCCTGTGCTTGGCCCCAGGGGTTGGGGGAATCCACTGTCTGGTTGTCTTTTCTCTCCATAACCCCGTTTGGATGGAAAAGCCAGTGGGAAGGTGCCAGGGGAACATGGAGCTCCTTCCCCCAGCCCAGGCCAGCACAAGCACCCCCTGAGGGAAAAAATGGGAAACCCAGTTATGACCCTCCCGTGGCTGCCAGCAGCAGTCAGTGCAACACTCTGCTGGAGAAACTGGTGCAAGAAAGCTTTTGTTTTTGAGCCTTCTGCACCTTTCCCACCCCAAACAGCTCCTGCTCTGGCAGGGAGCCCTTCAGGACTGGGGTAATGCCAGGAAGTGTCCCCAAAACCAGGAGCACCCATGTCTGTGGCAGCTGTGGCTTTCCAGCCCTCCAGACTCTTCCTCAGGAGGTTCCTTGTCCTCCCAGCACTGCCCT
This sequence comes from Acropternis orthonyx, assembly GCA_035583155.1. Lineage (NCBI taxonomy): Eukaryota > Metazoa > Chordata > Aves > Passeriformes > Rhinocryptidae > Acropternis > Acropternis orthonyx. The sequence continues at coordinate 5,782,291 of JAWWEU010000138.1, read as the reverse complement.
CTGCTCCCCCAGCGCTCCCTGTCACTTTCATGGACTCTTGATTTTGCTGCTAAAACACTCATTTATTTTTCGTTTTATTTCCTTTATTCATTGAGGGATGCTGCATAACTCATTCGAGGAGGATAATCTGAGCGAGGACAACTAGCTACTGGCAATTAAGTGTTTTGGAATAAGAAAATGTGTTCAAGGATATGTTGGGTTTTTTCTTCCCTACACTCCTGGATTGCAGCTCGGACTGGGATGTGGATCAGGACCTCCACCTGCTTTTCCTTGTGCTCTTCCCAAAGGGAGCTGAGCCAAGAGCAGGAGAGGGCCCAGGATGGGGCTCAGCTGATCAACATCTTACAGAATCCTGGAATGGTTTGGGCTGGGAAGGGACCTCAAAGCCCACCCCTTGCCATGGACAGGGACACCTTCCACTAGCCCAGGTTGCTCCAAGCCCCGGCCAGCCTGGTCTGCTGGAAATACTTGGGGGATGTTGCTCTGACCTTTGGGATGGCTGGTCCCCGCGCTGTCACACCACGAGACACACACATGAGTAAATGCCCGTACTTAAGGAAAAACCCTTCCATCTCTGTTCCCCTTTACTCCTGGGCTGCTCAGCACTATCACGGTGCTCCAGGCATGACAAATAACAACAGGGATTGTCCTCAGGGGGGATGGTGCTGGTGAGGGGCTGAGCTGGGCCTGCCAGAGCATCTCCTGCAGGGGAACACAAATGGCCATGGGCTGCTGGCTCTGTCCCTCTCCTGTCCAGAGCTTTCCCAGCTTGTCCCTGCCCCCACAGGAGCCCCTCAGAGTGACCAGCTGGACACCCCTCACGGGCAGGAGGTGACACAGCGAGGCAGGGCCAGCCCCACGGCCCCGGGTTACCTTTATGGCCGCACCTGGCGATTGTGTGAGGGAACCCCCGGGATAAGGGGCCGAGCAGCATCGCCAGAGCCCAGATTTCACCCCAACCTGCCTCCTGCCTGGGCTGAGCTCCACCGATGTCAGGGACCGGAACGGAAGGGGCGGTGCTAAAACAACGAATCGGCTGTTCATTAGAAACCGCTAATACCGAGTACTCCCACTGCGTATCCCCTTCATACAGCGGGAAGGCGGGTGTTTTGTGCCTTTTTATCCAGCCACCCCCACTGCCTTCCCCTCCCCAACATGGCGGCGGCGCTCTGTGGCACCCGCGCCCTCCCCAAGATGGCGGCCCCGAGGTGCCCGCGCCCTCCCCAAGATGGCGGCGGCGGCGGCGCGCAGGCGCGGCGCGGGCCGGAAGCGGAAGCGGCGGGCGGCGATGGCGATGGCGGAGGCGGAGGCGGGCGGGCCGCGGCTGGCGGAGCTGCTGGCGGCGGGGCGGCGGCTCTGGGACGAGCTGGAGGCGGGCACCGAGCCCTCCTCGGGAGCCCCGGCCGTGCAGGACAAGGTGCGGCAGGGCCTGGACGCGCTGCAGCGCGCGGCCGCCATGGTGGCGCAGCTGGAGCTGTTCAGGTGAGCGCGGGCTGGGCCCGGGCGGGAATCCCGGGATTTCTGAGGTGGGAAAGCCCTCGCGGCCCACCCCGTGCCCGGTGCCCACCCCGTGCCCGGTGCCCACCGTGTGCCCCAGCCCAGAGCGCTCAGTGCCACGGCCGGCCCTGCCTTGGGCACCTCCAGGGCTGGGCACTCCGAACCTCCCTGCGCAGCCCCTTCCAAGTGGGGGAATTCCTGCCTCATGTCCAACCTGAGCGCCTCCTGCTCATTCCCTGTTCCCTGGGAGCAGAGCCCGACCCCCCCCCGGCTCCCCCTTCCTGTCAGGGAGTTGCAGAGCCAGAAGGTCCCCCCTGAGCCCCCTTTTCTCCAGGCTCAGCCCCCCCAGCTCCCCCAGCCCCTCCTGCTGCTCCAGCCCCTTCCCGGCTCACTCCCCGTCTCTCCCCCCGCAGTGAGAACGAGGAGCTGGAGGAAATCGCCTCTGCCGACCTGAAGTTCCTGCTGCTGCCGGCGCTGCTGGGAGCGCTGACGCTGAGGCAGGTGGACCTGAGCCGGAGGATGGAGCACCTCCAGAGCGCCCGGGAGCACTTCCAGCGCTTCCTCGGGCTGTGCCGGAGCTACGGGCTGGGAGCGGCCCCGCCGCCCCCCGCCGAGGGAGGCACCGGCAGCCCCCCCGGCCCCGGGGACGCCCCCCGGGCCCCGCCCGGCCTGGTGGCCATGGCCCTGAGCAGGAAGGCCAAGATCGAGAGGTGGGCTCTGCCAGGGGGCTCTGGGGGAACGGGGGGGGGCCGGGTGGAGACGGGAAGAGCTCAGCCAGGGAATTGCTGCTTCCAGGGGGCTCTGGGGGAAGGGGGGGGCGGGTGGAGAAGGGAAGAGCTCAGCCATGGAATTGCTGCTTCCATGGGCACTGGAATGACTGGATCACAGAGTGTTCCGGTTAAGACGCGCAGCACGTTTTTTAATGGGTTGTGCACAGGCTGGGGAGGGGCTTTTGTGTCTTTCTGCTCAAAGAATCATATAATTATCTTTTTAATAATGACTCGTATGATTAACTCTTTAATCAGTTCCAAAGCCGCCCACCTTGGAGTTTTCCTGGCGGTGGGTTTATTAGAGCTTGGGGAAAAAAGGTGGTTGGTGCCTTTGTCTTGCTTGGGTTGGGATTTTGGCCGTGAAGGTGCTCACTGAGGCAGCACTGGAAAGTCCAGGCTGGGCTGGACCTGCTGAAATTGCACAGACACAAAAATATGACTTAGATTCTGACTGGGAGGGGGTTCTTTCTTAAGCTGACTCTTTCGTCCTCTCAGCTCCCAAAGATTTCTAACCCTTGGCTCTCACTCTTCAGGTGACTCAATAACTGAGGAAAGTGGGACACAAGGATTTAGTCTGAAAGTGTATTATATGTTCCCCCTTTAAGAACTAATTCCTTAACAGGTCAGAAACTCCAGAAAGCCAAAATTATATTAAAAAAATCCTGCACGCACAAAACCAGCCGAGTTGGAAAAGTGATTTATTCTTCTTTTTAAGCAGCTTCTTGGTATTTTTTGTGTCATGTGGAAGCAATTCAAAGTAGCCATTCCATTTGTTTTTCTCAGGGAAGGAGCTGATGAGTTCAAGTCCGGCTTTCTCCAGGAGATAATGTTTCCAGGCTTGCCTAATTTTACCTGGAGGGCTTCAGTTTTCAAGAATTATTAATTGTTTAGGCAAAGAATAAAAAAATTGAGGCACATCCAAATTTAATGTGATTTTACAGCTGCTTTTAATGGACAGGAGGGGCTGAAATTCCAACTGGAACTACCACACCCTGGGGTTTTTTTATACAGTTTTCTCTTTACCTCTGACAGAGGGTGGTAAAGACACTGTGGCTGGGCTGAGGTAGAGAAAAATGGTGCAGTGATCCCACTTTGGCCCCTCTGGGACAGGTACAAGCAGAAGAAGGAGCTGGAGAACAAGCTGGCCTCCATGAGGAGCTTCGTGGAGAGTGGGACAGCAGATGAGGATCAGATCCGGGAGTTTTACATCCTACAGATCCAGAAATGGATCAGCACCAGCCTGGAGGAGCTCGAGAGCATCGAGCAGGAGATGGTGGTCCTGAGGAGCAGGGATGCAGCTGGACAGGTGTGGGATCCCTCCTGGGATGGGCATGGGTTGGGTGAACGAGTCCCAGAGGGATTCAGTGGCAGAGGGGGAGTTTTATTGTGTGAAACTCCATTGAAACTGAGCTCAGTCCCAGCACAAGCTGGTGGGGGCTGGTTTAATGGTGATTTTTGGGTTGGTCCCTGCCCGCTCCTGCCACGCGTTCCAGGCAGTCATGGCCTGTGAAGTGCTGGAGCTTGGAATGTCAGAGCTGAACTGGGCTGTGCAAAGGCTTTTGCTGGGTTCTGCAGAGCTCTGACTCTGAAGAGCAATTCAATCTGTGCATTAAAATAAGCTCCCTGTGATGTCTTTCACACCTCCACTCCTGGTCTGACGCATGTCCAGGTGTTTCAGACAGGAATATCAGCCTGCTTGGAATGACAGAAGCTTCCCACTGAGCTGGCAATCCCTGTGCAGAGCGCTGTCTCCAGGCTTTATGTTACCTGAAATGTCTGCTGGATACAACAGCTCCTGATGGGCTGGCACAGCCCTGCCCAGCCTGTTGGCAGGGCTGGTTTGGGTGGGTCATTTCTGGCACTGCAGGGCTGGGCTCCTCCGTAGTGTCCCATGGGGAATGACGAGCTCAGAGTGCCCCACACTGGGTCCCTGGAGCAATAAGCAATTGCTGCCCTGAGCTGGTTCAGCCCTGTCAGCTCTGCTTTGATCCAGGCAGCTGTCACAGAGGCACAAGGAGTGATTTGTAGAGGGGCACAGATGGAATTCCTGATTTAAACCAGATTCAGGCCTGGGTTGTCCATCTTGGGGTGTTGCTCTGAGAGCTGAGATGTTTCTCTTTCACAGACCTTTAATAACTTTGGGGGTGGGAAGCAGAGGGTGGGGTTCTCCTCTCCACAGCTGTGAGTGTTGTTTGCCTCTCCAGGCTCCAGCAGCTCCCCGTGGCCCTTCCCGGCCCGTCAGAGCTCCAGTGAAACCTTTCATCCTCACCCGTGATGCTGCTCAGGCCAGGTACGTTGGGCTGGGATTATTTAACCACCGCTGGGGGCAGTGCTCTCACATCAAGCCTAAAATACTCTTTCCAGGGGCAGAAATCCAGCTGTAACCTCTGTGTCTGCATCCCTCGTTGTGTCACCCTAAGATCCTTGGCAGGAATTTCAGCAGCTAAAGCACAGGATGGGATAGAAACCAGATTTCCCGTCATGCTTGAGATAGGATTTTCCCTGAGCCTTCCATGTATCTAGGTCAGTTCCCAGTGGCCTCCTTGGGGACACCTTCCACCAGCCCAGGTTGCTCCAACCCTGTCCAGCCTGGCTTTGGACACTCCCAGGGATGGGGCAGCCACAGCTTCTCTGCCCAACCTGTGCCAGGGCCTGCCTGCCCTCCCAGCCAGGAATTCCTTCCCAATATCCCATCTAGCCCTGCCCTCTGGCAGTGGAAAGCCATTGCCCCTTGTCCTGTCCCTCCACCCCTTGTCCAGAGTCCCTCTCCATCTCTCTTGGAGCCCCTTCAGGCACTGGAAGGCCACAATTAGGTCACCCCAAAGCCTTCCTCAAGCCCTCCTTGATAACATCCTTGGTGCAGATTGGACTGTGGAATAGTGCTGTGCCTGTTGTCTGTGTTTGTGTTCATTGTGAGGGATTTAATTCCCTTTTCCTGGCTGTGTGTCCTGCTGCAGGGTGTTTGGGGCTGGTTATCCCGGCCTGCCCACCATGACTGTGGACGACTGGTACGAGCAGCGCCGGAGGCAGGGAATCGTGTCCGGGCAGAGCCTCCCTCAGAGGGCACCAGGTAGGGAGGCAAACGTGGGAACAGGGTGTTTGGGAAGGCTCCTGAGGGGCTGGATGAGCAGGGATGTGTGCAGGGTGTGGAACACCTCCTGGCTGAGGAAGAATCCAAGATTTATTAGGAGCACAACTGGATTGTCAGGCTGTGCTTGGCCAGTTGGACAGGGCTTGGAGCAACCTGGGCTAGAGGAAGGTGACCCTGCCCGTGGCAGGGGATGGAACAGGAATGGGCTTTAAGGTCCCTCCCAACTGAAACCATTCCGTGCTTCTCAGTCGTGCTGTCTGCCCAGACCAGCTCCAGGCTGGGCTTCTTGGAGAACCTGACCTGGGATCTCCTCCCTGTCCCTCACCTCCAGCAGGTGTAAGTGATGAAGAGTTGCAGAAGCAGCAGCAGGAAAAAAATGAGGAGGAGGACAATGAGGAAGCCCTTCAAAAAGCTCGGAACTGGGATGACTGGAAAGACACTCACCCCCGAGGCTACGGCAACAGGCAGAACATGGGCTGAGCAGGGCCTGGGATCCTGGGAGAAGAACCTGGAAAGAGAGAGAGAGAGAGAGAGAGAGAGCGAGAGAGAGAGAGAGGAGGGAATACAGTGTACATATGTGGAGTCCCCGGGAATCCTCCCGGAGGCGGATGGGAGGAGGACACGTGCCCCCTTGCTTTGGTTCACATTCCATGTCGGACTGGGTGCACTGGCCATGCTGGGAGATGCCCCAGAGCTCTGGGAGGGTCAGGCTCGCTCTGCGCTGCCAGGCAGAGGCAGCCCTCGGAGGGGAGGGCCGTGGAGTTGGAAACTGCTCTTTGTATTGTGGGTGGATGTATTTATTACTGGTTTTTTTTTTTTTCCTCTATTTTAAGCAAAATAAACTCTCTTTGTGCTGCCTAATTCCTGCTGTGAAATTCCCTTGCTCTTCATCCCGGGTTCTTCCAGAGCCAGTAAGGCCAGTACGGGCTGACCCTGGACCCTTCTCACAGAGACAAAAACTGGGACAGATGGTGCCATATTCCAAGGCAAAGCAGTCAGCGTACTTTGAAATCTTACAGAGCAACCCTGAGAGGGTTGCTGGATCACTTTGGAGATGGTTTAAATGGCTGCTGGCACCAATCCTGGATGAGGGAGGACAGGGCACACCTGGTTTGCTGTCCCTGGCATTGACCTGGCACACGGGGGTGTTACTGGGCAAGGAATCACAGCTAGGGGTAAGAAGGTGAGGTATCACAGCTGGAAACTCTGTGGACTGGCACTTGTTCTAAACCTGTTAAAAATACTGGGATGAAAAACCAAAGGAAGCTTGGCTGGCACTGGGTGTGTCACCAGGAGTGGGCAGTTACCTGCACAGTGTTTCCTTACCCTGGGACAGTGGGATTCTGAAACAGTTCGGGGGGGGGGGGGGGGGGGTTTCCCCCCCCCCCCCCCCCCCCCCCCCCCCCCCCCCCCGGCCCTTCCTAGCAGCATGATTTGGGCACAGCTGAGGGGCCAGCTGGGCTGCAGGAGAGCTGAGATGTTTTCCATGCAGCTATCCCTGCTCCTGGGAACTGATCCACGCCCAGGAAGCCACAGCCTGCAGTGAATGTCACACCTTTTTCCCCAGGTATCAAGTCCCTACAGCTCACAGGAGCAGACTGGGGGGTTTGTGGGTTCCAAATCTCCCAGGAAACATGTTTCTTACCTTTACCACCACAGGCAATCCTATACATGATTTGCCATTTCCTTACACTTGATCTTAGCCAGCAATTCCTAGCGAGCACTTCTGGAGAGCTGGATCCTGAGGAGCAGCTTTAATGACTTAGTCCCTGTGGATTCTCACTTTTCCTTTGGCTGTTGGCCTGAAGCTCCACCTCGGTACTGATTTTGTGCTCCTCCTTTTCCTTATTTTCTCCTTTCCCCCCTAAATCCTCTTGAGGAAGGGATGGAAGGGGAGGGAACGGTGCTGGCTGCTGGTTCTGGTGGCTGCATTCCTGTTGTGCGGAGCAAGAGCTTCAGGATGACGTTTTTGGGTGGCTCTGGGGGGAATCACGCTGTTGCAGCATGACAGTGTTTGTGCAACTCCCGAATCGTGGACAGTACCATTCCCAGGGGGATGCAGCCCCCCCGGAGCCCCCGCCAGCACCGGCAGCAGGGCCTTCCCAAGGAGCACCAACGGCCCAGCACAACGGCAGCTCCTCACCCTCAGGGTGCCCCTCGCCTTCCCAAGGACCCCCAGCTCCTGGGGGTGCTCCAAAGCCTGGGGCTGGAGCGGGTCCCTCCCCTCAGCAGCGGTCAGTGGACCTTGGGTCAGCTGTTAAAGCCTCTGGACACACAGCCCGATGCCCTCTGGGATTTCCAAACTCACCTTTCAGCGTGTCCAACCCGCCGCTGCTGTGGAGCTCCCACCACCATGAAAACCATCATCGCTGCCTGCTCCCAGAATCTCAGTGGTAAGATATTCCCAGAGGGGGCTGCGGTGGTTTCTGGGGCTCCAGCAACGCGAGGAGCTCCTTGTTACTCTTGTCTGTCTGCTTTGGAGTGCCGAGGGGAAAGGGAGGTGTTGGGAGAAAAATCGGGATAACTCCAGAGGAAACATAGGGTTGCTCAACAGGAATGGGATTTCTGACGATGCATTTGGGAATGTTACTCCCACAAGGATCTCCAGAGCACTGGAAACTCCAGATTGCTGGGGTTTGCAGAGGCTCCTGTCGCTGTGGACGGGGACGGCAGCAGAGCCACGGGGGTTCCCTGTGTCTGTGGTCTGGATGTTCATGGAGTTCTTGGGATGGGAGCTAGGAAAAGGAACTGAAAACAACCGTTTGGTGGGCACAAGTTTGCTGGAAGAGCTCTGAGTCTTCCCTGGGGAAAAAAAAAAAGGGCTTTGGACAGCTGAGAATGGCAGGGCTGTGAGACGGATGGAGGGGGTCTCTCAGAGCCTGTCACGCTGCTTGGGAGAAAGGGACAACCATTCCCCAATCCTGGGGATGGCTCCAGTGTTTCATTTATTTCAGTTGTCCCTTTCCTGGTTTGGATTGAGCCAGGAAGAGCTGAACCTCCACCAGCTTCCTGCACCAAGGTTTGGTGGTTCTCCTCTCACCTGGGGGCCCCTGGCCTGGGGAGCCATGGGGACAGGGCTGCTCCTGTCTCACCCTGAGCATCCCGCTGACCAACATGCAGATCTTGGGTTGTTCTCCCAAGAAAACCAGGCTCCGGTGACACCGGGGGTGTCTCTGTGCTGGCTGTGCTGGGTGGTCTCGGCCATGACGGACCTTTGGCCAGGAGTGGCTGTGGCAGAACCGGCGCCTCGGGCCCGTTTTGGGAGGAGGGACGGGGCTGTGTGTGGAGTTTGGATCCTGGCAGCCAGCCTGGGGTGGTTAATAGCTCACCAAGGTCATCCAGAGGGAAGGGGTGGAGGGGGTGGCAGTGGAGTGGTGGCGGCTCTGGAGTGTCCCAGGCTGTGGGGACAGTTGGGGAACAGCCACCCTTGTGCCCCCCAGCTCGGCCCCAGCTGCTGTCCTTGGCACCTGCTGGGGGTGGTGCCTCCCTGCTGTCCCAGCTGAGAAATCCCCAAAACCTCGGTGAGCCTGAGCATGCCGAGGAGGGCATAGGAAAGGTCCCGGCCCTTGGGAACTCGGCACGGAGCCGGGTGTGCTGGTGCATGGAGCGTTTGGGGCTGGGGTGCTCACCCTGCAATCTTCCCCCTGCTCTGTCCCCACAGCACCCTGGTTGCCCAGGGCCACCTCCTGGCATGGTCCATAGCTCTCTGGGGATGACATCCCCCAGTCCACCCCACCACATCCCATCCCTCCTCCCCCAGCTGCTCATCCTTCCCATCCCACCTCCCGCCTCGCCCCACACCCCAACCCTGGCCCCCCCTGGGTGCCCCCTGCCAGCCCGGTGGCCTCGCCTGTGTTCAAGCTGTGCTGTTTTGGGCTGGGGGCCGTGTGCCCCCTCCACAGGGAGCCGTGCCAGCCTGCAGGCCGCCCTGCGCACGCTGCTGGCCGTGCCCTGGCCATCCCAGCGGGACATTCGCTCCGCGCTCCAGCTCCTCGCCGTCCTGCAGTGGGTGCTCAGCTTCCTGCTGCTGGGTGAGTAGGGGGCTGCAGGAGGGGGGCTTAGGGGGGCCTCACACCCGCTCACCCCCTGCCCCGCTCCCACAGGAACCATCAGCCTCCTGGTGCTCATCTGCCTGCTGTTCACCAGCTTCTGGACCATCCCCGCGCTCTACCTGGCCTGGATCATCTTCGACTGGGACACACCGGAGAGAGGTGGGGATGGGAACATCCCCCTTCCTCCAGCTTTGCAGCAGAATGGGGGGTGGGTCCCTCCCTCCCAGCAAATGGGAAGCACCACGTCCCAGCTGCTCCTTCCCTCCTCTCCCACACCATCAGCACCATGGTGGGAAGAGGGATGCATCGGGTCCATGGGGAGTGTTTCCCATGGTTCCTGCTGCCAACTGAGCTGGGCATCATGTGCTGTGGTCCCTCCCTGGATTGCAGGTGGCAGGAGGCTGCCGTGCCTGCGGCGATGGACTGTGTGGAAGCACTTTCGGGATTATTTTCCGGTGAAGGTACCGTGCCAGGATGGGATGTTCCTTCGGGTGGCAGTGGTGGGACCACCCAAAAGGAGGTGCCATGTCCCCGTGACCCCTTTTGTCCCCACAGCTGGTGAAGACACATGACCTGTCCCCCAGCCACAACTACATCATCGGCTCCCACCCCCACGGCATCCTCTGCGTCGGCGCCTTCTGCAACTTCATCACGGGCTCCACGGGCTTTGAGGAGATGTTCCCGGGAATCCGCACCTTCCTCACCACCCTGGCCGGCAACTTTCGCCTGCCCCTTTTCCGGGAGTACCTGATGAGTGGGGGTGAGCAGCCCCTGCCCGGCTCTGCCTGCGGTGCCCACGGGCAGGGGGGCCCTGGTCCCTCCGAGGGAAACACGGGAGTGACGGTGCTCCGAGGGGCAGGCGGGGCAGGGGCGGTGCCCTGCCTGCACCCTGCCTGACCTCCATCCTCTCCTCACTTGCACTCTGCCCAGACCTTGCCTACACCCAGCATCCACCCTGCACACACCCTGCCCATCCCTTACCTGCGCCCTGCCTGCGCCCTGTCTGTGCCCTGCCTGCAACCTGTCTGCGCCCTGTCTGTGCCCTGCCTGCACCCTGTCTGTGCCCTGCCTTCAGCCTGCCTGTGCCCAGTCTGCACCCTGCCTGTGCCCTGCCTTCACCCTGTCTCTGCCCTGTTTGTTCCTGCCTGCACCTTGCCCACAGCAGGGGGTGCCCTTGCACTGCCCCTAACATGATGCCACCGGGTGTGATCCCCCTTGGGGTCCCTGGCGGGGTCCCCGGCTGTGTCCCTGTCGCCCGGCGCTGCCAGGCAGGGGGTCCCACAGCTCGGGTGCCCCGCAGGGCTGTGCCCGGTGACCCGCCGTGCCATCGGGTACCTGCTGTCCCAGAACGGCACGGGCAACGCGGTGGCCATCGTCATCGGCGGCGCGGCCGAGTCGCTGTCCTGCCGCCCCGGCGTCACCACACTCATCCTCAGGAACCGCAAGGGCTTCGTGCGCATGGCCCTGCAGCACGGGTGGGTCACGGGTGGGACGCGGGCATCGCCACCCGCGGGGCTCCCGGCGCCCGGTCACCTCCCACCGCGTCCCCTCCGCAGGGCCTTCCTCGTCCCCTCCTTCTCCTTTGGGGAGAACGACCTTTTCCGCCAGGTGGTCTTTGAGGAAGGCAGCTGGATGAGGAGCATCCAGCGGCGCTTCCAGAAGATGATGGGCTTCGCTCCCTGCGTGTTCTACGGCCGCGGGCTCACCTCGGAGCGCTCCCGGGGCTTCCTGCCCTACGCCAGACCCGTCACCACCGTGGGTGAGCAGCGCCAGGAGGGCAGGGCAGGGCAGGGCAGGGCAGGGTCCCCCCCGCGGGGCAGCGCTCGGGCCGTGTCCCCCCACCCCTGACCCCTTCCCGTCCCCCGCCCGCAGTGGGGCAGCCGCTGGCGGTGCCCAAGGTGCAGAACCCCAGCCGGGAGGTGGTGGACACGTACCACGAGATGTACATCCAAGCCCTGCTCCAGCTCTTCAACGACAACAAGACCAAGTACGGGCTGTCGGAGACAGACGAGCTGCACATCCTCTGAGCGCCCCGTCCCGGCTCACCGGGGCTCCTCGAGGGGGGAGGGATTTCGGCCGGCCCGGCCCGGGGGACACGCAGGGGACGGTCCTCACCCCGGCCCTCCGCTCCTGGAGGTGGGAGGAGAGGAGGACGTGAGGGGGGAATTGGGAAAGGGTCCCCCTTGGAAGGGGTTTGTGGGGGCTGCGGGTGACACAGCTGTCCCCTGGGCGGGGCTGTGGGCCGGCGATGGGCACGGTCTCCCCCGCCCCGAGATAACCAGGTCACCACGAGCGGAGGGAGGGGGTGTCATGGGAGGAGGGAGCAAGATGGGGTCTTTGGGGTGGCATCCTGACGGCGAATGGAACCAGCCTTGTGGGACATCCCACCCTGAGACCGAGGGAGGACACTCTTGGACTTGGGGACCTGTGGAAGTGGCCTCAGATGAGACTTTTCAGATGCCTCTGTTCCAAATAGAGGTTTCCAACTCCCCAGGCCCTGACTGTGTGTGTTCTGGCGGTCGGGATTGGCAGGACTGGGGTGGACCTCTGCACTCCCCATGTGGGTGTGGACCTGCCACCCACTGTGTCCCCTCCGTGGGAGGCTCATCCCCAGTTGGGGCTGTACTTGGCAGGGCCTCTTGCACTGCTCAGGTGCAACCAAGCAGCTCCTGGGGGCACCTGGGCCACGTTGGATGTAATGGGAGGAGAGGGGCAGCAGCTGCTCTTACTGGGCTAACTGGGCTCAGGGTGGGGATCTCCGGCTCCCTCTGCTCTCAGCTCAGCGGTGAGTGAGTGGCTCTCTGGGCACTGCTGCTGGTGGGATGGGGAGGCAGGGCTTGGGTGTGCCATCCATGGGGCCCTTTCCTTCCCCTGGGAAGTGGCTGTGTGTGACCAGTGCCATGGCTGGGGGGTGACACCCCAGTGATGCTCTGGGTGTCCCTTCTGTAGGTATGTGCTGGCAGGAGTTGTGAGGGGCTAAGGGGGACAGCCCTGTCCCTGTCCCATCCCTGCCAGGCTGGCAGGGGAGAGTCAACAGCACTGACACCAATCTTGGTCTGTTTGTCTGTGCAGGAACTTGGTCAAACAACAGGGCTGGGTAAACATTTGAGGAGCAAACACCCATAAAGGCACATTCCCAGGAACCTTCCTGTCACCAGGGGTGTCACCGGCTCATTGCTCCCAACCTCCTGGCACCAGTGTCATGGTGGAGGGTGGCTTTTCTCTGGGGCGAGGGTGGGCAGCTTGTCCCTCTTCCTTCTGCTACAGGGAGAAACAGGCTGGAGCACAAGGAAAGGGGAAGGGGCTTTATTGGGAGGTGACAGCAGCAAGTGCTCTGTGTCACATCTCTACTCCTCTGCCAAGGCCAGAGATGTGACAGAGACATCTCCAAGAACCAGGCACGGGGGACCTCAGCATGGGCTCCATCCCCGGGTTTAGTTCAGTCCCTGCATGTCAACATGGAGCAGTCTGGAAAAGGTGTGCCTGCCCAGGGAAGGCCCAGTGTCCCTTCTCTTTAGCGACCTGGCAACCCCCCATGTGTCCCCAGGAGCATCCAGGGGTGGGACTTCAGCCTCCTCAGCGTCCTTCCCATTCCCACAGGAGCTCTCCTGCCCCAGCCAGCACCAGCACCCTCCTCCCACAGCATCCCAGGGCAGGGCTGGGACTGGCCCCGTGGCCTCCAGCCCTCAGCCCTGCGGCCTCTGCCCCCACAGAGCCTGGGCAAGCTCAGGTCTGGGGAGAGCCCGGAGGGGCTGCAACTCCTGGAGCGCAGGGATGAGCTTATGGCACCCCCTCAGCACCCGCCTCCGCTCCGCGCTGTCCCTGTGCCTCCAGGGACACTGGCAACGTGTCTGCTGTCCATGAGGGTGTCCACGTAGGGCGACACCAGGGCCATGTTGCCACTGGGCACGGGCCGGAGCCGGTGGGCGACCCCCCGGCGCAGCCCCCGGTACTTGTCCCCGGCCATGAAGTACAGGATGGGGTCGAGGCAGCTGTTGATGCTGGCCAGGGGCCGTGTGATCTTGTAGGTGAAGTTGATGATGTTGAGGGTCCAGCAGTCGGCTTGGAAGTAGCGGGAGGTGTAGTAGAGGGTGCGGGTGATGTGGAAGGGCACGAAGCAGATGGCAAAGACAGCAAGCACAATGACAATCATCTTGATGGAGCGTTTCTTGTAGGAGGGCATCCTCTGGCTGGGGCTGGAGAAACTGGACTTGCAGAGCTGCTTGGTCATCAGGCAGTAGCACAGGACGATGACTAGGAAGGGGAGCCCGAAGAGCAGGGCCATGACAGAGGAACTGTAGTGCACATAATGGTCAAACTCCTCAGGCTTGGTGGTGTCGTGGCACAGGGTGATGTTGCCCTTGGAGCTGGTGGTGACGAAGATGAGGTTGGGGATGAGGCAGATGGTGACGGCGAGCCAGGCGCCCATGCAGATGATGCGGGCGTGCTTGGTCTTCACCCACTTGAGGGAGCGGATGGGGTGGCAGATGCCCATGTAGCGGTGGATGCTGATGCAGGTGAGGAAGAGGATGCTGCTGTAGAGGTTGGCGTAGAAGAGGAACCGCACAATCTTGCAGAGCCACTTCCCGAAGGGCCAGTTGTTGCGGTCGGCGTAATAATAGACCAGGGTGGGGAGGGAGAGGACGTAGAGCGTGTCGGACACGGCCAGGTTGACCATGTAGGTGGTGGTGGCATTCCAAGGCCTCATCCTGGAGATGAACATCCACAGGGCCCAGGAGTTGAGGGGCAGCCCCACCACGAAGACAATGCCGTAGGAGACAGGCAGCAGGATGAACTTGAACTCCTCGTTGAAGACACACTTTGCCTCGGCCGCTGCTGTGGTGTTCCCTCCTGGCCAGGGAGCCGGCGTCGGTGTCCACAGGGCAACTGGCAACGTCCTCCCTGAAGTGGCCATGTTCTCCGAGCCAGATCTGGGGGAGCAGTTAATAAAAGCACATTAGTCATCGATCCCAACCATTGTCAGACACAAAGCGTGGAAGGGAGCCAAAGATGCCAGATTTTACCCCCCGTCCGGGAGCTTCGGCCACTTTGATGGCTCTCTGGTTTTTCTCAGCTCAGCTCCCAGCTGGGGGGGGGTGCTGGGCAAACCCTCCCCCCGCAGTGCCACCCGCTCATCAGCCCTTTGAGGGCGCAGGGGATGTGCCGGGCACAGAGGACCACGCCGGCCCCGCCGGGCAGCAGCCCCACGGCGCAGGGGACAATGGGACGCTGATGAGCAACAGCAGCCCCCGGCCGGGCCGGCACAGCCTCTTGGAAGCTGCCTCAGCCTAATTGGCACCATCCTGACAATGCTGCTGCTCCCAGAGGGCTCCTTGACAGAAGAAAGGCGAGAGGAGAAGAAAGGCTTGTCTGGGGCAGCGTTGTGGCCTGGAGAAATCCTCGGGGGACTGGTAAAGGAGCCCTTGGGAGAGTGTCCCTGGATGGAGAGGGGCCTCGGCTGCCGGGTATTCTCCATAGCAGAGGGATGAGCTAAGTCCTGTGGAGAGGGGCTGTGCCGGGGCAGCGTCCCAGCTCAAGGCACTGCAAGTTAACAAGGCAGGACTTTTCCTCCTGCACCGTGTTAGGATCAAAGGCTGGGATCTGCATCCTCCTGGGAAATCAGCATGAGGACAAGCTGTCAAAAGGTCACATTTGCCTCTAGGATGTCTGAAGTTCAGAGCCCTCTTCTCCGTGGTGTCCAGCAAAGGACCTGGGAAAGCACTAACACCTTGGCCCCTCCACACCTGTCACATCCCTGGTGAAGTGATTCCTCTAATGAGGATGAACGCTTGGATGAGTGACCTGGGAGCAGGACCATCTGCTGTGCTGCTGCTGGAGAGAAGGGTGTAGCCAAAACCGCATCTGCTGGAAGGAATGCTGGTGCATCTCCCGTTTCTGTTGCCCAGAGCTCACCCAGGAGGTGCCAGACACCAGGACGGAGGAGGACGTGGGGCTCGGGGAGATGATGGACATTAGCCAGGTGCTGGTGTCAGTGGTACAAAGTGGAAGGACGTGTCCCCTCTGGCTGCTCCATCCCTTGGCTCCCCCATCATCTCCCTCCTGTTTGCCCCTTGCCTTTGCCATGAGGATGTGCAGGAGTGTCCCGTAGGGTGTATCCATGGGATCGGCTGGGCCGTGCTCCATCCTGTCCCTGCCACGCCTTGCCTGCAGAGACACCCCAGGTTTGCAGAGATGCTCATAAATGACTCAGCAGGTGGATGGGCAGGGGGTGGCCGTGGCCCCTCTGACTGCTCTCCATGGGCCCTGTTTGGGTTGCAGGTTGAGCCTCCATGCTGGGCCAAGTTCAATCACCCCATGGCTCCCACCCCACTGAGGGAAGATCCCGCCTTTATTACAGGGATGAGTTCAGAGAGCAACAGGCAGGTCCTGATCAAACATTAACAGTGGGAAAGCCTTGGTTTGTTTTCCCAGACCAGGCAGCTGGTGGGAAAGGCTGATCCCCTGAGCGCGGTGCCAGCGGTGGCCCCACGGGGTGCTGTGCTGGTCCCGCTGGTCCCAGCCCAGCGTGTCCTCAAGCTGTGACACTGCCGAGGACATGAGGGACCAGGAGACTTGTTTTCTTCTTCCAGCCCCTGAGTGCAAGTGAGCACAAAGCCTCGAGCCCAACCAGAGGGGAGGTGCTGCAGGGTTCAGTGCCTGAATGCATGTCTGTGACACAGGTCACCAAACAAGCAGGATATGAAAAGGCAGTAAATAAAAATTGATAATTTGATGTGGGAAATGCATAAGGAAAAATCCTGAGCATGTGTATGGTACTGGACTGCTCAGAGGAGAGCACAGAGCCCTGGATTCTGGCAGCTGATACAGCCCAAACATGGTCAGCAGCAGGATTTCACCATTGCCAAGCAATTCCTTTGAGGATAACCACGGGGGTGGGGGGGGGGGGGGGAAAGGCAGAAGATGACATTTGACAG
>JAWWEU010000138.1:5741975-5765846 GCA_035583155.1 Acropternis orthonyx | reverse complement strand
CCCCCCCCCCCCCCCCCCCCCCCCCCCCCCCCCCCCCCCCCCCCCCCCCCCCCCCCCCCCCCCCCCCCAAAGGCAGAAGATGACATTTGACAGGTTATATCTCAACAGGTTTCCTGCTTTCTCGTCTTAGTCACAGCTGAAATCAGTGGTTTAAATTACTGATTCACATCAGTCCAGCCTGAGGACACGTCACCAGCCCCATTCCTACTCCTCAATGACACTCCCACAAAGGCTCTCCCTGGCCAAGGCCTCTCCAACCTGGGCTTTTGAGGAGGGATTGAGGTGTGAGCCAAGAGATTGTGCTGCCTATTGGAGTGGGAGATGGAAGGTGCTGCAGGAAGAGGACACGGAGCTGAGGAGAGAGAAGGTGCTGCAGGGAAGAGGAAACGGAGATGCAGAGAGGGACGGACACAGAGTTGGGAAGATAGAAGATCCTGTAGGGAAAGGACACGGATCTGGGGAGGTGATGCCTTCTCCTGCCCTGCCCATCTTGTGGATGCACAAGGGCTGTGATGCTGGAGAACCCCTTGCCCATGGCAAGCACATCCCTCTGGGATGGTGCCTGGGGACTGGCTCCCCAGCCTGGGGTGCCCCAGCAGCTGGATGAGGCTGCCAGCCCTGGGCATTTGTGGGGGCCTTGGGAAGGCACCAATGGAATGGGTGAGCCGGGCAGCACCAGAGACAGACTCTGCCCTGAGGACAGGATGGGGATCGTGGGGTTGCGATCTGGAGCAGCAGCAGGAGCTCAGAGAGGGCAGGAGAGAGTGGATTTCAGAGCAGCCGCCAAGGGATGGGTGAGCCGGGGACCAGCTGTCGCTGGAGCATGGGAAAAACAGGGCTTTTCTTCTCGCCTAAGCTCTTGGAAATTGCAAAACAAGGGGAAATTGTGCAAAACATCCTGCAGAAGGACCCTTGTCCCTAATCGCCACGTGGTTTGTGCAGCCAAAGCCCCGGCACAAGGGGACATGGCCTAATTCCAATCCTTCCTTAAGCCTGGAAGAGCAGCCAAAGCATGCTCTGCTGGCACTGCCAGGCATCAGGGACACATCCCTGGGGACACCAGCGAGGTCAGGCACTCCCCTCACTGCCCACCACATCCCGAGGTGACCCCTTTCCCAGCAGGGTGGGGTGAGGGTTTCCTTCCACCCTTGGGTGGGCTCTCCCTGTCCCCCAGGAGCCCACGGCATCAGGCTAAGCCACAACAGCTCCAGGGCAGCTTAGCCCTGTGAGGAGACAGTGATTTGGGGGATGGAGCGGAGGTGGCCACACTGGGAAGGATGAAGGCCCTCAGTGATAGAGGGAGGTGGCACGTTAGGGAAGGGAATGTACGGAGGGATTTGGGGATGGTGGAGGGGTGAGGAGAACCCGCTGACCCCCATCCCACACCCCCCCAGCCCCGGGGATCCCACCTCTGTCCCTCGGCCCCAGAGCCCTGCTGGGATTGCACGGCCATGGCCGGGCTGTCCCTGCCGCTGCTCCCACCAGCCACGGGCTGTCCCGGCTCACCTGCGGACGCGGGCGGCTCTCAGGAGTGCGGCACCCCCGGGCAGTGCCTGCTCTGCACGGCACAGGGGGGCATGTCCAGTGGCTGTGGGCACCCTTCGCCGTGCCCTGCCGTGCTGTGCCCACTCCCGCTCTCCCACGGCTGGGAGCAAAGTGCCCAGGAAAGGCAGGGCTGGAGGCGGGCAGAGGCGGAGGCAGGAGCTGCCCCAGGGCTCAGCCCCGCTCTACTCCCATCCCTCCATCGTCCTCACAGGCTTTGGGCCGTCTACAGCTCCCGCAGCAGCCCCCTGGGCATGGGGCATGTGGGCCTCTCCCATGGGGTCACGACCCTTTGTCCATGGGGACCACGGCCCCCGTCCATAGGGCGCCACAGTCCCTCACTCATGGGGACATGGTCCCTCAACCACAAAGGCCAGAGCTTCTCATCCGTGGGGACCGTGTCCCCCCACCCATGGAGACCACAACCCCTCACCCGTGGGGACCATGGTCCCCTCGACTACATGGGCCCTAGCCCCTGATCCACGGCTTGTGTCCCCCCGCCCATGGGGACCGTGGCCCCTCGCCCACCGCCGGCAGCCCCCCTGCCCCTCGGGGGTCCCGGCAGTGCCCGCACCCCGGGGCGCTGACCCGCTGCCCCCCACGCCTGCTGGGCCATCCTGGGGACAAAGGTGGCCAGTGCCACCTTGAGGCCAGGCGGGGCATCGTGTCGCCAGAGCCGGGGCCACCTTGGGTGTCGCAGCAACCGGGACAGTGCCGGGGACGAGTGTCCCTGTGTTTGGGGGTAGCGTGCCCCCCGGCCCCTGGGCTGCCCCGGGGTTTTACCTCCTTTGCGAGCGCAGCGGGCGAAGGGCGGGTGCGGAGACCCCCGGGCAGGTTTGCGATGCGCGGGGCTCAGAGGGGAATTGTGCCACCGGCATTCCCCGCCGAAGGCAGAGCCAGCCCATGGGACCCCCCACGGGATACCGGGCAAGGGCACCCTCGAGGGCTGGGGTGTGCAGGGTGCCCCCTGGAACAGTGGGAGCCGGGGGGCGATGCCCTGGAGCAGCCGGGACATCGGGAGCCGGGGTTTTCCCCGCCTGGATCGGCTCTCCTTGCCCCTGTGCAGAACCAGCTGTGCAAACCCACCCAGTCCCGGAGACTTTATTCAGGGTCGGGATAACAGCGGGCGTCCTGGTAAGGAACTGGCGCCGCACTCTCGGGAGCGGCTGCTGTAGGGAAAGTCCTACTGCTGTAGGGAAATGCCGTCTGAGCAGGAGGGAGCAGCGGCCGAGGCCAAGGCTGGGCTGGGCACGGATCCGCTACACCCTCGGGGGCTGCGGGTCGGTCGCCTGGCGAGGCTGAGCCTCGGGGTCCGCAGCCCCCAGCGCCCCCCGCCTCCCGGGGGGCTTCGGCACGTCCCGGCAGGGCCGCGGGGGCGGCCCCAGGGCGCGGTGGGTCTGGCGGGGCGGGATGTCCTGGGTGTCCCCTCTGCCCTCGGGGGACACCCTCTCCGGCTGGCTCAGGTCCCCCAGCCCAGCCGCGTCCCTCGCCAGGACGGCCGATTTGGGTCTCTTCTGGTGGCCCACGCTGGAGGGGCTGAGTGGGTGCCCACGGGCCGGGCTCGGTGCCCCACGGCGGGGTCGGCCACCCCACCGCTGCCCCTCGGAGGGTGAAGGGACCCGCGGCTCGGGGGGGCTCCGGCGCCGCTGGGCCCCGACAGGGCGCTCTGCCTGCTTGGTGGGGTTTTCACCGGGGGCCGGCACCCACGTGTTGGGGATGCCCTCGAAGATGAAGTAGGCTGGGTTGGTGTAGTCGGCGGCCGCCTCCGGGAGGCTGCGGGGCCGGCTCCTGCGGAACGGAGCGGGGAGGGCTCAGCATCCCCCGTGCCCGGGGCTCCCGGGGGGGCTGAGCCCGGCTCGGGTACCTGAGGCGCTGCAGGGGCGGCTTGGGACACGCCGGGGCGTCTGTCACCGGCTCAGCATCCTCCTCCTCAAAGCTGATCCACTCTGCAAGGGCACCCAAGGCTGGCCTCACCCCAGAGGTCCGGGGGGACAGTGTGGGCACAGGCAGCCCCATGCCCTGTCCCAGAGTGTCCCTGAGCCCCATGCCCAGCCCTGGCAGGGGGCTGGTGTGCCCCCCTTACCATAGAGCCTCTCACGGGTGCTGCATCGGTCCGTGGGCACCCGGACCCTCATCCAGCCACGCATGGAGCCCGTCTCCTCACCACGGTGGAAGAGGAAGGTCTCGAACTGCTGGGCTGTGCTGCTGATCATTGACCTCATGGCAATGCAGCACTCCCCTGTGGGCACAGTAGGCACCCGTGTCAGCCCTGCAGAGACCCCCCATGTACACCAGCACCCTGGAATAGGGTGAGTGCCAGTATCCCTCCTGCCAAGCTCCAGCTGCCAAGCCTTACACCCAGCAGGCTGTTACCTGTGGGGGCTGTGCCTGCCACCCCCACGCCACCACAGTGTCCCCGTGTCACCATCCCGCACGTACCATAGGACTCACAGCTCTCCACGCCCTTGATGCTGAGGAGCAGGTGCTGGTCCCCCAGGTACTCCAGGTCTGGCAGGATGGGGTTCAGCTGCATGTGGAGAGAAGGGTGCTCGAGGGGCTGCTGCAGGGTAGGGTGACACAGGGAGGCTCTGTCCTAGGCGGTGGTGACAGCCCCCAGCAGCCCTTGGGGCTCAGGGTACAGAGCCAACTGGAGGGATGGGGAATGGGGGGCAGTTCTGTGTACCACAGGCAGATGCTTTGAGGACCATCCCAATTTGAGGAATCCAGGGATGTCACAGTTCTGGAAGGTGTTCTCCCCACTCCGCTGCATCTCTGTGGGAGACAGCAGGGGCACAGCTCCAGCAGGGTCCGCTCAGCCCCTTGATGCCCCCCCAGCACCCCGGGCACCCCCTCACCCTCCAGGCAGTAGGAGTGGAACTCGATGTAGCACTTGCTGTGGCTGGTGGTTTTCAGGATCACCTCGACGCTCTCCCACTCAATGCAGGCCAGTGCCTCGGGGCCAGAGCCAGGAGCTGCAGGCACGTACTGGTGAGTTGGCATATGCCAGGGCTCACTCCAAACCGGGCACAGGGGGTGGCACACCCCAACTCCTTACCTTCCTTGGGCACAAATTGTGATGTTACTCCCACTTCGAAGGTGGCGAAGACGGGCGAGTGGTCGCTGGTGACGATGTTGTCGGTGCAGCCTGGATGGGAGGAGGGGCAGCTAGGGGATGGTCCCCAAGCCCTGGGGTCCTGGGAAGCACTGGCCACCCCAATCTCCCCCAGCCCTAGGTTCTCACTGACCGTAGGAGTTACAGACCATGTGGGTCTCCGGGTGTGACTTCCACAGGATGCGGTCACACCACGAGGGGACGTTGATCCTCACCTAGAAGTGGGGAAGGCAGCTGGTTCATATCCCCTCAGCAGCCCCCAGCCCAGAAAGGCCTCCCAGCACCGCAGAAAGTGAGTTGCCTCCTGCCCAGATCCACTCTGTGGAGGGACTGGGATGGTGGAGGTGTGGGAACAGAGATCACCCTGTGGCCACCATTCCCAGCGATGTCCTGCTTGGAGGGAGGCCCTGGGAACTCACCCCCGTGGGCTTGAACTTCTGCCACACGTAGGTGTCCCGGGAGCCCCGCTCATACCGGTACGTGGGTGGGAAGGAGATGTCACCCTCACCTGGGAGTCAAGACACGGAGATGGCGTGGGGGCCATTGTCCCTGCCTGTCCCCACAGCAACTGTCCCCGTGGGGTGCCACAGTCCCCACGTGAGGCTCACACCGACAGCTGGCACCCCTGGCACGGGGCACATCAAGGTCCCCCAGACTCTGGGCACCTGGTGCAGGGCTGTGACAGGACGGGGGACCCTCGAGTGCTGTAGGTGGCACCCGGGGAGGGCTGTGGGGGCCCTGGGTGTTCCTGTCCCAGCCAGGGGAACAGCGCCCTTGTCCCCACACTCACTGAATCGCAGGAACACCTTGTTCTTCTCCCGCTCCAGGTTGAGCTGGTCGACAGCCAAGAGGGCTTGAAACTCCTTCTTGGTTAAGTGAGCAAGGATGTCCTGTGTTGAGGGGGAAGTGTTGGTGAGCCCCGGGGGCTCCTCTCACCCTGCCATCCCCAGCGTGGTCCCTGGGGGTCCCACCTCCACATCCATGTCCAGGCGGTAGTTGAGGTCCCCGAACCAGAAGAGGTGGGTGAAGCGCAGGGTGAGGTCGAAGCCCCCCAGACGTTTGTCACCCAGGACCAGGGAGTGCAGGATGTCACTGTAGTTCTGGTTACGCCTGTGGGGGGGGAACGGCAGGGCTGTGTGAGCCACCTGGGGGGCACATCATCCTCATCCTGCCCCTGCCAGGCTGGGACAGGGACATTCCCTCAGGGCTCCTCCAGGTCCCTAAAACACCCACATGCCCTGGAGCAGCCCCATCCCTCCGAGCCCCCCATCACCTGTGGGTCTTCTCACTGCCAGAGGCGAGGTGGCAGTTGATGAACCCGAAGGAGGTCCCGTTGAAAAGGAAGGAGACACCCACAGCTCCCTTGTTTCCTGCAGGGATGTGCTGCCACTGAGCTCTGGGGGAGCCCAGAGGTCCTGTTCTGGCCCTCAGACTGCCCCCTCATTCTGGGCATCATCCCATCTCCCATCCCATCCCATCCCTACCGAGGGTGTTGGCGATCCCAGTTTTCACGCTCGAGGTGTGGACGTGGCTGATGCGCCGCTCGTGCTCCGGCTTCACCAGCACCACGATCTTGATGCTCCAAAGGCACTGCAGGGCCACCTGTGGTGGGGCAAGGATTGTGCCTGCCTGCCTTCCCCCCTCCCACACCGCCCCACAGCCAGGTGTGATGGGGATGGAGATGCAGGTAGGTCAGCCAACCCAACCCTGCCCCCTGGGCGGGGCACTCGTGGAGCCCGTGGGGCACAGGAGGCTCCCTGGGCTGCATTTGGGGTGGGAGAGGCCCCAGGGTGATGGGTGTTGGTAGCCAGCCCCCTGAGCCTGCCGGGGATGGCTTTGGGCTGCCGGGATCGGGTCCGTTACCACTCGGTAGTCGATGGCCATGAGGGTCTTGAGGGAGGCGCGCAGGAACTCGACCCACTCGCGGTCGCCCAGGGAGTTCTCCTGGGTGCCGATGACGTAGATGTCGTGGGGGATGCAGGCGGTGGTCTCGTCCTGCGTGCGCCCCAGGCCCCTCGAGGTCAGCCAGGAGGCCAGGGAGCGGGGCGGTGGGGCACTGCCTGCGGGCAGGGACACGGGTCACCGCTGAAGGGACACTGGCCAGCTGCTCAAGCTCCAGCCCAGACCCTCTGCATCTCTGGAGGTTGTGGGGGGTGCGAAACACCGTGCCAGCCCCATGGGTCACCCACGTCCATCCCAGAATTATGCTGGGATTTACAGCCCAAAACCCTCCCAAGTATCCCAGCTTGTCTGTTTCCCCAACACCCTCCAGGCGAGGGGATCACGATGGCACAAGCAAACCCCAAAGCAGCCAGGTTGGTATCATCTCCAGGCTGCTCCTCCCACCAAGGACCAGCTCAGATGTGAGGTTTCTTGAGGCAGCTCCCTGCAGCCCTCACCTCCCAAAACCCACCTGAGCTCACCACAAGCCTCCCAGGACAACATAACCTTCTCCTGGTCCCTTACCCATGTTCCATGTCCCGACGTACACCGAGATGAGCTCAGGCTCATCCAGGTTGGAATGCTGGATCTTCATCAGCTGCAGCAGCTGGCAAAAGGCCTCTCGCTTCTGCAGGATGATGAGAACGTGTGAGGGTCCCAAAGCGGAAGATGGGAGACACAGCACCTTGGGGTCAGGGGGGCATCACCCCCAGGTGTAAGAGGGGTGGTCTCAGCCCTGAGACCACTCGTTTGCTGCTTCAAATGGCTCCATATGTCCCCGGGAGCCACCGTGGGCTCAGCCAGTGTCACTGACCCGTGCGCTGGGGAAGATGAAGTCCTTGCTCAGGCTCTTCTGGGACTCCTTGGCACACACCAGCCTCACCTTGCTTTGCACACTCTGGTACTTGATCAACTGCAGGACTGAATGGTGGGTGTCAGGGGGGCAGTGGTGGCCCCCACCTCCCACTGTGCAGGTGGCAGGCAGTGTGGGATGGGGGCTTGAGGTGTGACAGGGGCCGTGGCCCATCACCCCAGCATCAGGCCAGTGCCAGGGAATCCTACAGCCCCAAAGAATCCCATTGGCAGCCCATGGAGGGTCAGCAGTCCCTTACTTTTGTCCTGTGGGATCACCTCCTCTGGGGACCCGCTCCCCCTCTTGGTGATGGCCACCGTGCCCGACTCCACATCCACCATCAGGACCACGCGCTGCGACTTGCCCGCCTTCACCTGCACAGGGGGACGTGGCTCCCAGCTCTGTCCCAACCTGCCCTGCCCCAGCAGTGACACCAGGGCCCTGCCATGGCCCCTGCCCTCACCTCGAAGCTCTGCACAGCCAAGGGCTTGGCAGATGGTGAGGGGGCCATCACCACACTGGGCAGCGCCAGGTCGTGCCTCGACACCATCTCCTGCAGCGACTTCAGCACCTGCCGGAGAGACAGGCACAGCTCTGGGGCCACTGGGCCAACTGGGAGCCCTGGCATCCCAGGGCTGTGCCACCACCAGCAGCTTGGTCTGCTGGAGGGTTTAATTTAGGTGAGGGCTTTGCTGGATTAACCCTCCAGCCTGGGGCGTGGCTGCACCTCCCCCTGTACCCAGCCTGGCTCCATGGCATGGGGACAGGCACCTTCTTCTCCAGGGCAGAGAGGAGATTGTTGACAGTGGATAGCTTGTGGAGGAGCAGCTCAAGGTCTGGATCGCTGGTCAGGAGACCCTGAGGAGAAGGGTGGATATTTCTGGAGCATCACAGTGACACTGGACTGTGGATTCCTCACTGTGGGTCTGGGCTCCACCTCAAGATTTGGGGGTTCCTGGGCTCTGGCAGGGGGAGCAGCTCTGGCTGGACGGGCACTCACCTGCTCCGTGGCCGGGCTGTGAGGGGACATGGGGTGGTCAAACACCCTGCCCAGTGTCTCCAGGCCCACCAGCGTGAAGTCAATCTCACTGCAGGGGAGAAGAGGAGCAGGTCAGAGCTGGCGTGGGCATCTCCCGAGCCTTGATGGCAACGCTCAGCCACCATAAGGGGACGGGGACGAGGAGGGTGACCCCAGGGGGTGTCTCCCCTCCAGCCCAGCCCTGTCCCTCCCGGGCTAGTGACCTGTGCAGTGCCCGGCAGGCCGTGGCGAGTGCAGTGCTGAGGTGCCGCAGCTGCGGGTGCCCGAGCTGCAGGGTCTCCAGGTCCAGCTGCACGTGGTGGTTCAGGTACTCGGCCATGAAGCCCATGAAGTCACTGGCTGGGCTGCAAGAGGGGTGTGCATACAGATCCCGCCCCCAGCCATGCCCATCCTGCCCCTACCCCGGGCCAGGGGTGGTTACCTGCTGTGGACCTGCTCCTGCAGCCTCTGGTGCAGCTGCTGCGGGATGTGGGTCCGGCCGGCCATGGGAGCGCTGCCCCACGTGCCCACCGTGGCTGGCAGCGCGCCGGCCGTGTGCCCAGAGCCCCGGCCATCCTCCCCGTCTGTGGGCAGAGTTCAGCCAGCTCAGTGGGACCCCTCCCCACTCCCAGCCTGGCACAGCCCCCCCCAAACCCCTGCCTGGCTCACCCGAGTCCTCGTCGGGCACCCGCCGCGCCCGGTGCACGGGGTACAGCAGGGGGGTCACCAGCCCGTTGTTGGGGTGCTGGTAGGCACTGATGAGCTCGGGGAGAGTGCGGAAACACTGGGCTTGGATGCCCTGGATGGTCTGGGGAAGCAGAGGAGGGGAAGCATCATCACATCCCATCCTCTGCAAAGGCAGCCCCAGCCTGCCTGTCCCCCAAAATGCACCCACAGTGAGCTGGAAGTGCCAGCTGGGTGCCTCAGCCACGGGGTGGGGATGCATGAGGAGCATAGAGACATCTGCCTCGTTCAGCAGACAGGGATTCTCCCTGGGGACCCTCAGAATGCTCTTTTTGGGGGACAGAAAGGGCAGCTGCAGAGGGCTGGATACCAGGAGAAACCCTGAAGCGATGCTGAAGAGGGGAAGTGAGGCTGAGCCAGGAGCCAGGAGACAGCTTGGGGACAGACATCAATGGAAATGGGGCCTGTGTGGCCAGGCTGGCGCAGGGGACAGTGGCAGGAAGGGGAAGAGTGTTTTGCTGTGGGGAGGCATCTTTGAGCTGAAGGAGTGGCTGCAAAGTGCTCACATCCTGCAGCTCATGCAGAAAACAAACCACAGGCTGGGGCTGCGTGGGGCTGGCGGGGGTGAAGAGCACCCCGGGCCCTCCACAGCTGCATCCTGCCCACAGCCCAGCCCAGCAGCACTACCCAGGGCAGGGAGGGCGCCCCACACACCCACCTGCACCGAGAGCAGCCCCTCGTCATCCGGGAGGATGCGGTAGGTGTGGACGTGCCGCTGGAACCTGGGGGAGAGCAGGTGAGGGTCCTCCATCAGGCTGGCCATGGCACTGTGGGCACCTGGCAGCGCTGGGGACCCGGCTTTGAGGCAAACTCCCCGTCCCCCTCTGCAGAGGGAGGAAGTGGGCTCGCATTTCTGGAAATAAAAGCATCGCCTTCCACTCAGGGTCTGTGCCTGTTTGCAGGGAGGATGTGCGTGCCCTCTGCCCCCAAACAGCACAGCCATGGCACAGCCAGGGCACGACCATGGCTCTACCAGCGCTCACTGGGGCACCCACAGCCCTCTGGTTCCATGTGGCACTGAGGGCTCTGTGCAGGACAGAGCCCATCCCTGTGCTCCCCGTGGCTGTGGCTGAGTGGTTGTACTCACTCTGAGTACATCCCTGCCCACGTCACCACCCTGTGCCACCACCCTGGGTCATCAACCTGGACTCCTACTCAGGCCCTGCAGTCCCCGTGTCCCTCAGCACTGGGTGCGTGCAATTTGTCCCACACACAAGGCCAGGCCAGTTGTAGGAGAGGGAGGGCATCCTGCCAAACCCACCGGCACAGGCGTGCTGCTCAGAGGCAGGAAGGGTGCAGAGCAGGCAGGGTGCAGAGCAGGCAGGGTGCAGAGCAGGCAGGGTGCAGGCAGGAAGGGTGCAGGCAGCCCTAGCAGGCAGCTCTCAGGGGCTGTACACCCGTTTCCAGGTGCAGGGATGGCAAGAGGCTGCATGTTGAGGATGCAGCTCCAAAGTCCCAGCACGGGAGATGCTCACAGTGGGCACTGTGGTCTGGATGTGTCCACGTTGGTGGGTGGAGGGAAGGGGGGACGTTTGTTTTTGCAGAGGGAGGGAGGTGTGGGTCAGCCTCTCCTGCTGCCAGGCCAGTGGGCAGCCCAAAATGGCTCAGCCTGCCTGGATTTTGGGTTCTGCCTTCAGCAGCCACAGTGCTCCCAAGGACATGGGGGTCTCCACTGGTCTGACCTGGGGATTACTCTAAAATCCCAGTGCCAGCGAGATGGCACCCCACTCACCCCACTGGCTCTTGCATGAGGTTTTGGCAGTGCCTGGAGCAGCGGGAGGGACAGAGGGATGTCAGCAAGGGGCAGGAGAGAAGCCAGGAGCAGGGACTCACAGGAGGCAGAGGGCATATGCCCCCGCGACCGACTCGCTGTCCCGCACGAGGAAGGAGCCGTCCCGCCCGGCCCTGGCCAGCAGCTCCTCGGCCACCACCCTGCTGATGTCCCAGTGGTACCAGCTGGCTGCTGCCATCCTGCCGAGCCGTGCCCCTCTCCCGGCCCCACATCCAGCTCAGCAGGGCGGGTGAAGGGGGTGGTGTGGGGGTCTCCCGGTCCCCGAGCGTGGTGCTGTCTGCAGGTCCCAGCCGGTGACAGGCAGCCCCCGGGGGGATGCTCATGGGTACTGGGCAGCGTGGCAGGAGCAGGACCAGGAGGGCAGCTGGTGAAGGCTGGGGGTCTGGATGATCCTCATGGTGGAGGCTCTAGCCTGCGGGGAGCACAGGGGCAGGTCCGTGACGGGATCTGTCCCGTGGGGGGATCAGCCCGGGGACACCACCCTGCAGGCCACGTGGGTGCCCTGGGGGCACACAGAGGTCTGACCCCATCCAACACACTCACCGTCCCTCCAACACACTCACCATCCCTCTCAGATGCCGTGGGGGCTCCTGGGGCTCCTGTGCGGTGCTGTGGGCAGCGAGCTGAGCCTTGGGGTGCAGCCAAGCAGAAGCAGAGCTGTGATGCTGCACCAGGCTCTCTGGTCTCCCTTCAGTGGGTCACAGCAGCTGGGGTGGCATCATGGGGCCAGGCAGTGCCCACACTGATGCCCCCAGTCCCACCTGCCAGGCCCACGTGCTCAGTGGCCCATGCCTCTCGCTCTGCGACCACACTCTTCCTCCTTCTCTTCCTCCTCCTCCTCGCTCCTCCTCCTGCTACCGGGGGAAGGCACGGCCCCACGGGCTGAGCATGGCAGGGGCAGCAGGAGCGCTCCTGGAGTGGGCTCTGCCTCCACCCTGCTCCTGCTGTGCCTCTTCCTCGGGGATGATGGATGGGGCAGAGCCATATCCCCCGGGTGGCACCCTGGGAGAAGGGACTGCCAGCGCTGCAGGACAGCAGGAAGCCCCTGGAATGTGTTTGGGGTGGTGGGCAGGTGGGCAGGGACTGAGATGTCTGCTGTGTGGAGATGGAGCTGCTGTGGGCACCAGGTGCCCACCATGGCACTCATGTCATTCTGCCTGCCTTGCTTGCAGGCAGAAGGGAATTCAGGTTCTGGGACTCCTGGGAAGGGGGCAGGCAGGAGTGAGGATTTTCACACTGGGACAGGGCTGGAGACAGTGGGGGTTCCCCACAGCTCCTGGGTGCAGCCCCAGAGGTTTTGCTCCTCATGGCCACGCGCGCGTGTGGCACCTTGAGAGGCACGGGGTGATTAGCACCAATTAATTACAGATGACCAGCAGCCACCGTCTGCTGCCCGAGCACCTGGCAGCACCAGAGCTGCTCAGAGGGAGAGGGGGCAGTGCATTCCTGCTGGAGGAGGGTAAGGATGAGGATGGAGTGTGATGCCAAGCCACTCTGCTGGCCATCTGCTGCCCTCAGCATCGCAAAGCGACTGTGCCCCACCACCTCCTGCCCCAGCCACCAGGGCAGACCTGCCACAAGCCCCTGTGAGGCTTCCTCCTGGATTCCCAGCCTCGAGAGGAACCTGTGGCTGGGCCACCAAGAAGCAGGACTGCCCTCTTGGTCTTGGGCTGGCAGCTCTGGGCCACGTGGCAGGGGGTGCATCTCTCAGCATCACCTGCCTTGGGGGGGCACAGCAGTGGTGTGACAGTGGCTGGAGACCCCCATCCTGCCAGAGGCCCCATCCTGCCGCTGCTGCTCCCTCCTGTTACTTAACAGCACGTTAGTAATTCCCGGCAGCCACGGAGGTGCCTGTCTCCGATTAATGCCATCCATGCCTCTTAATCTGGATCAGGGAGGAAGCCCTGGAGCTCTGAGGGGCTTTGGGAAATCAGCAGTGTGTTTATGTAAGGTGGCTTCGGTGCGCAGTGCCAGAGGCAGCGGCACCTGGGGAGCTCTGCCAGCACCTGGGCACAGGTAGTTTGGAGGGCAATGTGGGTGCAGCAGTGCCAGATTTCTGGGAGGCTCCAACTGCACCCAGACACCCTTTAGAGGGCAGACCCTGCGGACACGGGGGGCTTCCCTGGCGATGCAGGACGTTCCAGGGCACTGCCCATGGGAGACAGGGATGAAGCCAGGCCCCCACATGCTCCACCAGCCCCACATCCACTGGTGTCCGGCTCCTCTAGAAGAGGCTGTTTGAGCTGTGCCTAGCACAGGAGACCTGCAGGGGTGGTGGGATGAGGCAGATGAGAGGAACCTTTGGCCATTTATTACACGTGAAAATGGAAGAAGGCCCCTCTGATTTCCCTATTATTTTTAACACTGCTTCCTTCCCCAGTGCTTGGTTTGGAGCTCGGTGCGGGAAGCGCTGTGGTCTCTCTGTCCACCTCACCACTGTTTTGGGGAGGGGAAACAACAGCCCCCCAACCTGGGGAAGGCTGAATCCCTCCAGCTGGGACTAAGCCAAGCTGAAGCTGCCCATAATGAACTCTGCTGTCCATCCTTGGCATGTGGGACAGACCCTACAGCCACGGCCCTGGGGAGCAGCACCGGGCACAGCACCCTTACTGGGAGTGTAACAAGGAGCCACAAACACAGAGCTCAGGATTAGGTGCCCCAAGCCCTGGTCAGGCAGCGAGTGTCCAGGTGGGGCTGCCTTCTCCTTCTCCTCCTCTTTCACCCACAGCATGAAGGTCACAGTTCACGTGTCCCCCTGACTGTGGCAGAAATAGTGCCCGTTAATCTGCAACCTAAGCAGCTCTCCTGTGTGCAATTAGAGATCACAAGTCCTGGCCCGGGGAACGTGTGCTGGCAGATAAAGGCCTGGCAGCAGGGCTGGCTTGCTAGGGTGGCTCCTGGTTCCTCTCAGTGGCTCCTGGTGGCCTAAGGGGCTCATGGCACAGGTGGGCTGTGTTAGGGAGGAGTTGGTACCTCAGGTGATAAAGGCTGTTGAGAACATCCAGGCTGCTGGGAGGAGGTTGCTGACAGCCCTGGGATGGAGGTACAGCAATGAGCAGGGACATCCTGACCTCAGTGCTCAGCTCTGGGGGCTGAGCCAGAAACAAGCGTGTTCCCAAAGCATCTGGGTGAGCAAGAAAAGGCTTGAGGGATGCTGGAGGAGAGGAGGACGAGTAGAGCCTTGCTGAAGGAGTTTGCGGCTGTCCTTGGGGTCTGCAGCCCATCCCAAGAGCCAACCCGGGGCAGCATCCTGTAGCCATCCCTGTGGGAAGGGGATCCCACACTCTGGCTGTGGCCAAGGCAGGTGGCAGTGGGAATGCTGTTCTCCTGGCAGGTGTAAGGCAGACCCACTCTGTGCTTTCCACAGTCTTCTATTTGCAGCAGCAAACCTCGAATTAATGGTATGTTAATTGGATCAGGCAAGGCCAGCCTGTGGTGTTATGAAATGACCAGGGCTGAGCAGGTTGCACTGGGGGACAGTGACAGGTCTGTGTCCCACCACCCAGGGCTGGCTGGGCTTCTCTGATGGTTCAGGGAGGGTGAACCCTGCCAAGGCCTTCACCCCATCAGCTTGTACCCCGTGGCAAGGGTGTCCCACGTGCCACAGCAGGTCACCTCTAGGCGACCAATCACATGGGAATATTGATCATGCAGGAAGATGTTTTTGCCTCCACCCATCTGTTATCCAGCCAGGAAGGTCTGTAAGAGAGGGACAACGTTGGGAAGGACCCTCACTCCCCTCTACCATCTCCATCCACCTTCGTGCCCAGCTCCACTTGCCATTGGAGCAGCTGGAGAGAGCCCCTGTGGGAATCTGCACCCCTTCCCACAAGGAGCAGAGCTTCCACCTCAATTACCATCACCTCTCTCCTAAGCCCTTTGCCAATCCCCATAAGCTGCTTTCCCAGGGCTCCAGCAGCAGAGGTATTTTTAGTCCACTCTTACTCACGAAGCGTCTCCCCAGTTAATCAACTAATAGGATTCTTCCTGAAAGTACCTCTCCCACACAGACACACACCCCCTGCGTGCCCAGCCAAGGCTGAGTGGGAGAGATCAGATGCCAGGGGAGGGACAGCCAAGGGGGATATAAGAAGCTGCAGGACTGGGAGCAGCCCGTAGTGACTGGGTGGCACTGGGGCGTGCTGGGAGAGGAAGAGCAGAGTGTCTGCCTGTCCATCCACCTGCCAGGTGAGTGCTGCCTGCTCTGCTTTGGGGTTCTGAGCTTTGGGACAGACTCAGGGCAGGGACAGTTTTCCAGACTGCAGCTGGAAGGAGGGTGGTCTGGGGCTAAAAGGGGAAAACGTGGACAAAAAGGATTGCAGTGTGACCGAGCCAGAGGACACGGTGGAGGGGCTGGGCAGCAGCATGGGAGAGCTTAGCCAAGCCAGGAGGGGTTTAATCCCTTCTCTGGAGCCTGGAAGTGCAGAGGAGGAGTTCAGCTCTTCTCTCCTCAACATTTCATTGCCTCATCCCCAATTCCTGGGGTCTGGAGAGGACTGAGCTCTCTGCTCCTGCTCCTTTCACACCTTCTCCTGCTGCTGCCCAAGAAACCCTGCAGGTGAGGATTCCTGAGATTCACATCCCATCAAAGATCCTCAGCTTGGGACTACTCGTCTTCCCATGGGAAAGAGGATCGTCTCCCACCATGTTAGTTTCTTCCCTCTCACCAGCACCCCTGTGCTTGTGTACAGAGGCAACTCTGGCCACGTTGCCCCTGAGACTTAAGGGCCTGCCACGGCTTAAGCTCTGCTCATGTCAGAGCTGCCTGACCTTAAGAAGCTGAGCTCATCCCACCTATTATCCTGATGAATTGGCTGGTGATTCATGTGATATTTACAGGTTCATCCTGGACACCAGGCTGGAGAGCAGGACACAGGGAGCAGCTGGGCAGGGCTGGGCAGCCCCAGCCACGTTCCTGGCGTGAAGGGATGGGGATGGAAGGGCCATGTGCCCCGAGACCCCTCTTTCCACAGGACAGTTAAGCTTCCCTTGAGCTTTCTCCCTGTGGTTTCCTCACTTTCCTGTGAGTGACAGGACAAAATGAGCCCATTCCTGCTGTTAAACCATGAAAGCCAATTTCCTGCTGACAGGAAAAATTCATAAAATTGAAACTCTGTAAGGCCTTTTGTTCATTTTCTTGCCTTTCCCAGCATTGACCCTGCTGCATTTGGAGTCACCCATGTTCTTCCTCTTTTCGTGGAATCACAGAATGATTTGGTTTGGAAGATACCTTAAAAACCATCTCATTCCACCCCCCTGCCACGGACCAGGTTACTCCAAACCTGTCCAACCTCATCTTGAGCATGTCTAGGGATGAGCATCCATAACTCATCTCAGTAATTTGTTCCAGTGCCTCCCCACTCTCCCAGTAGAGAATATTTTACTGTTATCTAATATAAACCTACTCTTTCTCAGGTGTGATTTCTGGGGCACCACTCTCCCTTTTTCTCTT
Source organism: Acropternis orthonyx (assembly GCA_035583155.1). Classification (NCBI taxonomy): domain Eukaryota; kingdom Metazoa; phylum Chordata; class Aves; order Passeriformes; family Rhinocryptidae; genus Acropternis; species Acropternis orthonyx. The sequence goes on along the minus strand of JAWWEU010000138.1, from coordinate 5,749,392 downwards.
CCATCTCTTCAGCTTCTTTTGGCCAGGGACAAGGGGCTGATGGAGACACAGCTCTCCGGCTGCTCCCATGTGCTGCCCCGAAGCTGGGCAGCCCCAGCTGAACCCAGAGCTCCTGAGCTCTGCAAAGGGGACAGGCCCAGCAGTGCCCTATCCCGAGGGCTCTGCAGTGTGCTGGGATGTGGAGGAGGATGTGCTGCTGGTGGCACTGGCCAGGGGCTGTCCCTTCCCCACCACCTCACCCAGACCTCCCCTCACCTCTCCCCACAGATCCCGCCAGCTCAGCTGCTGACTGAAAATGGCATCTGGAGCAAAGTAAGTGTCTTTATTTATTCATACAATTGGGATGGAGCAGGGCAGGAGCAGAGAAAGAGAGGGAGCTCTCATGGAGCCAACAAAGGCCCTTCTCGTTCTTCTGTGTGTTGGTGCTTCTCACTCGCCCTTAAGACACAGCAAATCCACCCTCTCCTCTCCTCCATGGTCACCCTGAGCCCAGGAGCACAACATCCCCCAGGGTGGGTTTGGCTCTGAATTTGCAGGAGCAGGACACCGAATTCCCCAAGGACAGGACACTCCAAGCAGCCTCTGGTGTAGCTCTTGGCAGTGCATCATGTTTACGTGGAAAACCTCACCTCCCTGCCTCGGGAATGGGCTGTGCCCCATCCAGCCTTGTCAAAGGCATCCCCCAATATCTGCCTCTGTTTTCTCTGCAGGGTGTTCAAGAAGACCAGCCCTAACAGCAAGGTGAGTCCATGCCACGTCCCCAGGTGTGGTCAGCCCAGGTGCAGCCCGTGTGGGGATTCTCCAGGGTGGATCTGCCCATGGAACCCAGGCTGGGTCTCCCTTCCCTTTGAGATCTGACTGATTCCTGCCAGACCTGCCAGGACACCACTGCAGGATTCATTCTTCAAAACAGAAATCGAAAAATACCCTGATATGACTCCTTAAATGTGATGTCTGGTCCAACATGGTAGCGATACCCACGATACAACTCAGGGCTACAGAATTTGAGCCAATTCCATGGCAAACACTAACGTGCTTCCTTCTTCCCTCTAGCTTTCCATCTACCTGGGGAAGAGAGACTTTGTGGATAATGTGGACTCAGTGGATTCTGTAGGTGAGTGGGTCTGTGCCCACCATGGAGGTGGAAGCACAGGCAGGGACAGACTGGGGACACCAGTCCCTGTGCTGGTGTCTGCTTGTCTCTGCTTTCTACTGGAGCAGAAGGAGCAAATGTCCTGTTTTCCTGCAAATACGCTTCAGGAAAATGGTGGGGAAAGGGAGAAAGGTCATTTGCAAAACAACCCAGCCATGCTGCTGGTGGAGATGCTGGGGGAGACATCACCATCTCCCTGACCAGTAGCTGCCCTTGGTCACCTTCCAGCTGAAAAGTGGATTATTTGAGTTTAAAAAGCCATGTCTTAGCAAGGATCTTCCCACATGGGTGAGCTCACTGGTCCTTTACTCTGCTTGTTTGCAGATGGTGTCTGCTTGATCGACCCCGAGTACCTGAAGGACAGGAAAGGTAAGGATGCAGAAACCCCAGGGTATGAGGGGAGGGAGTGGAAACCTGTTCAAAGCTCAGCAGCAGCCTGGGACTGTGCTCGGCTTAGAGCTGCAGCGTGTTGGCCCCAGCTCCTGGTACGTCAGAGGAAAGACCTGCGGAGCCCTGTCGACTTCATACTCCGTGTCTGAGGCCCTGGTCACAGCCACAGTCCTAATGAAGAGTTACTAAAACAGTTTCTCTTTCTTTCCCCCTTGTCCAACCCACTCCCCCCCTGCCTGCCCTGTGTCCCACCCTTCCCTGCCCCCCTCCCAGTGTACGTGACCCTGACCTGCGCCTTTCGCTACGGCCGAGACGACCTGGACGTGATCGGCCTCACCTTCAGGAAGGACATCTACGTCCTGACCACCCAGATCTTCCCGCCCGTGCCGGGCCAGGCTCCCAAAACCCTCACGGCCTTGCAGGAGAAGCTGTTGAAGAAGCTCGGGGAGAATGCCTACCCCTTCACCTTCGAGGTAGGGGCTGCCCAGCCCTCCCTGGCCATGCTCCTCGGCGCAGTGCAAAGGGATTTACCTCTGGGCACGCTCTTTATTTCCTTTTTGTCCCTCTTTCCCTGTTTTGCCCAGATTGCCACCAACCTGCCCTGCTCCATCACCCTCCAGCCCGGGCCCGATGATGTGGGAAAGGTGAGCTGCTGTCTGTGTCCCATGTGCCCTGGACTCCTCCCCCCTGGCAAGGTGTTAAGTTGTGGGGTGTTAAAAACAAGAGTTGATTTTCTTCCATGGGGATGTGGCCCGTGGGGTGAGGGGTGGGGAGGAAGGATGGCTGGACTCAACACCGGGATCCCCTGGAATGCAGCAGAGGAAGGAGGGGAATGAAGCAGCTCCAAGCCCCTCCAGCTCAGTGACCACATGTGTTCCCCCAGGCCTGTGGCGTGGACTTCGAGGTGAAAGGATTTTGTGCTGAAAATCTGGAGGAGAAAATTCACAAGAGGTATTTTCAAGGGATCCCTTTTCTGCCCCATGGCCCTAAAATGAAACTACAGGAACTTTGTGGGGTGACTCTTTGTGCCACGCTTGGGTGGGGTATTCTGCCCGAAATAGGGGCGGTGGTCTCCGTGTCATGCCCTAAAAGCAGGTTGCAACCTGGAGACACTGGGAAGTTCCCAAAGAGTCCCTGTGACCCCTGGGAGGTGCTGTGGACGTGTTCCTGGTGGGACACTGGGGCTGAGCACTCTCATCCCACAGGAACTCCGTGCGCCTCATCATCCGCAAGGTGCAGTTCGCCCCAGTGCAGATGGGGCCGGCCCCGAGGGCAGAGACCACCCGCCAGTTCATGATGTCAGACAAGCCCCTGCACCTCGAAGCTTCCCTGGATAAGGAGGTCAGCAGGGAGGCCATCCCCTGGCTCGGGCCACCCCAGGGATGGGGACCAGGGTGCCTGGTCGTGTAACCAAAGCTCTCCCCACTGCAGATCTACTACCATGGAGACCCCATCAATGTGACCGTCAACATCAACAACGCCACCAACAAGGTGGTGAAAAAAATTAAGATAATGGGTGAGAGAAGGGCACAAGGGCCACCTCCCAACCCCACCACCTCCCAGTCTCCCCACGGGAGACGGGGGCAGTGTGTCTGTGCCTCTGCCACCCCAACACGGCTCCCTCTTGTCTCGCCTCAGTGGATCAGATCACAGACGTGGTCCTCTATTCCCTGGATAAATACTCGAAGACTGTGTGCTCCGAGGAGATAAAGTAAGGAAAAAGGGGCTGGAGGTGATGTGGCATCTCAGCCAGAGGGAGAAAGAGAAAGGAGGAGGGCAGGAGAGTGATGGGAAGAGGGGTGTGGAGACAGTTTTACAACAGGCAGCAAAAATAGCAGGGTTAGAAAAGCAGGTGCAGAAGAAGAGGAAACAGAGAAGTGGGAAGGCCACAGACCCTGTGGCCCCACCACAGGCTGGTGGAGGTCAGCAAGGTCCCTGGGGAAGGTGCACAGCTGCCCCCTGGCTTCTTCCTCTCGCCACTTTGCATCTCTAAGGGCAGCCACAGCCTCTGCAGCCCTGAGAATGAGGGATGGAGCAAAGGCTGGGGGGAGAAAAAAGAAGTGGTTGTAGAGGGGAACAAAAGGAGGAAACAGGGCCTGGCAGCTGCGTGGGGCGGGCAGGGCGGTGGGGCTGGCTCTGCACAGCTGCCTGGAGCATCCCCAGGGGGTGCTGAGCACCCACCAGGCTGGTGCTGGCTTCGAGCCCTCCTCTCCCACTCCTTGCAGTGAGAACGTGGCAGCCAACTCCACCTTCTCCAAAACGTACTCCATCACCCCCCTGCTCTCGGCCAACCGGCAGAAGCGAGGCCTCGCTCTCGATGGCAAGCTCAAGCACGAGGACACCAACCTGGCCTCCACTACCATGTGAGACTGGCTGGGCTCCCCCTGCTCCCCGCTCCCACAGCTTCCCACTGCTCAGGATGCTCTGGGCTCCCTCCCAGGGCCACTCCCACCTCCTGTGCCTGAGCCTACCCCATCCAGCTGGAAAACGTAGGGATTTTGTGACGCGGCCAAGGACCCACCACTCCCTCCTGTAGGACAGATGTAGCCTCCCAGTCCCAACACTTTTCAAAGCTCCCAGATCCCTCTGCAGAGCTGGGTCTTGCCTTGGAAGTAAATCCCAGCTCAGGCAGCCCAAAGCGCCTCCAGAAACTGCTCTGTGGCTTCAGCCAAGTGCTCTGCCCTTCCCTCTCTTCTCCTTTTGTCCTCTCCTGCTAAACCTCAGTGCACCCCACAGGTAGCAGGAGGTGGATACAGCCCTGGGAGCTGCTGTGGGGGAATGGGTGGGATCTGTGGGTGGCACAGCCCCCTCACTGCTCCTCTCTGCCATTCTCCTAGCCTGAGAGCCGGCATGGACAAGGAGGTGCTCGGCATCCTGGTGTCCTACAAAGTGAAGGTCAACCTGGTGGTGTCCCGAGGAGGGTGAGGCTCTGTGGGCACAGGGACCAGGAACTGTCCCCTCGGGATGTGCTGGGAGATCTTGCACCCCAGAGGGATGGAGGTGGGACTCACACCTTGGGTTCCCTCACCCCTGCCCTGCTTCCCTGGGCTGTGGGCTGCTCTCTGACTCCCTCCCCTCTGGCCCCATCACCCCCACTATCAATCATCTACTCTATTATAAAGCAAAGTCTAACACCCCCCCTCCTCTGCCTTGGCTGATTTCTGTCCTTTCTCTCCCTCTGCCACAGCATCCTGGGGGATCTCACTTCCAGGTAAGAGGGGGCTGCCTGTGGGGCCGGGCACGGTGCAGTGCCAGGTGGGATCATTGACAGAGGTGCTTTTCCTTCCAGCGATGTCGGTGTCGAGATGCCCGTCATCCTCATGCACCCGAAGCCTGAAGACAGTAAGTAGAGTGTGGGATGCTGCCAAACCATGGGGAGGAAGAGGCAGTTCTGGTTCAGAGGGGAACTGATGAAAGCAACCCTGACACAACCACCTCTGTGCAAAGGGCCCTGCTCTGCCCCAGCTGTGGGATGGGCACAGCTGTCCAGCTGTGTAGCACCTACCTTGTGTCCTGGAGCAGGGTGGGAGCAGTCCTCCCCAAAGCACCCTTCCCAACATACCTCCTTCCAGGAAAACACCCAGGCATTATAAAGAGCTGTTAGTTGGACTGTCCTTTCTGTACTAACCTGCACATCTCTCTCTCCCCACCCCTTTCTCCCTGTGCTCTGCTTGCCACTGGACTACAGCTAAGCTAAGGTAAAGGCATGTTCACTCTAACACATAAACCACACAGATCCATCACAGATGGATGTGATGCCGCATTCCAGCTTAAGGTTACATCCTTGGATTAAGCCGCCCAGGCCTCAAAGCCCTGAGCCCATGTCACAAAAGACATTCCCAGAGTAGCACAGGCAGCAGGAGCACTGTCACAGGCCAGAGGGAATCAAATCCTGGCCTTTGCACATGTTCTGCAAACTTCCAAGGTTTATTTTGCAGCTCCCCTTGCTGCAGCCACTCCTGCTCCAAGCTCAGACCTTGCCCTGTCTCTTGGAAGCAGCTGGCAATGCTCTTCCTGCCACAAGTGCCACCACTGGGCATGATGTCCCCGCAGCCTTGGTCCCCACAATGAGGTCCCCCGGCTGCTGGAGGTCACATCCCTGTGCCCCAAAATGCTCCCCAGCACCAGAGGCCTCTTCTCCTCCCACCACATCCTCTTACTCCGGCTGAAGCCACAGCTGGAGCTGCTTCCCTCTGGGAAGCCATGGCGTGCCAAAGCCATTCCCAGCAGCCCCAGGCCTGGCTTGTAAAACCCTGAAAGTTTTGTGTCTGGTTACACCCTGCAATGGGACACGAGCTCTGGGATTTGGGGGTCTGGAAACCCAGGCTCCCCCTGCAGGCTGTGACACCAACCCTTTTATACTACACCTTTCCCAGCTCAGCAAGAACATTTAAACTTCCAGAGGAGCAAATCTCTTGGCCTGTCCCCACCATGGCTCCCTGTACGTTTTGCCAAGTCATTTCACATTCCCAAGCTTTTGGAATTGTTTTTGCTGACTCTTTTTTTTTTCCATTTTCTTCCCCCACTTTTCACTTTGTGGCTCTCCCTTGCTGTCACCCACGGTTCGCCTTTCACAAGGAGGTAACTCAGCCTTTGTCTACACTTTAATTTCCTTTCCTTTGCTTTTTCTCCCTGCAAATGCAAAATATTGGCTTTAAAAGCACCAGAAGTTGCAGGCCCAGCTACACAGGCTCGGAGTGGGGCCAGTGATGGGGTCTGGATTTGTGTTCTGGGGTCAGGCTGTGCCTCACAGTGACCTGAGTATTCCTGGGGGGGTGACAAGGCCAGGGTGACCACCGTGTTGCCCCCAGTAGGAGCAGGGTTTGGGGGCCAGCAGGGATTTCCCCTCCTCGCTGTGGTGCATCCTGTGTTCTCACCATGCTCTGCTCCCCCTTCCAGTGAGGAGGACATTATCATCGAGGAATTCGCTCGCCAGAAGCTCAAGGGAGAGAAGGATGATGAAGATGAGAAGGAGGAAGCTGAGAAGGAGGAAGCCGAGAAGGAGAGTTAAGCTGCTGGTCCCACACGGCGTGGTTTGGGGTGTAGCTGCCCATAGCGTCCCCTGCTGTGCTGCCCACCCTGCAGCCCCCCAGTCCCCGTAGGTGCCCCCTCCTCCCCGGGCTCCCGGCACCCGCCCCAAGCCCTGGCAGCAGTGGCAGGAGCCGCTGCAGCTCCCGCCGGTGCTGCCCCGGTGCTGCCCGTTCCCGTGGTGCCAGCGAGGGGACAGGGACAGGCCCCTGCCGAGCGTGTCTGTCACTGCCCTGCCCAGCACGGCTCTGTGACACCGATCTCAATAAACCCGCCCAGTGCCCGGTGCAGGCTCCGTGTCGTGCTGCGGGGGCATGGGGACCACCCGCGGCTGGGGCGGGGGAGCCCGGGGTGGGCAGAGGGTGCCTTTGTGTGGGGGCTGTGGAGGGATGAGGTGCTGCAGGGCCCGGGGGAGCTGCTCCTGTCCAGCCCCCCGGTACAGCCGGAACCAGCCAGGGCTCCCCTGCTACAGCCCACGTGCATCTCTGGTACAGCCAGGCCCATCCCCAGAACAATCCAGGCACATCCTCGGTAAAGCTGGGCCTTCCCCTATTACAGCCGGGCCCATCCCGGTACAGCCGGGCCCATCCCGGTAAATCTGGGCCCATCCCGGTACAGCCGGGCCCATCCCGGTAAATCTGGGCCCATCCCGGTAAATCTGGGCCCATCCCGGTACAGCCGGGCCCATCCCGGTAGAGCCAGGCCCACCCCGGTAAATCTGGGCCCACCCCGGTAAATCTGGGCCCATCCCGGTACAGCCGGGCCCATCCTGGGAAATCTGGGCCCATCCCGGTACAGCCGGGCCCAACCCGGTACATCTGGGCCCAGCCCCGTAACTCTGGGCCC
>JAWWEU010000138.1:5723726-5741081 GCA_035583155.1 Acropternis orthonyx | reverse complement strand
GGGGGATGCAGACCCGGGGGATGCGCAGACCGGGGGATGCGGGAACGGGGGGATGCGGGGACAGGGAGGGGCGGCCCGGCCTGAGGCCTCCGCGGGGGGGGTCTGGCCGGGGCCGGGGCTCGGTTTGCGCCCCCCCCGGGCCCCGCTCCCCCCGGGCCCCGCTCCCCCCGGCCCGGCCCGCAGCGCGCCCGCAGCCCGGTGCGGGGAGCGGCCCGAGGGATGCGGCGCTCGGCCCCGCTCTGCCCCCCGCCATCCGCGGCGCTTCTCTGGATTTGGCTCAAACTGACTCCCTTTTGTGCCCCATCCCGCGTAATTTATGGGTCCGCTGTGTGTTCTGCTTGGTGTGCTTTGCTGGGAGTGTCCAAGCTCAGCGCGGACGGGGCTTGGAGCAACCTGGGCTGTGGAAGGTGTCCCTGCCCCTGGCAGGGGGTGGCACTGGGTGGGTTTTGAGGTCTGTTCCAACCCAAACCATCCTGGGATTCTTATGCTCGCCTCTCCCTCAGGCCCAGAACTGTAGCTCTTGCAGGAATTTCCAGAAGTTCTCCAATTCCCCTGCCTTTCCAAGGCAGGATTGACGTTGCTGCTTGGTAGACATTTGACTAACCTGATTTTAACCCTCTCCAATGTGCATGATTTCACAACCTTTTTAGGCAATTAATTCCTTTTTGCTTTTCCACCCATGTCCTTTGAATTTTCCTTGGTTTCCTGAGCAAGAATTGGAGATCTTATCCTCGTTTCCTGTTTCATAGGCGTTCTGCACTTTGTGTCTTGGTAATATTTGTAGATGTACGTTCAAAGTTTTGAAGCAAACCACCAGAGTTTGCTCTGTATCGTAATATCTCATTATGAGGGAAGAAAGGATTGCAAGTGTTGGATGTTGCTTTTCCGTGCAGCCACAGGCAGCAGAACTGGGATGTCACCTGGTTTGTTTTGTTGTTTGTGTCCCAGACTTGGGGATTACATAAGTAGCAGAACACAAGGAACAAAGCAAATTTATTGCTTGCTTAAAGCAAACAACCAGTTCTTTGTTATCTACATGACAACACACCTGATTTGAGGAGCTGGCCGTCACCATGATTAATTTTTGACCTACAGAGATTGATTTGCCTCTGTCGTTTTGGGAATGAATTTCCTAGCTGGTTATTTCCCAGGGAGGTGTAGCTGAAATGGCCTGAGATAGGCAGCTGCTTTCAAGTCAGTGCCACTCCCAAAGCAGTGCTTATTTATTTTTTTCCCACTGCTTGAAAGTAATTCTTCTCTTCTCTTGTAGTTGGGAAGACCTCCCTGATCACCAGGTTTATGTATGACAGTTTTGACAATACTTACCAGGTATGTGGTAGGATTTTATTTTCATTTTTTTAAACATATTTACGGGTAAATCTACTCCCCGCTGTTAAAATTCATGCCTTTGAGGGCCGAGCACATTGATCCATGAGATGTCAGTTAAACATCATATGAAAAGTGCCGTGAAATGGAGGTGAGGCTTTGTGATGAAACCAAAGCATCCAGGATGAGGTCAGGAAGTACAGAGTACAAAAAGGCAGCAGGGTTTAGACCCTGTTTGGATCCTGGTTTGGTTATGTGGTAGATCTTGTTTGGGTGTGTGAGAAGCCTTGAGGAAAATGGGGAGAAACGCTGATTTGTGGGTCTGGCTGATGGAGAAATGATGGTCAGGATGCCTGGGGATGGATATGGGGTTCTCAGGAAAGAGAGGGTGGTGAATAAGATAAGAACATCTTATGATAATTCTTGGTCTCTGGCATCGTTGGAGCTTCCATTTAAGTAGGAGTAGTTGAGTCTGGAGTGTATGGATGGATCTGCAAGAAGGCAGCTTGATATATTCTGTCTCTCTTTTTTTTTTTCTATTACTATTTTTTAACTAAAAGACTAAAGATAGGAAAAGCCAGGGAAGTCTTGGCAGGGAAAGAGGAGGGTGGGGATGAAGAGGCTGCAGATGAAAAGCAGATGATGTGTAAGAGGCCTGAAGATTTTTAGAAAGAATTAATTGCATCAAAGGCACTTAGAAGTATTTCAAGGGAATATCGAATATCTTTAAAGGAGGTGAGATTAGGGGTTGTCTTTTAATTCAGCCCAAAAAAGTTACTGGTTTGGACTGGGGTGATTTTAAGTGGAGAACAAGTCATTCACTGGAACTGGATCCTCTTGTGCTTCCTGTGTTTTCTTTCCTGCCTTTTGTAAGGTGCTGGCAAAGATTTTTCTGCTTATTCAGATTTATTAATGATGTCCTGTCTAGAAAACAGGGCTCCCAGAAATAAGTTCTCCCCACCTAAACTGACTGTGGTGGTCTTTTCTTGAGTTCCGTGGTCCGCTTTCTGCTGGAGCCCCCCCAGCACATGCAGTGCTGCCTCTGTGTGTTAAGGTTAAAGACAATCTGTGTCTAAAACACTAAAATGTGCTACATCAGAGCTGTCTCCTGCTTCCTGGGGTTATGATGGGCTGCGACAGCTGCTTGACTGAAGTGCCTGGCAGAGCATCTAACTTAGGACATTATTTTAAATGTCTTTTTCCTGGAACTGTTGGAGCAATGGGGATCTGAATGGATGGGGGCTTGCAGAAAGAACTGCCTGGGAGATGAGATGAAGCTTCTGAGTGTCACTGGAAGGGAAGCACCTTCTGAAGTGGAAAGCCCTGAATAAATGTGGCTTTTTAGCTTTGAATTGCCCATAATTTAGATCTTTCTTTTGTTCTACCTTTTGGTTATTTCTAATAAGATAATTTTAACCAGACTGAGTTGGGGTAGGCCAGAAGGAGCTGCCAGTTCAGATGTGTTCTGTGTTGAGATACATGAATGTCTGAGGCTGAAATCCAGCCTCAGAGGGAGGTTCTTGTGTGGGGAATGCTGTGAAATGAAGCTGGTGCAGGTACCCAGATTGCTTGAGTTTTTATCGCCCCTATTGAAGACAAATCACTTCACCAGCTTGATAACAAGTTTGTGAATGTTTGTGAGAGTTTGCGTGGAAGGGTGGGATGTGCAGCAGCTGGAGGGCAGGTCACAGTCGCTAATGCTTCCCTTCTTCTCAGGCAACCATTGGAATTGATTTCCTGTCAAAAACAATGTATCTGGAGGACCGCACGGTAAGTGAGGCGTGGGTGGGATGGCGTGGGAGCTGCAGGGCTGGGCTCTTCCCCCTGCCCTTCCTCCAGCAGCTGCTGAAATCCCCCAGGAACCTCCAGAGAGCCAGCCTTTGTTAAATCACTTCACTGACCCCCTCTTTGTGTACCTCTCAAGGTCTGATACCTCCAGCATGAAGTCAAAGTCTTCCGTGGAAAACTGGGGCAAGATAATGGCCATATCCCAGGGAATGGGCTGTCTGTCGTAGGTACCTGGGTTAGGTGTAGTTGACTCCCAGAATTTGCAGCTCTGCCCCTGGGATTGTCAGTAGGAACAGGGCTGAGCAGACCTCAGGTGTCACAAATTATTCTGAGCTGGAAGGGACCCACAAGGGGAGTTCTACCAAGAGCTGGTGTTCCAAGGCTTGAGGTCGTTCATGATTAGACTTTGCCCCTCCTCATACAAGACTCCTGTTGTAACACAGTTCTGACCCACTGTAAAAAGCAATTTTTGATTTAGCCTGCATGAAATGCCTTTTTGCTTAGAGACCCCTCACACCCCTCTCCTGCCTCTCAGTGTTTGTGGTTTTGTTCATGTTTTGCTGCTGTTTGCCTTTTTTGCTGGTTTTGCTGCTGTGTGAGGAGTGGGACAGTGCTGGGGGAGGAGGGGACAGGCCTGTGTGTTGCTTTGGGTCTGTTGTGTCCAAAGAAGTCTCAGCCCTGTGTGTGTGATGGGTTTCCTGGGAGCTTCTCTGCCGTCTCAGCAGAGATTCACTGTTAGAAAAGACCTTCCTTAACCTTTGTTTGGGAGGAACTGCTCAGATGACCTTCTTCAGTGGTGCTGGCGTTCCTGGGAATGCTGCTTGACACCTGTGAGGGCACACTGGAATGTCTGTGTGCTGTTTCCAGCAGTGCAGTGTTGATTTCTCATGGTCATGTAGGTCAGGATGTCATTCATCTGCTGCCCCGCTATCCAGAAAATACCATTTTCATTCCAGTGTTGGAATACTGTTTTCCTGATTATGTAAATGGTCCACAGAGCCCATAAAGCCTGTTTAAATAAGAGGAGTGTGGAGTGTGTAGATAAGAGGAGGGACAAATACGAACACACAAGCTGGGAAGATTCAGACACTGAAATAATTCCTCAGATGTGGCTACTGTTGTGTTTTGCAATAGGCTTTGATTTCTGGGCTGGAAATGAGGAATGGTGAGCCTCCAGCTGGGCTGTGGGCTTTGGTGTGTTTGATATGTCCTCGCAGCAAATAATACATCCTGGGATTACCCCTGTGCTCCATCCCTCAGCAATAAACATGGTCTGGACAAGCCAGCAGAAGGGACTCCCCATCCCTGGGAGTGTCCCAGGCCAGGTTGGACGGGGATTGGAGCAACCTGGGCTGGTGGGAGGTGTCCCTGCCCATGGCAGGGGGTGGAATTGGACAAGCTTTAGGATCCCTTCCAACCCAACCCATTCTGGGGTTCCATGTTTCTGTGAAACACATGTGGAATGTGGTTCTCCAAAACTACCTCCCACAGAGGGCAGTTGTGTGACATTCCCAGTGTGTGTGGACCTGTGGCACTGGTGAACTGGAGCCACCAGAATCCCCCTCCTCAGTCCTGGCTCTCCAGGGGCCAGTTTCATGTGACGGCTACACCCTCATTCCCTAAAGGCAGAGCAGTGTTTCCTTTCCTGTGTGTCCGTATCTTCCCAGCCTTGTTGGATTTAAGTGCAAGACAAGCCCGTCTGGAGGGTGGTTGGTATTCTGGCTCCTCTCCCACTCCTGTGTTTCACCACCTCCGGCTTTGCAGTGGGTTCATCCATACCTGGTGACGTGTTTGTTCCTTAGGGATAGGAGTCACACATCTGGCCAGCTGCAGGCAGGATCTGTGAGGCATTTCCATGTATTTCCCTGGCTGGCAGGTGGTGTGGGAGTGGATTCGTAGGGCTGTTGGTGGATGGTGTTGGTGTGTGGGCCGAGGTCACTGTGAGACTCAGAAGTGTCGCTGCCTCTTTTCCACGTTTCTGTTCCGTTTGAGCTTTCCTTTTGTTGCCTTAGTTTTGCTTTGCAATTTATTTTTTGATTTATTTGTTTTTATTTCACTTGAGTTTTGGTTTTGTTTTCCGTTTTCCTGCTCTCCCCCTTCCCCTTGCCCTGCACTTCTCCATTTCCCAGATGAGGCTGCAGCTGTGGGGCACAGCCGGCCAGGAGAGGGTTCCTCAGCCTCCTCCCCAGCTCCACCCGTGACTCTGCCGTGGCTCTCATTGTCTTTGGCATCACAAGTAGGTATTGAGCCAGAGGTCTGCGGGGACCTTGCTTTTAACACCTATCTTTATGTGTTGGAAGTGGTGGTGGCACCCAAAAAGAGCTAAAACAGAGCATCAGCCAGCTGTGGGTGTTGGCTGAGGGCTGAGCAGGGATTGGGGATTCCTGTGTCTGGGCTCGTTGCAATGACAGGTGTTTGGAAGCCTTTGGAAAACTAGTCTTTTTCTGTTCGGTTGGTTTTTTAACTTCAGAATGGATTTTTTCCCCTTTCTGAGTAACTGGGGGAACAGCTTCAGGGGCCAAAGCAAAGGAACACTGCCAGAGTAGGTAAAACAGCACAACGCCCCTTCCAGTAGGAGCTGTGGAGTGACTTAGGAGGGTTCAAGGTTCCCATTTGGTTGAAAAAAAGAACTGGAGGTTTACATTCAGCTTTTGAAAGAGGAGAGATGCCAACTGAAGTAATTTCTGAAGAATAAACAAGCTTAGAAGGAAATTCTCTATAACCCTTGACATGAATGTTTTAGTACAAGATAGGAAGATATGAATAGAATTATTGTATTGCAACTCCTTGTTACTGATGCCAATTGATCTGTTGGGGTTTTTTGTTCATCTGCAGTATCAGGATTTATACCAGTGAGCCAACAGCATGTGGACAAAATTTAGACAAAGAAGACGGGTGGAAAAACCTCTGGCCCACCTGTCTTCTGTCCCAAACAGGATTGTAGGGAGGGCCAGGAGTTTGTTTCACTCTCCTCAGCTGAAGTGCTTAACAAATAACAGACTTCTGCTATGGTTTATCCTCTATATTGAGGGCAAATGATGACATTGACCTTTCTCCCAGTCCTGTAGCTGAATTCTTTTCCGGGAGAATTCCTGGTTTGGTGCGAACTAACCTAGAACTGCCCTGTTTGGGCTTTGAGGAGCACTGAGCTGTGCTGGGAGCTCTCTGGGGTCAGACAGTGGGGTGGGATGCACAGCTTGGCATCATTTTTCCCACTGTACATGTACAGGATGCTGTTTACCCAGGCAGGTGGAAAAATGTTGCCAGTGCAGGCTGTTCTTAACAGCTTCCAGACGTGTCAGAAGTAATGAAGTGATCGCTGATCTCATCAGGCTTTGGTAACGGGCTGATCTTTGCGAATAATTTCATTATTTGCTTGCTACTGCTCTTTGTTCTTAGTGAGTGAGAGGCTCCAAGTTTCTTGTGGTAGTGAAGGACCATGCTCAGTACTTCTAAAATTACTTAGTTATTACTGCTCTGCTGGGCATCCCAAAATGCAGGTGGAGAGAGCTGTGGTGAGAGGCCGTCCTGCAGCTCAGGCCCCTCCTGAACGTTGTTTTCAAGGGTTAATTCTTGGTCTTCTACAGTGGGTTTTTTATATTTTCCCCTCCAAAAATGGGGGCACACAAACCTTGACTTGTAGAAAAGGGAAGCCACAGAAATGTTGCAGCAAACTCAGGTCACGTCAGGGGTGTCTGGGTGGGACCTGCACAGGCACTGAAGGCTTTCCTCGAAGGGCATCACCTGCACTGAGCAAATGGCCTGGGCCAGGCCTGTGCTGCTTCTCCTGCCTTTTTGAGTCTAAAGGCTGGGGTGTTTTAAATCACCATCTGGGGAATATTCCAATGTAACAGCACTGCCTGGGCAGGGTGTGGAAGCTTGGGAGGTCCAGGAGCTGTCCCGGTCCATCTGATCTTCCAGCTCTGGTGTGACACTGCCCAGGGGCCCCGAGTTTGTCACCTTGAGTTTTCCTGGGGTAGACAAAACCCCTGACTTTGCTCCTGTAATCAAGTCTGCCTTCAAAATCAAGCAAGAGCTAATTGCTTTAACTATAATTCCTAATCTTCCTTAAGCCCCAGGGCATCCCATCTACATACCCTGATGGAGATAACATCTCGGTCTGAATCTGCCTGTAACCAGATGCTTTGCAGCTCTATCAGCTTCTACTTCTCTTCTAAACAAGCAATTATTGCTCCTCGTGGAGCTGCTTTTTCCTGCCTTATTAACCACTGCTCTGCTCCAGTGCTGGGACCACATTCCTGTCAGGGAACTGGGAACAACCAGCATCTGCCTCCATAAAACTCTTTGGGAATGCCAAGGAATCCTGTTCCCTGGCAGGGCACAGCCCTGTGGGGCAGGACTGCAAGGAAAAGTTGTCCCTGCCAATGGAAAAGCTTTTGGGGCTCTGGGGATCTCTTGAGCAGTTCTGGTTCGGATGGGCAGGTCCCAGGCCTTGGAGCTGCCATCTCTGATGGCTCAGTTTGTGTTTGGGGCTCAAACTGTACCTCCCCCAGCAGTGGAGCCTTCCCTGCCCCCTGTGCTGCCCTGCAAGGCTGACCCCAGTGCCCTTCCCAGTGCCCTTCCCATCCCCTGGAGCCCGCAGTGTGTAACATTGGCTTTGGCTTCTGCTGGGACTGAACTTACTGATTGCTTTAATCTCGCCTGAAAATCCCCGTTGCCATCATCTGGGTGCTGGTACTGGAGGCTGGATGCTGTTTTCCTGTGTGGTGTCTGGGCTGAGGGAA
The DNA here is from genome assembly GCA_035583155.1 of Acropternis orthonyx. NCBI lineage: Eukaryota > Metazoa > Chordata > Aves > Passeriformes > Rhinocryptidae > Acropternis > Acropternis orthonyx. The sequence continues at coordinate 5,733,222 of JAWWEU010000138.1, read as the reverse complement.
CTGCATGTCTGTTGTGTGGGAATTACCCCAAAAGCTTAGCTCGGAGATGCTCCAGGCTTGGAGTCCTGCAGAGAGCCAGAATCCTGGGCAGACCTGATTTTTATTTTATCATTGTATTATGTGATTTTAGATTATGTTTATTACCATTTATTGTTTTATTATAAATAATACGATGTTTTTAATGGTTATTTTGATCTGGTTTTTTTGGAAAGTTTTTCTGGCACTCATTGGTGCCGGTAGTGGTGTTGGCAAAGGGAACGCGAGGCGAACCAGCCAGTTCCAACCCTTCCAACTGAGACATCCTCCCCCCCCAGCAGTGGGGCGCTGCCCTGCCGTGGGGCAGTGCCGGGAGCCCCCCGTGGCCGTGGGGTGGGACAGTGAGAGGGGCCGTGCCCTGAGGGCCCATGTGCTGCTCTCTCTCCCCCTGCCCCCCTGGCTGTGGGGCTGTCCCAGCAGGTGCGGCTGCAGCTCTGGGACACGGCGGGGCAGGAGCGGTTCCGCAGCCTCATCCCCAGCTACATCCGCGACTCCACCATCGCCGTCGTGGTCTACGACATCACAAGTGAGTGCCGCCCCCTCCCCGCGCCTGGGGACACCCCCCTGGCCGCAGGGAGCCCCTTACCCCACCGACTCTGCTAACACCCCGCGGCGATTAGAAATGCTCCCGCCCTGCCTGTTTTTCCAACAGTTTAAGGGCTGTTTGGTGGTGTGGGGGTGTCCAGAGAGGCACCTGAGTACGAGCAGAGCGCCCTCCCCGCTCTCAAAACGAGTTTGGTGCTCAAGCACTTGCGTTTATTCTTCCCTCCAGACTTGAATTCCTTCCAGCAAACCTCCAAGTGGATCGATGACGTTCGGACAGAGCGAGGGAGCGACGTCATCATCATGTTGGTGGGGAACAAAACCGACCTGGCAGACAAGAGGTGAGGGGGGAGCTGAGCCCTGCTGCCCTGGCCAGGGAAAGCCAGGCCTGGCTGCCCAGCCTGCTCCTCAGAATTCACTTTAAATTACTTTAAAAGTCCTTGATTTGAAACACGAACTAAATTTCCTGTCGTGAAATTCAGATCTCTGCCTGCAGCAGCAGCTCTTCCCTTTTTTCTTCTGTTCCACACGTAGTTTTGGTTAAAATAAACCCACCTAAAAAAATTCCTGAAATTAAGCAGCTCTACACCTTGTTTCTCAGTAACGTGTTTTGTCTGATTTTTCTCTTCACACCGAGGCAAAGGCAGAGAGCTGCTTTGCAAAAGCAAGGAAATCTGCTCATTTTCAATAATTCAATTTGCCCAGCTCTCTCTGCACGTGCAGCTGCGAGGTCATGGTGCAGTTTCTCCTGGATACAAGAGGCAGCACAAGTTTCTGCAGGATCTAAAATACGCATTTGTCTGAGTATAAATTTCATGTCACACACAACACAAACTCTGATCTTGTGGATGTGTGAGAGGAAACCAGATTAACAAAAGCAAACTTCCCCCAAGAGACCCAAAAATTTAATTAGACTCTTAAAATCACCCAGACTTAATATTTCAGGATGTGACAAAGCACTTTGCTTTAAAACTCTTAGTCCTCCAGGACTTCAACCAACATAACCAGTGCAATGGGCTCTTAGAAGGGCCCAGGCTTGTTGTTTTGTGTTTCTTCCAAGCAGTTGAGTGTGACACTAGTGCTGGTCTAGGCTAGAGTTTGGAATTAAGAGTGTATATCCAGATATCTGTACCAGAGCTGCCTTGCCTTTCCTTTCAAAGGAAGTTGGATTGTGTGAGCCTGAAATGCTGGGCCTGTTAAGGCTGGACAAAGCCACAGGTGACATTTTTTGAGGTGGAATACAGGGTGTGGGAAGCCATTCATCCTCTGATAAAAGCCAAGTTTAGTTCTGAGGCCAAAAAGCTGCACTAAAAATAGCCCTGTTCCTGTTTGGTGCAGCCTGTGAAGTTTTTCATTCCAGTCCCTGTTGCTTCGGTTTTGGCTGTTTTTTTTTTTTATCCCTGCAGTTTTCTTTTTCTCATTTTTGGGCTCATTTTCTCTGGTTTGGTTTTTGTGCTCTGTGATTTGTTCTCCTTGCTATAGACAGGTTTCTACAGGGGAGGGTGAGAGAAAAGCCCCAGAACTGAATTATGATGTAATTGAAACTGATGCTAAATCAGGATCTAATGTGGGACAGGTATGTCCAGGGTGGTGCTCAGAGATGCAATTCCAGGTCCTTGCTTCCAGCCTCTCCTTGCTGCTGGAGCCTTTCTGGAATCTCTGTTTCACCTCACAACATTCCCTTTCCTTGCCTTTGGGGAACTCCTGTCTCAGGTGCAGCCTGGGGGGTTCTTCCTTCTCTGGAGGGTGCTGTGAAGGAGGCTCAGATGTGCTGCACAACCTTCAATCTGTGCTGATCGTGTTACTGATTGTCACAGCCCCAGGTGTTCCCTGGACGGGTTTCATTCCCACCTGGGGATCATAAATCCTCGAGGATGCTGAGGTGTCCCTTGGTGGGCTGTGCCCCTCTCTGAGGGGGGTCAGCAGCAGCCCCCCACTGACCATCAGCTCAGTCACAGACATCTCTAACTCTGCCTTTTGTTCTTTCTGCTCCTGTTGGCACCTTTATCCAGGCAAATCACTACAGAAGAAGGTGAACAGAGAGCCAAAGAGCTGAATGTGATGTTTATTGAGACCAGTGCAAAGACTGGATACAATGTGAAACAGGTACGTCCATGTTCTGTTCCGAAGTCAGGAATCTGTCCCTGCTCTCTGTGGGTTTGTGATCCAGCAGGGATTTGCCTGTGTTCGGTGTCAGCCCCTGAAATGTGTCTTGCCCAGTGATCCCCATCAGCTCTGTGTAGTGGAAGCTCCTTTCCTGCCGAGTCAGTGATTCCCTGCCAAAGCCAAGCAAACCTTGAAAGAAAGGAGAACTAACCCCAGAATACACTGAGGGATGGGAAAGGAAAATTCCCTGGTTTGTGGAGCCAGTCAGATGGAATTTGTTTGGGTTTGTTAAGGCTCTGTTTGCTGAAATCACTGTTGACATCACTGGAAGTTCCTTCTTTCTGTTTGCAAGCAGCAGAGAATCCTGGAATATCTTAGAATAGCTGAGGTTGGAAGGGATCTCTGGAAATCATCTCTTCCAGCCCTCATGCTCAGAGCAGGCTGCCCAGAGCTGACTCCAGCTGAGTTTGAAATGTCTCAAAGGATAGAGACTGTCTCTTCAGCCAGCCTGCCAGTGCTGGATGAGCCATACGGCAAAAAAAAAAAAAAACAAACCACCTTCAAATCTTTTATTTTAGCAGAATTTCTCATATTTCTGTTTGTGCCCATTGCCTCTTGCTGGGAGTTTTTGGTCCCACCCTCCTCTGATGCAGGGGTTGTTCTGAAGGTGGCAGAGCTTGGGCTGAGGAGCTGTGAGCTCCAGGGGCCTGCAGGGAGCCCTGTCAGCTGGGAAACCCCTCCCCAGTTTGCTGCACACCAGCAGGTCAGGAGGAGGAACCACAGTGGGATTCGGAGATTTGGGCTTAAGTTTTTTGGCTGTTCTGGATCGAGTCCACTTCAGTCTTTGGTTTGACCCCTGTTGCTTTATTTGCCCCGCGGGTGTTTGCAGTGAGAGCTTCTGTGATTAGGAGGCTTCGACTGCAGCACCTTGCTGGGACCTTGATTTTTATCAAGGAACACACTTTGGGCTTTGGATGAGAAGCCCCTGCCAAGCTGCTTGGAGGAAAATCATCGTTAGCAGATGATTCCTCTGGCTCTTTGTGCAGCAGTTCAGCAGCCTGGCAGTGCCTGGGCTGTGTAATGGCAGCAGGAGGAGCTCCAAGCACTGAGTTCAGAAATTATGCAAAACCATTTGCTGGGTTTTATGGGGATATAATAGTCCTTCCCAGCTCTAGCACATCCTTAATAGCTTGAATGCAGCTCATTTGAACCAGCTGTTCTGCCCAGGAAAGGCTGTTTGGCAGCAGGACCGAACTGTAAAACCTGAATTATTCCACAGACTCCTTAAACCTTGTGAGGTGACTTATCAGAAATCCCCAAACGCGCCCTTTAACGTCACTGGGTGCAGAAACTGAGGCTGGGAATGGTAAATGACATGGTTAGTGAGTGCAGGAGGGAGTTGTTCCATGAATCCCTGAAAGAACTGTTACTAATTAATTCCGTGTTCTGTTCAAGCACAAACAGGTGAAATAAAACTGCCTGCTTTGTGGGCATTGAATAACTTCCTTAATAAAATTGTTAAATTTCCCAGATAGAATTCTTGTGCCATTGCTGCTCACTGCTTTGCCTGCTGAAGTACCCAAGTAACAACTTTGTCCAGCTCAGACTCCCAAGTTCTGCTGTAAAACACTGCTTTTAATGGGCATTTTTTCTGCCTAGCCCTGAGCCTTCCTCTTCCTGCTTTCCAGCTTTTCCGCCGTGTGGCTGCTGCCTTACCTGGGATGGACAGCACACCAGAGAAGAGCAAAGAAGACAGTATCCTTGCTTTCCCAGGGAACTGAACAATTGCCTGTTGTTTGCTTGGGCTCGCTGACTTTTTTTTTTTTTTTTGGCACATTGTGGGGATGGGCCTTACTGGGGCTTTGCAGGGACGTGGCTGAAACAGGACATGGAGCTGTTGGAATGTGCCCAGAGGAGGCACTGAGTTGATCCAAGAGGGATGGAGCAGCTCTGCTGTGAGAAAGGCTGAGAGGACTGGGATCGTTCAGCCTGGAGAAGAAAATCTGCAGGAGGGATGGAGAGAGACTATTTGCAAGGGCCTGGAGTGACAGGGCAAGATGGAATGGCTTCAAACTGCCAGAGGGCAGGGTTAGAGGGGATATTGGGAAGGAAGCCTTCCCTGGGAGGGTGGGCAGGCCCTGGAATGCAATTCCCAGAGAAGCTGTGGCTGCCCCATCCCTGGGAGTGCCCAAGGCCAGGTTGGACGGGGCTCGGAGCAGCCTGGGCTGGTGGGAGGTGTCCCTGCCCATGGCACGGGGTGGCACTGGGTGGGCTTTAAGGTCCCTTCCAAGCCAAACCATTCCGTGATTCTGTGACCCTATTTATGGGCTGTAGATAAATGTACACGCTAAGGGCAACTAAAGCACAAGTTTTGCTTCTCCACTTAAACTGAGGATGAAATTTGTATGGTTTTAAAATGCCATCATTCTTCATTCTTTTTGCACAGACCTGTCCGGTTGGGCTCCGTCCTCTGAACGGTCTCAACTGCCAAGTCCCCGGTCTGAGGCAGAACCTGCTCTGCTCAAACCCCACAGAGGGCCCGCTAACAATCCTCTCTCCTCTCTTTGTTCTGCCCTTGTTTGCCTTGAGCTGGGTGATTTCCTTAACCGCCTGCCGCAGTGATTGACATCAAACTAGAGAAGCCTCCCGAGCAGCCAGTCACGGAGAGCGGGTGCTCCTGCTAACGGCACCTCCCGCCCATTCCCCGAGAACATCACGCTCATTGCCCAGGCATCCCTACCTGGGGCTGCCAACAGCTCCCAGCGAGCGACCTCCCTGTTTGCTGGTGGGGAGCAGCCCCGGCCGCCCCTCTCACTGCATGGTATGAGCCCTGAGTGCAGAATGAGTGTCCTGTCTTTTGAGTTTTATTTTTTTATGTTGTTGCACTTTGGCACCGTGGTGCCCTTTACACTCTCTCTCTCTCTCTCTCTCTCTATCCCTCTCTTCTTCCCCTTCTCCTCCTCTTCCCCGAGCCCACCAGCTCACGTGTATCTCGTGAATGCCATGGAAAAGCCGCCAAGTTAGGGAAGACAAAAATGAAGCTTTGGGGGTGGGTGTTCTGCCTTCCCTCCTGCCTTGCATCCCACCCAGTTCCCAGCCCACTCCAGCCCTGTCTGTCCTGCATCCCCACATCCTCTGGGAAGGCTGCTCCTTTAAACCAGTCACTTGGACTCAACCTTGCCTTTCTGGACAACACAGGTTCCCTGTTCCTAGGCTTTGCTCCTGGCAGGGCACACACAGCATTAGCTCCTTGGTTTCTCCTCCCTGTGGATGATCCTGGCTAACTCTTGCTCACAACTTCCAAGTTTTGCCCCTCGTGTCACACACAGCACTGGAAAGCCCCAAACTCTGAAATCTTTGGGCTTGTTGCTCCTGTTTGTGTAGCAGAGACATCCCACAGCCTGCTCTCCTCGTTTGGAATCCCTTCCCATCCAGAGGATGCTGGTGCTCGGTGACTGTTGGGGTAGGGAAGGAGGAGGGAACAGAGGCTTTACAGCCTGAGGCTGGGTGGGGAGAGATCCTCAGGGATTCTGAGAGCAGAGGCCTGAAATCCAGCACTGCTGGGGCAATACCTGCCCTGGGAGTCATGGATTTTGCTCAGGCTCCTTTCCTGATCTCCATTCTCCTGTTCCTCACCCCATAGATGGGGAACTGCTTCATGTGGAGCAGGAGAGCAGATGGAAGGGCAGTGTTCCACTCCCATTCCCGGGTTGCTGCTTGATGGAATCAGCCCCAGCTGCCTCTGCCTTTGGAGCAGAACTCTGGGATGGGGCTCACAGCCATTTCATTCCTGAGGTAGTTTCTAAGCTGCCAAAGCTGAGGGGAGCAGTGGCAGGGACTGACTGTTGGAGTGGGGGCAGGAACTGGGGGGGATTGTCTGCTGCTGAGGGGAATTTTGGTGTCACTTCCCAACCTTGGAGGTTGGGAAATGCCTCCTCTGCCCCTGGTTTTCAGAGCTCTCCCTGGGGTTTTTGGGTCCATCTGCCCTAACAGAAGTCAGGAGGTTTGTCAGGTGGCAGAGAGGAGAATTTCACTGTCCTTCCCGCCCTGGCCTGTGGCAGGAGAGTGACTGAGCACGGTGTGACCACAGTCCCTCCCCTCCCTGCCAGGCTGTCCCTGACCCCGCGTGGGCACCACGGGCCAGAGGGCAGGGGCAGCTCGGGCTGGGATGTGGCAGTCCCTGGGATGGCATTTTGCCCCCCGTGCCCCCGGCTGAGCTGGGCTGCAGGAGGAAGCTGGGCTGTGGTTCCCCGTTCCCGTGGAGTGTCCCCTGTCCCCCTGGCGGTGGCGGTGCCGGGGGGCCGGTCCCTTTCCCTGTACATACCCTCGGGAATCGCTGGTGTCGCTGTGTCCGTGTGTGTTGCTGTCCCCCTGTCCGGGGAGCGAGGGGGGAGACCCCACTGGCGGGTGGGGGGGTCCTTAGTGAAATGGAATAGTTGCCGTCCCTCTGTCCTCTCTGGTGTGTTCAATGCCGTGTGTGTCGGCCCCGCTGTCTCGTAGCTGTAGCGAGTACGTGTGACTATTACTCTGAGTATGGACTGTCTGACACAGCCCTGTATCACAACCAAGTAAATAAAGTTATTTCACCAACAGCTGCGCTGGCCTGATGTCACAGGGGGGCTGGCTCCTGGTGTAAGCTGCCTGTCCTGAGCGGGGAGGAGGAGGGACAGAGAAAGAGGGGAGGTGGAGAAGGAGAGATGGAAGAGGAGGAACGGAGAGAGACAGTTGGAAGGACTTTGTTGCAAAATGTGGACTGTGTAATGATTTTCTTAAGAAAGGCTGTTCTTTGATCTTTGTTCACTTTCAAGCCCGATCAGCAAGAATTAATCTGTGAAACAGAGCAGCCAGCTAAGTGATGGCCAGAGGCTGGAAAGACAAATTACTTGTTGCTAGAATTGCCTTGTTAAGGTTCAGGGCTGGACATGTTTCAGTGATCTCAGTCCTGGGGAGGTTAACAAAGCCTGGCAAGGAGGATGTACCACTGTGAGGGGGCACGGAGAATGCTGAATTTACAGGCCACAGGGACATCTGGCAGAACTCCCAAGACGAGGAAGGAACTTTCAGGTCTCTTCCCACCCAAACCATTCCATGATTCTGTGAAGATGGAGCCTCAGCCTCCGTTTTGTAAGTCACTAAAAAAAATCCAGTGTTGCTGGAGCTGTTGTTTTCCCACCAGGAATCAGGAACTACCCATTTGTCCCTCAAATTCTGGAGGATGAAATGGACTGTGGTGGCTTTAATGCTTTGATAATTAAGGTACCCTAGACACGAATGTGCCTCGGGGAGGAATCCACTCTTTCCTGTTAGCCCGGGTGGGCAGGGAAGCTCCCTGGGAGTCGTTCCCTGGGAGCAGTGGCAGGGAGGAAACTGCCCAGGGCAGGGAGACCTTCCTGGGGCTCCTGCCAGGGACTGCTCTGAAGCAGGAGGAACAAACTGAACACTGAGGCTGCATTTGCAGTTCTCTGTGGAGAGAGTTCCTCCTTCCCCCAAAAACACAGGAATGCTGGGGAATGGTGCGAAACCAGAGGGGTGAATATCCCATGGGAGACAGATACCTCTGGCAGTAGAAGAGCTCGTACCTTGCCTTCCCAGGTTGCTACAGTGGGGCTTCCAGGTTGCTCATTTCATTGACAGAAAACCTAATTTTTAATTCTGAGTGTAAATCTCTCTTCTAGTGTGTTTTACTCCCCCTCAGTCCCCTGCCCCAGGAAGTTGGAGTTGTGTTGGTGCCACCACAGATAAAACCCTCCAGTGCAACTCTTGCCCCTTCCTGGCAATGCTGGAACACCCTCCAGGTTAATCAGGGCTGACTTCCAGCAGAGTCAGTGCAAAAACATCCCAAAACAGAGTTGCATCTCCTCTGGATCCCAGATTTCCGCCCACAGGCTGGAGCCAAGCCTTGTCCCAGCATTTCCTGAAGGTGGGAACAAACAGCCCTCCACAAAGACTTCCTGAGTGGGGATAAGCTGGATTTGGGTTGCTGTACTCATTTTATTAATTGTTTTTATAGATAAAGTGGAAAACACCAGGAAGAGAAGGGCAGAGCCAGGGCTGTCCCAAAGCCATTACAGTGTGATCCCACCAGGCATCAGCACCCAGGTTTGCTGATGATTAAAATGGTCCATCCCAGCCCCATATCCCGGGGTCATTCCCAGCACAGGGGCACAAAGAGCCCAGTGCAGCCAGAGCTGGGCACTGGGCGTGGGTGGGTTTTACTCCTGGATCCCCCAGCAAACCCAGCAGCGCAGAGCAGAGGGCACAGAGAAGGAAAGAATTCCACAGCACAAGAGAAGGGACCAGGTGGATTTCTTGGAGGACAAGGCCCGTGCTTTGCTCAGGAACACTCAGCCCCTCGTGGTTTTACATCCCAGCAAAGGTTCAGGACCGAGGGATCCACAGCACTCCCTGAAGTCCTGCTACAAGAGGAGCAGCTCCCTCCCGTCCCCACTTCCAGCAGCTGTTGCAGCCCCAGGTCAGGAGCAAAGGCTCCATCCCGTCCGTCTTCCAGCTGAGGGAGTCTCTGGGCCCCTCTGCAGGCAGGGAGGAGCTGCTGCCTGTGCAGCCCCCGGGCCACTTGTGCCTCCAGTGAGAGCCAGAAGGGGCTGTGCCATCTCAGGGGTGGGGAGGAGAGGAGAGGTTTGTGCAGGGCCAGCCCAGCAGGAGCTCCTGCTAATGAACAGTCCGTTCCTTCTGCCGCTGGTAATCTGGGCATGGGGAGAGCAGGGGCTGAGAGCTGGGCAGGGGGAGAGCAGGGGCTGAGAGATGGGCAGGGGGAGAGCAGGGGCTGAGAGATGGGCAGGGGGAGAGCAGG
>JAWWEU010000138.1:5710567-5721212 GCA_035583155.1 Acropternis orthonyx | reverse complement strand
ATCCCCGCTGCCCCCCGACCCGGCCCCATCCCCGCTGCCCCCCGAACCGGACCGGCTCCATCCCCGCTCCATCCCCGCAGCCCCCGCAGCCCCGGCCATGCTGCGGGACGACGAGAAGGGCATCCCGGTGCGGGTGGCGCTGCGCTGCCGCCCGCTCGTGGCCCGGGAGAGCGGCGAGGGCTGCCAGAGCTGCCTGTTCTTCGTGCCCGGAGAGCCGCAGGTGAGACCCCGCCGTGACCCCCGCCCCGGGCCCCGCCGAGACCCACCCCCCCCGTGACCCGCCCCGTCTCCCCCGCAGGTCGTGGTGGGCAAGGACAAATCCTTCACCTACGACTACGTGTTCGACCCCTCGGCCGAGCAGGAGGAGGTTTTCAACACGGCCGTGTCCCCCCTGGTGCGGGGCATCTTCAAAGGTCTGTGCCCGCTCCCAGCCTGTTCCGCTTTGGGCTTCCCTGGGCTCCTGGAGGGCTTTGCTTTCAAGGCAAGAGGGTTTTCATCCGATCTCAGAGTGGTTTGGGTTGGAAGGGACTTTAGCCCACCCCCTGCCATGGGCAGGGACACCTCCCACCAGCCCAGGGTGCTCCAAGCCCCGTCCAACCTGGCCTTGGGCACTCCCAGGGATGGGGCAGCCACAGCTTCCCTGGGAATTGCATTCCAGGGCCTGCCCACCCTCCCAGGGAAGGATTCCTTCACCGTCTCCCACCGATCCCTGCCCTCTGGCAGTGGGAAGCCATTCCCTGTGTCCTGCCCCTCCAGGCCCGTGTAAAAAGCCTCTCTGCACCTTTCAGAGTAGCCCAGTGAGTGGGTGACCAGCCCATCCGGGAGCTGCGGTGGGGCTGGGATGGCACAGCCTGGGCTGTGTTTCTGACCAGCCCTAACAGAGCAACAGCCGCTCTTTCAGGGAGCTCAAAAAACCATTTTATCTGTGTTTTGGAGGGGTTTTCACTGACCTTTTGTTTCCTCACTGTTGCTGACTGTGACCTCTGCTTGGAGCCGAGTTTTCTGGAAGGATGGATTTTCCAGCTCATTCAAAGCCTCCTCTGGTCCCCACGTGACTGATCCAGCTGCCCTTTGTTCCCCCAGGATATAATGCCACTGTCTTGGCCTATGGACAGACGGGATCTGGGAAAACCTACTCCATGGGAGGCACCTACACGGCCAACCAGGAGCACGAGCCCAGCGTGGGGGTCATCCCAAGGGTCATCAGGCTGCTCTTTGAGGAGAAGCAGCAAAGGCAGGATTGGGAATTTGTCCTCAAAGTTTCTTATCTTGAGGTAAAAGTTTTGGGTTTCAAACTGTTATGAATGACGAGAGCTTTGTTGAGCCCACCTCCTCCAAGTGATAAATACTGATTAAATCAACACCTAAGACTCCAGAAACTGGATTCTGATCCAAGGTATTTTTCTCTAAAAGTGGAATGAGTAGAATGTGATGCCAAATTAGCCCCGATTTCAGCATCACTACACCTTTCTGGAGTGGGTGGCTCTCATGCAAGGCTGGTAACTCTGAGCTGCCCTTGTGCTGTTCCAGATCTACAACGAGGACATCCTGGACCTGCTGTGCCCCTCGAGGGAACGCTCCTCCCAGATCAGCATCAGGGAGGATCCCAAGGAGGGCATCAAGGTGGGGGTGTGGGGGCACCAGGGGGTGGCAGGGCTGGGCACGAGTGCTCTGACTCCTTGGGCGTTGCCCAGGAGATCAGCACAGCCACTCCCTCCTCTCCAAACTGGCCTCCTGAGCCTTAACTTTCTTTGGGGTAACACCAAGAGGGTTTGATGTTCATGACAAAACCACCTGCAAGTCCTGCTCTGCCTCTTTTTGAAGGGTGGTTGGGGGTGAATATCTGAGGCTGTTGTCCTTTGGGTCCCTCCACTCCAATCCGTGCTGCCATTTGCTACTCAGCTGGAAGGTGTAACAAAAAAGGGGATCCTGAGGGAAAACTTTGAGTGCCCAAGAGATTTTCTCAGCAGTTTTGTCCAGCTCTGTGTTTACAGCACAGTGCAGAGAACCCTTGTGGTGCTGCTTCCTCTGAGTCCCTTGTTGAGGTTAAACTTCTGTCTGGTGCAGCCTGAGATGGAAAGAGGATTCCTCTGGGGATGAAGAGGAAGATAAACAGTGCCTTTTTCCTGGCTACAGATTATAGGGTTAACTGAAAGAAATGTCACCTGTGCCCAAGACACCGTGTCCTGCCTGGAGCAAGGGAACAATGCCAGGACAGTGGGATCCACGGCCATGAATTCCCAATCCTCACGGTCCCATGCCATCTTCACCATCTGCATCGACCAGAAGAAGAAGAATGACAAGTGAGTGGGGCTGTGCAGCCACTGCCAGCAGCTGTGGGGAGTTCCCTGCCCAGATTCCGTAACCCTTTCCTCCTTTCTCGGTCCTTTACTCGGGGCAGTTGTTTGGCTGTCTCTGGTGTCTCAGCTCCTTTCCAAACTGCATTTTTTACTGAGAGAGTCAAGCAGTTTATTTCTGCCACAGGAACTGCAGTTTTCACTCCAAACTACACCTGGTGGATCTTGCTGGCTCTGAGAGACAGAAGAAGACCAAGGCTGAGGGAGACAGACTAAAAGAAGGTCTGTAGGCAAAGGACTGGGAGAGCTTGGCTTTCTAATCACTTTGGAGACAGTAAAAGAGCAAAGCAGTTCTATAACCCCTGTAATATGCTTTTTGAAGCTTCTTACACTTTTAATAAGAGTGAGAGATGAGCAGTTTTTGGGTGCTGAGGTGGCTCTGCTCACTGGGATCTGTTTGCAGGGATCAACATCAACAAGGGCCTCCTCGCCCTGGGGAATGTCATCAGTGCTCTTGGAGATGAAAACAAAAAGGGTGGCTTTGTCCCTTACAGAGACTCCAAGCTGACAAGGCTGCTGCAAGGTAAGAGACACGGGATGGCAAAGCCTGAATATGTATCTTAAATAACATGATGCACTTTGAACGAAGCAGCAGAAAACTCAACAGCCATCAAAGCAGAGCTCAGAGGAGCAGCTGCTGTTGGCAAAGGGATTAATTTATTTAGTTCCCCTCCTCCCTGAAGCCAGACCTTCCCTGGACTCTTATTTTTAGTTTGCAAATGCAGTGAGATGAGCTCCTAAATGAGTCCTGCTCTCCTGCAGTTTCTGCGTGACAGGAGGAAATGAGACAAATTCAGAGCATATTTTTGGTGGGGAAGATGAGAAGTTAAGTCTGGGAGCAGAGATCTATTATTGTACCTTAATTATAGCAACTTACTGGATGATATCACAGCCAGACTGGAGCTCAAGCTGTCTGTGCCTTCCCTGGGAGCCTCGTGGTAGATTTGCTTCTTAGTCTGAGTATCTGCTCTTTGTGGCACTAATTTTTTAATAGTTGTGATGGTGTTTTAATGCATTTACCTAAATTAACCTTCAACGTGGGCACAGCTTTAGTAATGAACTTATTGGGGTGTTTATGGTAGTTAAATAATTTGGTACAAAAACTCTTCCATGTTTTCCATCTCTGAAAGTACCCAATAAATAACTGGGTTATTGCTGGGTGTGGGGCCCTTTTTTCTGAGCAGTAGTTTGAAGTAGCCAACATGTGTTAGTGTAAAACTAAAGGATAGAATGCCATGCAGTTCTGAGCCAGTAATTCCTTAAATTGAAGAGAATTCTGATGTCTGGATATTCATGGAGGCCTTGGTTATTATTAGGTGGGAGAAGGGAGGGGAAAGCCTGAAAGAACTAGGCCAGAAAAGGCATAAAGGAATTACTTAACAGGGCAGTGATATTACTGGGGCTTCTGAGGTGAAATCTGTGGTGTTTAGCGCTGAGACAGGACTTTGGCTTCCCAAAAACCTCTCTAGTCCAGAGCTGACTGGGCAGAGGAGACAAACCCACAGCTGGATATTTTAGCTGCATTTTGGGGATGCCCCTGTGAGGCTTTAATATCCTAATGACGGTGAGTTCCTGGTCACTCTTGCTGTCTGAAAGCTTTGCTTCTCCCTGTTTTCCTTCTCAGACTCTCTGGGAGGGAACAGCCACACTCTGATGATCGCCTGTGTGAGCCCAGCAGACTCCAACCTGGAGGAAACCCTGAACACTCTGCGTTACGCTGACAGGGCCAGGAAGATCAAGAACAAGCCCATTGTCAACGTGGACCCCCAGGCAGCTGAGCTGCACCAGCTCAAGCAGCAGGTGCTGGGCATTCCCTCCTGGGGGAGGGTTTTGGCTCTTAGGTCTGAGCTCAGGAACCAGCAAGGAAAGGCACAGGGTGCCCCCTCACACAGAGTGGGCAGGACACATTAAATGTGCATTTCTCTAAGTGCTGTAGGGGGAATACGTGAATGTTTCTGTCATTTTACAGCAGCCATTCAGTGCCAGAGAAAGAAGGTGGTGTTGGTGTGATTTTTATTTCCCTTCCACTCCTCAAATCCCTGTTTAGCCCAGGCTAAAGGCAAAGTTAGAAACACAGTGATGGTTTGGTGCCTTCCTGGCATCTCCTGCCCGTGGCCAGCTCAGAGTGGGAAGTGGAGAGTGTTCCTCTGGTCACCCCAGAGGGAAGAGAGGGCAGCTGTTATTTGAGGAGTGAATTACTTGAAATTCTGGAGCACCACGACTGCTTTCCACAGGCCGTGGTAAAGGGAGAATTATGGGGCAGGTGACTCAGAAAGGCCAAGGATCTGAATGATGTTCCTTCAACCATCAAGTTATTACATGGGAGAGGTTTACAAGCAGGAATTATTTGTCTCTCTAGGTCCAAGAGCTGCAGGTGTTGCTGCTGCAGGCCCATGGAGGGACCCTCCCCGTGTCTATCAAGTAAGATTTGGTGTTTACTGCTCCGTGTGTCTGGCACACACCAGCAAAGGCTCTGGATCTCCCCTGCTCCAGGCAGTGCTGGGGAGGGAGGGAGGGAGGGGAGAGCAAACCGGCTGCCTTTTTTTTTTCCCTCTTTTTGTTCTTCTTGTCGTGGTTACTGAAATTCCACAGGTCATTTCATTTTGTAGCAAACCCCTTAAGATTGCAAACATCCCTTGCAGGAAATATGAGAACCAGGCAACATCTCCTAAGTAAATAGCTGTTCCTCAGGCCCCATTCATGCCTCTTTCCTTCACCCCTCTGCCCCTAAATGTGAGGCACCTCCATCTCCACTGTTCCTAAAAGCACCAAATGCAGGAAGGAGTGGGATTGTGTAGTTGTTGTTTCTGAGGATGCCTCAAAACCCCTGGTATGTGCAGGTTAACCTGTATTTGGAGGTTCAGCCTGTGTTATAGATGTGTCCAGAGCCAGGCTGGACAGGGCTTGGAGCAACCTGGGCTAGTGGAAGGTGTCCCTGCCCGTGGCAGGGGGTTGTAAAGAGAAGATCTTTAAGGTCCTTTCAACCCAAACCATTCTGGGGTATTTATTGTAAATTATTTAGGAAACTTGGAGGTGATTTCAGTGGTGTTACAAAGCTCTGGCAAAGTCCTGTTCACAAACAAAGTGGTCCTTGCTGTTTCAGTAGCCTGGCACCCTCTGAGAACCTTCAGTCCCTGATGGAGAAGAACCAGTCCCTGATGGAGGAGAACCAGAAGCTGAGCCAGGGGCTGAGCGAGGCTGCTGGACAGACAGCACAGATGTTGGAGAGGATGATCCTGGTAAGGTCCAGGTACCAAGGAGAGCCTGAGGTTGCAAATGAATCAGTAGCAGGTGCTGCACTGATGGCATGTTGAGAATCTCTCTTTAATGTTCCTTTCACATTGATTTCAAACCAGTGAGAACCAAAGGTCTGCCAGAATCTGGCTGCCTATAGATCTGGAACCGCAGCGGGGAAAAGCAGCCGTGAATCTTTCAGCTCTCCTGCTACTTTAATATTTTAAATACCAGCACTTGCACACTTCTGCTCTCTCTTCCCCACCCTGTTTTACTTCAATTGCCTTATAATACTCCTGAAAAAATGGTGTTAAATCTGAACAAACTGGTGGCCACGATCATGCAGGACCTTCCAGTGCATTGATTTGCCACACACTGCCAAGATCTCTTTTGGTACAAATTAATTAGTAGATTTCTGCCTCCTTTATTCTTGGTCCTGCACTTCAGTGTAATTCTGCCTTCCCTTTAGACAGAACAAGAAAATGAGAAGATGAATGCCAAGCTAGAGCAGCTCCAGCAACACGCTGTGTAAGTGTCTGCTGGGGAAGGGGCTTGGGGATTAAATGGGACGAACTGGATGGCAACAAGTGGGGTTTGTTTATCCCGAATCCGTTTGGACGTTGAGTGGGGAAGTTGCTCCCTCTTGGCACAAACATGCCGTGGATTTGCTGCCATGTGTGCACTGCAGGTGCAAGCTGGACCTGCAGAAGTTGGTGGAGACAGTGGAAGATGAGGAGCTGAAAGAAAACGTGGAGGCGATTCGCAACCTGCAGCAGGTGTTGGCCGAGCTCCAGGTAGGGCTGGATCCAGGCAGGGCGGGAGGGCTGCGTGAGGCAGAATCGCTGGTGGAACCTGCAGTGCTGCTGCTGCTGCTCTGCTCAGCAGTGCATTCCACTCTGCAGAGACTTTGCCCCAGGAGCCCAGGAATTCAGAGCACAAAAGTGACTCTTGATATCCACTTGAAAGCTTTTAATGCTGCAGAAGGGCCACTTGTGGGGGAAAAGGAAGAGTCTCTATAAAAGACTCTACCAGTGGGAGATTAGCACGGATTTACAATGCACAAGTTGGATGGAATGTTATGAAATTAGTGATTTTAATGAGCAACACAAATTGCAGGGACCTGAAATTGTTAAATAGAAGGTGCCAGATCTTTTGTCTTATCGAGGAACTCAGACACTTATGAGGGAGATAGACACATTCCCAGAGTCCTTTCTCCTGGGAGGAGCTGGCTGCCAAGGCTGGAATTCAGGGAAGGCTACAAGGAATGGCTTGTCCAACTAGTCCAGGAGGAGTTTGGTCAGTTTATTAAAAGAGGAAGATAATGGTCTCCTCCTTCCAGAGCTTTCTGGCCAGAGCAGAAACACATTCTATTTTGCCATAATGTGCCAACAGAATTTTCAGCTTCAGTTTACTTCATCTTTCCCTTTTCACCAAAATCTTCCTCTCTTTGTTCCCTGTAGAGTGAAAATGCTGCCACAGCAGAAGCTGCTGCAGAGATGGCAAGCCCTGAACAGGAGGCTGTGGGTGTAAGTGAGGGGGCTCAGCAGTGCAGGCCCTCCCTGGGGCATGTTTTCATCTCCTCATCACTTTTATCTGTTCCCTCATGCTAATTTTCTAATCCCAGTGCTTGATAAATAACGTGTCACTCGTGCATGAGCTGGTTTTGTAAACCCTAAATTGCTCAGTGTGCTCCAGATCAATAACCTGTTCCCATTTCTGAATATCTAATGTAGACAATGACTTCTGAGCGCTCTGCAGGAACTGAGATCGCATCATTGAAGGGCTTTGGATTGTTCTCTCCTGCTCACTTGTGTCTCCTCAGGAATCAGAGCCGGGCCAGGATTCCAAGAGGGCCTCGAATGACTTCACCACCCAACACGCCCTTCGCCAGGCCCAGCTGTCCAAGGAGCTGCTGGAGCTCAACAAAGCCCTGACCCTGAAAGAGGCTCTTGCCAAAAAAATGGCTCAGAATGACAATCAGCTGGAGCCCATCCAGTCCCAGTACCAGGTAAACTCGGAGTCCTTGCGTTCAGCTGCTTTTTCCCCAGTTGCTGCAGACCCTCCATGCTGGGGAGGGAAGGGAGGAGACCCAACCTCTCCTGGGCATGTCCTGAATGGGGTCTGTTATTCCTTCAGCTGGGTCACTGCCCCCTTGGGCACCTTCCCCTGCTCTGCTGGGCTCTCCCATCTCTGGAATTAATCCATAATCACTTGGGTACAATAGTTCTGTGGCCCACCAAAGCTCCAGTGTCTGAACCAGCCCTCGTGACCCTCGCTCTGCTTTGAGATAAGGTTTATCAGTCTGCTGACAGCCATGTGCTGCCTTCTCTGTCTTAAAGCTTTGTCTCAGAGTGTATTTTTTCAAGGCTTTTCTTTGGAGGCTGACTAATCTTGTCCTTCCTAGACGAATATCAAGGACCTGGAATTGGAGGTCAGCAATTTGCAAAAAGAAAAGGAGGAATTGGTCCTTGCTCTGCACATGGCAAAGAAGGATATCAACCAGGCCAAGTGAGTGTGACTGTGTCAATATGTCTGAAAACCCCAGTGTCCTGCACTTCTCCTATCTATAAAATCCTGTTTGATGTAAATGTGTCCCTTTAACATGCCAGGAGAGTTGCATGAGCTGCAGAGCAGCCTCCTGGGGGCTTTCAGCAGCAGGAAAGGAGATAACACACACACTTTATTTTAACTTTCCATGAGGTGTCTCTGAAATTGGAGAGTCCCGGTTGGTTTTCAAGGGTGGTTTCTTTGCAGACTGAGCGAACGGCGGCGGAAAAGGCTCCAGGAGCTGGAAGGGCAAATCAGTGAGCTGAAGAAGAAGCTGAATGAACAATCCAAGCTCCTGAAGCTGAAGGAATCCACGGAGCGCACGGTCTCCAAACTGAACCAGGAGATCAGGGTAACCCACCCCAGCTGCCCTTGGGGCTGTCCCAGTGCAGGCAGAGCAGCTCCCAGCAGGAATCGCTCCTGTCTGCTCTGTCACACTGGGAGCAGCAGCTCTGGGCACGACTGCTGTGCCCACAACTGCTGGTGTGGCACAACAGGCAGGGGACTGCTGAGATTTGGAGGAGTAGGATACGCTCCGAGGGTCTTCTGGCTCTTCTGATAATTTATTGTCTCAGCCAGATCACTTGGCTTTCACTTTGATTTCCCTCAGCTGTGTGGGTTTTGTTCTTCCCTTTACGCCTTAAAAGTGAAGCCCTGGGTTTTAGCACGGAGAGAGTGTCCTGAGCACACTGAGATTTGCCACTTCCCCCACCCGACAGACATGAGGGCAGCGATGGCTGAAGCTCCTCAGGATGTAAATCCGGGACAGTTCTTCCAGCCTGTTGTATTTTTCAGGAAATGAAGCACCAAAGGGTCCAGCTGATGCGGCAGATGAAAGAGGACACTGAGAAATTCAGGCAGTGGAAGCAAAAGAAGGACAAGGAAGTGATTCAGCTGAAGGAAAGGGTGAGCAAACAACCCCCCAGCCTGCACCTCCCTCCCCAGAGTGAGGCAAATCAGTCAAGTGTTTGCTGCAGGGTTTGTTTAACTGGGAAGCAACAGAAACCCAGTTGGGAAGGCTTTGAAGAGAAGGTGGGTCCATATGGCTGCCACCTTTCAGCAGTTGTTGTAAATGCACTTGTGGCTGGAGATCTTAAAGATGTTGACACAGTTGGGACTCAGCTCTGAGAGAGAGGCAAAAATATTCAATATTTGAAGTATATAAAGTTGTAGACTTTGGCCCCAGAACGGGAGGTATTTAAAATTTCAAAGGAACGTTGAATCTGCAGGTTCATGAACTCCAGCTGCTTGTGGCATCCAACGTGATGGACAGCAAACATCTGGAGTTCTGGTCCCTCAGCAATTCCTACCCCTCAGTGCCTTGGGATGCTCAGTCTTCCAATTCTGGGCTTCAGTCTCATCCAGCCTTTAGACTCCTGAACCTTTGTCAGGGCAAGTGTGGAGCCCCGGTGACTTTCCCATCTGTTTTCACGTTGTGTCCTTGCAGGATCGAAAGAGACAATACGAGCTCCTCAAGCTGGAGAGGGATTTCCAGAAGCAGGCCAACGTCCTCCGGCGCAAAACAGAGGAGGTGAGGAGCACACAGCTCCTGGGAGCTCCTGGGCAGTCCCTGAGTGGGGCTGGAGGAGGGAATGGGGCCTGCACAGGCCTCCTGAGGGCAGTTTATACAGGGTGGAAAGAAGAGCTTTTCTCTCTGTAGAGAAACCCACACTTCTGTCTTGTGGCCTTTGAGGGATTCTGGTTAAACCTGCTCCTTAATTCCACTCTGGCCATCAGGTGCTGTGGAAATCCATCAGGGACGGCCAAGCTCAGAAGTGTGAAATGAATTTGCCTGTGGATATATTGGATTGAAGTTCAAAATCCTTTCAGGGTGGTATTGGCTAAGAAACGCATCTCAAAACCATCATTTGGGATGGTTTTTTCCACTTCTCAGGCCTAGAGGCAGGTTCTCTTTGAACCAGGAGTCGTGGCAAAGCAAGTCAAGGACTGGAGGCCTTGGCTTAGTTGTGAAGGGATTCTGGTGTGCTCCCCTTGTGCCCTCACCGTGCCACTGCCTCGGGCTGGGACTGCCCCGGGTTTGCAGCCCCTGCAGATGAAGGGCTGGGGCTCCTGCTGAGCTCCTGGGGATGTTTTGCAGGCAGCAGCTGCCAACAAGAGACTGAAGGACGCCCTGCAGAGACAGAGGGAGGCGGCGGACAAGCGCAAGGAGAGCCAGAGCCGGGGGCTGGAGGGGGTGGCTGCCCGAGTGAAGGTGGGTGACTGTGTGTGCCATCCCAGCAGGGGGAGAGGGGGAGCGCAGAGCGGGGCAACGGGGAGCTGCCAGGGGCTCTGAAACCGCCTCCCAGAGCCGCTGAAGCTCCACTGAACCCTTCCCTGGTGCTCTCCTCGTTCCAGAGCTGGCTGGTGAACGAAGTGGAGGTCCTGGTGAGCACCGAGGAGGCTCGGAGGCACCTTGCAGACCTCCTGGAGGACAGGAAGATCCTGGCCCAGGAGCTCCAGCAGCTCAAGGACAAGAAAGATGCCGGGGAGAACCCGCCCCCCAAGCT
>JAWWEU010000138.1:5684276-5696552 GCA_035583155.1 Acropternis orthonyx | reverse complement strand
ACACACACACACACACACACACACAAACACACACACACACACACACACACACACAGCGCTCCCTGCTCCCCCCGCGCCCCTCCCGGCCCGCCCCGCTCACTGTAGGCGAACTCCAGCATCTGGTTGATGACGCGCGGCTCGTACTCGGTGATGCCCATGTCCTTGAGGATCTGCGCCATCACCTGCGGGGCCGCGGGGGCAGCGCTCAGCCCCGCTCCCCCGTGTCCCCCACCGTGTCCCCCCCCCGGTCCCCTCCCGGTCCCCCCCCCGCTACCTGCGCGTCTTTGGGCGCGCTCTTGGGCGACGCCATCTTGGCCGCCTCCATCGCTCCCCGCTCACGTGACCGGGGGGGGGGGCTGCGCGCGCCGCTACGGCGGCCGGGAGGGCGGGGGGGTTGCCATGGAGACGCGGCCCGGCGCCGTTGCCATGGAGACGCGGCCCGGCGGGGCGGCCGTTCCCTTTTATATAAATACCCGTGGCACCAAGCGGCGCCCCGGCCAAAGCGGTTCTGTTACCTCAGCAATGGCTTTGAACGCCACTTTTCAAACGGCCAGCATTCCCAGGAATAAATGGAAATGGCAGCGCAGTCCTGTGTATTCCCACTGCTCTGAAAACAACCGGTTCCGCTTAGGACGCAAATTTAAAAGCTTTTCCCAGCTTGTGCTGGGAATCCCGGGATCCCTGCGGCTGGAAAAGCCCTGCCAGCCCACCCCGTGCCCAAAGGCCACCTCGTCACTGAGTGCCACGGCCAGTCCTGCCTTGGACAGCCCCAGGGGTGGGGGGGACTCCAACCCTCCCCGGGCAGCCCCTGCCAATGTTTAATGACCCTTTCCAGGCAGACATTGCTCCTGACGTCCCACCTGTAAGGTGCTTGAAAGGGAAATGGCAAGGAACCCCTCGTTTTGTGGGGTTAGGAACACACTCCCTTCTTCCTGAAGGTCCATGTGGGACAGGCCCTCCCTCAGGTGTGTCCCAAAGCCGCCCCTGCCCACAGGGGCTCAGGAATTCCCACTGCTCGGGCCCTGCTGGCACAGCTTGGGGCAGGAGGAGGACACCGATATTATTCCAAGAGCCCCACAAATAAAGATCAGCTCTTCACAGCACCGAGCATGTTCTGTCGCCTTAAATTCCACATGACACAAACGAGACCAAACCCCACAAAACCACAGGAGCCCGGAGTCAAATTTGAATACATTTGTATTATTTATTGGCTGTATTAAATATATTATCTATTTGATAGTTACAATTTAGTAATACAATGCATGGCAGCTTTAACATACGTTTGAGATACCTCAAAAATGACAATACAAGAAAACTGAAGATACCTAAAACACGTTAATGCCACGAGGGTACATCCTTCTGGAATGGACAACAGCTGATGGAAAATCCGCAGTACAAATCCCAGATATTTCTGAGTGTTTTGTGGCAATGACAAAAAGGGCCGTATTTTGTTTTT
This sequence comes from Acropternis orthonyx, assembly GCA_035583155.1. Taxonomy (NCBI): domain Eukaryota; kingdom Metazoa; phylum Chordata; class Aves; order Passeriformes; family Rhinocryptidae; genus Acropternis; species Acropternis orthonyx. The sequence continues at coordinate 5,695,096 of JAWWEU010000138.1, read as the reverse complement.
AGCAGTCATGACTTGTTAGTATATACTCTGCAATCCTAACTGCTCTTGTAGATGACCAGGAATATTATTGCCAAATAACCCTCTTGTGAGTTGGTTCAAGGAGTTAAGAAATAACCCTTTGGCAATGGAGATTTCTGAAGGCAGTTTATCTGGGGGTTTTTATCACTTTATCTGCTAAAGGGAGACTATGAGGAAAACAAAGACAGACTGTAAACTCTTCTGCAAACTAAAGACTAATATCTGTATAAAACTCTTTCCGACACTGGAGGGAGAGATTTCTATGATATAATAAATGATTAACTTAAAGTTCTGCTACAAGTAGAACAATACATTCAAAATACATTTTTTTTTTTCCAGGACTCTTAATCAAAATAAATAGAGTACAAAATGAAGAGTACGTTTTGAAAAGGTTAATTTCAGATTGCACCATTAAATCTACCGTGAAGAGGATTAAGCATTACTAGGCCATAATTTAGGTTTTCCACATCTGAAATACAACACAATGCCTCAAACTGACACAACGTTTATTCCTCAACTGCCGTAGGAGAAAGACCCTTGGAGGGATGAATTCCTGCCCGGGACACGGCGCCTGGAGCTCTCTCACACCCTCCCTCCCTCCCTCCCTCCCTCCCACGTGCAAGGGCATCGCTCTGAGGGACCAAGCGTGGCCACAGACTGGGCCAAACTCCCTAAAATCCACCTTTCTGTGCCGTATTCCGAACGCTGCTGGCAAGACCCATCCTGAAACGCCGGGGATTCCTGAGTTCCAGCTTCCAAAACTCTTCGCCTAGCGGAGCCAGGAGCTGCGAGGCTCCTCCCCAGGGATCCACAAGCAGATGGAACACAGTGGTCAAATGTAGTGCACAGTGTCCACAAAAATATCCCCCAGCCAAACCAGGACCAGTTTCAGACAAGTTCATAGCAGGCTGAACATTCCCAACAGGAAAACCATGGAATGTGAAGCTGCTACCACTGGGTAGCAAGTCGTTTAAAACGTTGTATAAATGTTATCTAAAAAGAGCTCTCTCACATACAATTTCATCATTGGGATTAAGTTAGAAGGGCACCCGAAAGCAGGCTGAACTTTTTATTTTTCAGGTTAATAATAGTACAAAAATTGCTCAGTTTGAGCCAAATAGTGTAACATTTATCATAAATGCACTCTTTCTCCTTGAAGACAACAACACCTGTGCTGTTCTGGGCACGCTGCACAGGGAATTACTTTTCTCTCAGGCACTGAGAGTGAAATGTGGGTTGGGCCAAAGCTGCTCGGGACAGCAGGGACATTCTGGTCACAACAGGAGCCTTTCCTCCGCGTCCCGCTCGCGCTCCGGCTGGCATTGATCTGGGTTAAAACTCTAAAAAACTGGCACCCTCTACTCCGACACTTGAAATGATTATTACTGAACCCCGAATATTAAGATAACTGTAAAGTAGTAATATCACTAAGTCAATATTCTGCTTTCCTTCTACAGTCTAGTAAATGTGGTATGCTCTAGCAGGCTCTGCAGTTCTGCTCTAAGCTCAAGCACTCGTGCCGCTGGATCCCGTGGGTATCAGCGAGGGAGCAGCGGCTCCCGCTGCGCCGGTGGGGCTGGGGCAGGGCTGTCCTGGCAGGGCCGTCCCTCTGCGGCGGCTGCAGCGGGGCAGAGGAGCGTAAGGCAGCTGGCTGGCTGCTGTCCCCGGACAGCTCACCCTGATGGCAGAGGACCCAGGATCACCCCTTCTACAAGGAACGCGTGCTCAGCGTTTGGGAAGGCTCTGCCCACGCGGCCGCAGAGAGCGGGGAACGCCGGGGGGCCGCTCCCAGCCCGGGTGTGTTCGTCAGGACTAACCATAAAATACCCGAGAGAGCTTCTGCACAGAGAGCTGAGCACGGGCGGGCCCGGCCCTACTTGATAACGAAGTACTGGATGACGACGGCGAAGAGGATGGCGACGACGGCGAAGCCGCAGAGCAGCACGAGGGCGATGAGGCGCTCCTCGCGCGGGGCCGCCCCGCCGCGTGCCGGCTCCGTGCCCGTGTCAGCGCAGGGCGGGCCCCGCGGCGCCCGCTGGGCCCAGAACACCGTGCTGGGGCTGTAGGGGCCGTAGAGCTCGGCGGGGCCCGCGGCGTCCTGGCTCTGCCGCCCCGCGCACACCCGCGCCCGGTACTCGCACTGCGGCTGCACCCCCGGCAGCCGGAACGACGTCTCGGGGCCCTTGTACACCTGGGGGGGGACACGGGGCACACGTCACAGGCCCAGCCCCAAGAGTCACCCCCTGTGCCCCAGAGCATCATCCAAACCCTCCTGCAGCTCTGGCAGCCTTGGGGCCGTGCCCACTGCCCTGGGGAGCCTGCTCAGTGCCCACCACCCTCTGGGGGAACAGCCTTTCCCTGAGATGAAACCTAACGCTGCCCTGGCACAGCTCCAGCCATTCCCTGGTCCCCACAGGGCAGAGATCAGTGCCTGCCCCTCCTGGGGTCTCCCCTCAGTCTCCTCTTCTCCAGCTGAGCACACCAAGTGCCCTCAGTGCCCTCACACACCTCCCCTCAAAGCCCTTCCCCATCCTCACTGCCCTTCTCTGGACACTCTGTAAGAGCTTAATGTCTTTCTTACGCTGTGGTGCCCAAAACTGCACACAAGAGTCGCTCTCTTCAAAAAACTTAGTAAAATCTCAGTTTAAATTGCTGGCCAATTCATGACTCATTGATCTGTGATTAATCCAAAGCTTCCTGCCATGCCCCACACTGACATTTTTCTGGTTTTCCTCAGAAAAATGAGGCAAAGAAATCACCCTGCACAACTGTTATTCCTTAAAGCTCCTCCACAAACATGGAGTCTGTGACTAACGAGGCAGTGATGCCTCAGACCACGAGCCAAAGGAATTGCTGTGAGAACCAGTGTTCACCCACTTCACCCTCTGAAATGAAAAGCCTCCCTGCCACCAGCATCACCAAACAGAATTTCAATCTTTGTGGAATCACAGATGGTTTGGGTGGGAAGGGACCTTACAGGTCATCTCATTCCACCCCCTGCCACAGGCAGGGAAACCTCCCACCAGAAATCCCCACTTCTTTTTGTTTGCAATAATTTCCCCAAGCAGGAACCCCTCAGGTTCCTGCTGTTGCACAGAAGGTACCTGATCAAACTCTCTGCCAGCAGCAAGCTGAAGGATGTAAACAATGGAATCTCCTTTCATCGGTTGGAGAGGTTCCCATGTGATTTCATAGGTGTTTTCTTCCAGCTGATTTGCTTTGGGTGCTGTGGGAAAAAAAAAGGATTTGTTGGTGTTTTAGGAAGAGAGCAGTGGTCTCCACAAATGTAGAACTGTCATGCTTAGAGGTAACTCATTCCCATAATTTTAAGCAATTAAGATTTGTTTGTTTCTTTCTTTTTCTTGTCTACATTTCATGGCATAAGCTTAAAAAATGGTCACTGCAGTATTTGGAGGTTACACTTGTCTGTGTTTTGGGGTGGACAGGATGAGCCTCTGATGCCTAATGCTTGTAAAGAGGAGCAGCACTTTCACATCACTACAGAAAGCAGCCTTTCTGTCCATGTCCATGTCATTAACAGGGTTCAGTCAATTCACGTTCCTGCAGGCACTCAGCACTCTGATCCTCAGGATGACTGTAACAACACCCTTTGATGTTCACCTTAGAAAGTGAAGATCAGAGGAATTAGTTCTGCCCTCATTTGCTACACGGTGCTGTAACTTACACCAAATGATGGATAACCCTGAGAAATGCCTTTCCAATTTAAAAAAGGTGGGAATGCTCAGTTCAGGGGTGGAAGAGCTGCAGTGCAGGAGGTGCCACACCAGCAGAGCCCTTCTCACACCCACAAAGCCCCTCCCAGCCAGTTCCTGGTCCCTGTCCCGCAAGGCCGTGGGAAGATGCTGGGCTGGGCAGAGTCAGGCTGCAGAAACCTTGCACTAGGTGGCTGGCAGAGGTTCCTGGGGCAGTGTGAGCTCACCTTTGAGAGATGCAGGTGGAGATTTAGTTGTAGTGAAAGCGTAAACTTGGGAAAAGTCTCCCTCTCCAGCGTCGTTGTAGGCCTGGATCCGGAAATAGTACGTAGTGGATTCGCTGAGCCTCTGTACCTTGTAGGTGTGACAGGGACCATTATAAACTGTAACAAACCTGCACAGAACACACAGAGCACACAGCAATCAGCTCCTCCAGAATCACACATGTCTAGGGCAGTGCCAGAAGTGGAACACTGGTATCTGACTTAAGGACAAAGAGGTGACAGCACACTCCGGGTGTCCCGGGTCTCCCCCAGGTGCACAATGGACACTGGTCATCCCACTGGGGCTGCAGGACCCAACTCCTGCTCTGAATCGAGAGAATAACCCTGGAATAGACCAAATAAATTGAAATTTCCAGTTAAAGAACAGCTGGCCACCCTGTGTTTCTTTTATTCAAACCGAACTTTGTTTTAGAATTTCCAAAAAATAAAACCCCTGCCAACACAGGACAATGGTAAGGCCTTTATTATTTAAGTAGTAAATAGTATTCACTGTTTACAAGCTAACAGAAGTGCAAGTTATTGACAGCCATTTCTGGTTGAAAGCTGGGCTGCAAAGCTGCAAATTAAGGGGCAAACTTTGAGATGCCCAAGTGAGTCGCTAGTGCAAACAGAAGGGGGAATACCTAAAAAATATCTTAAAAACTTAACAGTAGTAAATCAACAGGATCTTACCTGCCAAACCTGTCCTCCATCTGCAAGTTGAACTGTGTAGGGTTGGTAATTAAAGCTCTGCTGGGCCCTTCTCCCCATTTCAGTTTAAGGCTCTGGTAGCTGAAGACCACACATTCCAGATGAGGAGGGTCGGGAGGTAGTGGTTTGGTTTTGGCTTTCATGGAATGACTGAAAGGACCAACTCCAAGGCTGTTTATGGCCTGTATCCTGATTCTGGGAATGGGAGAGAGCAGCTACATGGTCAGGAAAAATGCTGGGTAATAAAGCAAGAGTTAAAATGCACAGAATATAACCGCAAATAAAGCAATTAAAATGCAGTCAGCAATTAAAACTGAAGACCCCTAATCTGAACTCAGCTTTGACCAAGGCTGAGCACCTGACACAGGAACACTTATTACCTGTCCATCCATCTAACCTCTTTAGGCCACACACCCGATCATCCCTTTATATGGAACAATGAAACATCCTACACCCAGAAACCTTAGAACTAAGCCTTGGCTTTGAGACCGAATGTGAACTTAACACCACGACCCAACTCCTGACAACAGCACGCTTTGAGTCTGGATAGGACAATTTTGGGGTGTTCTTTTAGAGCTGCAAAGTGAATTAGACAAATAGCTTTCACCTGAATGAAAAAGTGCTCTAAAAATTGACAGCACTCCCCTCAAAGCTACTGATTTGAAACCCTACGCACGTGGTTTCAGAATAAAGCAGTTATTACCTGTACACAGTGTCAGGCAGCAGGTTCTCCAGGACGTGGGTTGTGTTCCTGCCCACAGTGACCAGCTGCTTTTCCCCATACTCTATGTTGTACCCTGTGATCTCTGCCCCGTGGCAGCAGGGCTCTTCCCACTGGATTGCAAGGCACGTGGAGAAAGGAGCCGAGATCTCCAGCTGCTCTTCCTCCAGTAAGTGCAGCACGGCCACGGCTGCGGGCACCGACGGGGGGGTTGTCACCACGCTCGTCTCCCCAAACAGCCCCACTCCAGCCACGTTCACAGCCTGAAAAACACACCAGGGATGGCTCACCAAAGCTGTTTGCTACCCAGGCAGCCTCATCAATCACACCCTTCCGTGTGTTCTTAAGGCAACACGAAAGAGAATGGAAAACCTCCCGAGTAAAACGTGACCAGAGCAAAGTGTCTGGTGTTTCATGGCATCACTGGGTCTAAACTCTCTTCTAGATACAAGGAATTAAGGAGGGACTGGGGGAGAAGGGCAAGTATTTTTCCCAAGTACCTTGTATGTGACAGCACCTGACTTCATTCCTCTCTAGCTGCAGTTTTCCTTCAAACAGCAAGAACTCAGCTGTGTGCTCAGTGACACCAAAAGGCTCTTCCTACCTGTGCTCTGCAGTAATAGGTGGTTGCAGGTGTGAGCCCTTTGACTTCATAGCTCTGGCAAGGGCCGGTGTAGATGATGTGCATGGATCCTTCCGCCTGGCCCCAGTCCAGCCTGTATTCCATGATTTCTGCACCGTTGCACGCCGGGCTCTGCAGGGACAGAGGGGAAATCCAGTTCAGCTGTTGCACCTACACACTCGGCACACAGGTGGGACCTACCTCTTGTTCCCCTGAGCAGAGACACTGGGGGACAACCACAGAATTGTTAAGGCTGGAAAACACCTCCAAGAACATCAAATCCAGCCTTTGGAAGCACTGGGGTTGAAACCTGAGGCCTTTTCCAAGGGATTTTAAGTCCAGCTTGTTAAGAGGTGACATGTGGCTGCAACACCACCATAGTTCAGACCATAATTTTCATTCACTCCCAGTCTCTTCCCAATTAGATGAACTAACCTATTGCATATTAGTCACCATAACAAGAGGAGGATTAAATATCACCCAATTTGTCAGTTGAAATGAGTAACTCAAACAACATTTACAAACCCAGCATATACATCTCTAAAGACATGAGCTTAAAATATTCCATCTCTACATTTATTATTTCTCCCATTTCTGTGTATCATACAGGTGTCACTACAAATCTAAGAGCCAAACACTAACCTGGGGGTTACTGAGAGCCATCAACACTTACCTCCCAGGAAACCACGGCACAAGTTGCACTTTTACAGGTTACCAGGGGTTTGCAGCACTGCTCAGGGGGTCCTGGAGCAGTGGAAAGCTCTGCCTTGTCAGAGTGGGGACCAAACTGCAGGAAAACACAACTGCATGAGCACAGCAACAGCACCAGGGCCGAAACTAATGTGCAACTGAAGAAATCAAACTATTTTTAACTTGACAGAGCAATAAATAGCAGAGCCCAGTTCCACAGCACCGCTGAAGATCCCTTGCAGGTAGCTCCCTCTAAGCTGGCCCCATTCCCACAGGATCTCTGAGATCCTCCCACTCCAGGGCTGTGTAACTCCTCCCTGCCCCAGCCAGGATCTGGCTTCCAGAAGCAGCTGGGGACTGTTTCACAAAGACTTCCATGCAACCAACTTTTATCCCACCCTGGCATGACTTGCAGCCGCCCCTCACCACACAGTGCTGTTCCCACGCCACCACCTGCAGAGTCTGAGCTCACTGGAACACATCAAACACTTTCCTAAGGCATTATTAAGTGGTTCTTCACAGAACAGAAGCTACAAAATATCCTCAGACTTCCACAGCAGCACCATCACTGCACACTGTGGTGCAGAACAGATGAGATGTGGCTTGGCAGTGGTTACCCCGACTTTATTCCCTGCCCGGATCCAGAAGCAGTAGGTTCTCCCTGGAAGCAGGTTGGTCACTACAAACTCAGCTGCTGGGCCCTGGTACACAGCCCTGCGTTCATCCTGGTCTGAGTGTGCCATCTCCAGAACATATTCTGTAATGTCAGAACCTCCGTCTGTGGCTGGGGGGTCTGGGAAACAAAAACAGATTGGTTTTGTCTCTATTCATTTCTAAAGTCTAGAAATTAGGGCAAGTCCTTATCATGTATCTGAGCAGAAACACTTTATGAAGCTCACTTTCCCCCCCAGATACAGAGAGTTTAAGATGACCTTCATTAGGGCTTTTTTTTCAGTTATTTTCCCAGTTTTCTTCACAGAACAGTGTACCTTCACTACTTGTTCATTATCTCCTTTACTGAGGTAACGATAAGAAGAGCTGATTTTTAAATTGCCAAACAAGTGTCAGTCATGGGCAGGCAGGAAGATTTCTCACTAGAAAGTATTTATGTCTGCTTAAGTCTCACTGTATTGTTGCACATGCTCCATCACCCAACCAGAGGTGATCAGAACCTTTGCTCTTCTTCAAAAAACCCCCACAAAACAAACCCAAAAACCTGCACCCCAAACCCCAAAACACCTGAGGGCACAGGGGGCATCTCCTTATTTTTATTTTAACCTTTTTTACCCTGAGGAGTTCCACGGATTGTTTTTATTTAGGCATTTAAAGTCAGGGCAGTATTTTGGTCCAACACTGGTGCTCACCCCACTGCAGAGGGATCTCCTTGGGCTTGGCTTTGCCTGCCAGGGCTGGAGCGTGACACGGGCCGGGGGGAACCGCTGACGTCGTAACCGTCGTGACATCGGAGGCCTGCAGGGGACAGGTTATTTTAGAGCAGAAACACAAAACATCTCCCTAAAGCACACACAGAAATGGCTTCCAGAAGCACATTCATTGTCATTTTCCTCACCTGGCTTTCCCCCCCTTTACTGACACAAGAAACCCGGAGTCTGTAGGAGGTGCCAGGCCTGAGATGGTCACACACGTGCTCCCTCTGGGCCCCGCTGTAGATCGTGTCCCATCTCCCTCCTGAGCAAAGAAATCAAACACTTTGCACTTCAAAACCTCTGCAAAAACCCACCTGGAAAATTCTCTCACACAATTATTAAGACAGTCAATCCACAGAACCAATCTGGAATGATTCATTACACAGAGAAGATGCACAACACGCGTGAAAACAGCGACTGCTCAAGCAATGAGTGAAGGTTCATTCAGGCTGGAAAAGGTCTCCAAGATCATCCAGCCTAAACCATATCCCCAAGGTCCACATCTACACGTGATTTAACCACCTCCAGGGGTGGAGACTCAGTACACTGAGTACCCAAAGGTATTTCTTACCAGCTGATGCTTCTGAGATTTCCAGAAGGTATTTAGAGATGTCCGATCCTCCGTTATCTTTGGGGGGTTCTGAAAGAGATCAACATCTCAAATCATGGGAGATCACAAAACCAGGCATTGGTCTGTTATCAGCCTTCTCAGAGAACACATTCATTGATTGCAGAACACATTCAAGGAGAAAGCTCAAAGAGAAACAGAAAGCAATGTTCTTAAATAGTCACAATAACGTTTTTCAGAGCAATTTTTTTTCTATTATTAATCATGACTGTGCCAGTAAAAAAATTAGGAAAATAGTGCCAATTTCAGGTATCAGCTCTTACAAGAGCACATAAGAATTATTTAAGCATCACAGTACATCCAGAGATTATCAGGACAGCAGTTACAGCTTCTCTAAAATGAATGAAGAAAATCACCACTTCTGTACTACAGCCCCCAAATTAACCATTTTTTGGTGATGCTGAGTATTTCTCCTGCAGTAACAATATCTCCAGAGACAAATAATTAGCCTGAGTTCCCCTCTTATTTAACCTGCATCCCTGAGTGACTGTACATCACACCAAAAGGCACCTACCCCACGTAACTTTCACACTGTGCGAGTGGATCTTGCCCTTTACCACTGGTTTACTCGGGGGCCCAGGTTTGTCAGGATTGGTGCTGTGTTCTACCACCTCACTGGGACTGCTTTTCCCTTCACTGTTATAGGCAAAGAGCTGTTTCAGGAGGGAAGAGAACAGATAATAAGTGCCTTGTTTAATGACAATAATATCTATTGATAATATAAGATGACAGTGATATTGCTGCTGAGTAACAAAATTCTTCTATTAAAAAAAGCAACCAGAAAAAGACAACAATTTAAAAGAAAACAGAATTAGTTAGTGGAAGAAAATCAGATTTGTTTTAGGATTTCACCAAAACCTGCTCCAACAACATGTAATGGTTGAGACAACAGGTAATTTCCTGCTGTCTCAATACCTTGTCCGAGCTGTATGAAAATGCCAAACTCAGAAAAGCACAGTCATCATTAAATTAGAAACAAAATGCAGTACAAACCCTGAACTTATAGGATGTGCTCCTCCTAAGGTTTCTTAAAGTGCATGAGAGCTCATCTCCATTGTACTGGGGCTGGAACCCGTAACCCTGGGCAGGAGGGGAAACAAGGACAAACACAGTCACTGATTTTTAAGGTGAAACAAAAAAAGGGCAGGTCAATCATGATTTTTTAGAATCAGAGAATCAACTGGGTTGGAAGAGACCTCTGAGATCATCAAGTCCAACCCTTGATCCAACACCACTGAGATTACCAGCCCATGGCACTCAGCGCCACGTCCAGTCTCATCTTAAAAACCTCCAGGGACGGTGAGTCCACCCCCTCTCTGGGCAGCCCATTCCAATCCCTGATCACTCCCCCCAGAAGGACTTTCCTCTTAATATTCAATCTACGCCTGTGCCCTCTTGTCCTACTGCTGGTTGATGGGAGAAGAGACCGACCCCCACCTGGCTACGCCCTCCTTTCAGGCAGTTTGACCTTCACCTGTTTATCACAAATTCCCTCCAACAGTTTTGGCAGTTCAAAGGCAAAGCAGAGCTCGCTGTCCCTCTGAGCCCCAGGGAGGACGAGGCCCTGCAGGCGTAGCAGAGCGCAGCACTTACGGAGCCCTCCTCCTCCATGTCCAGGATGTAGGCGAGGCAGGGGTCGGGGGCGGCGCCGGCGGGCGGGGCCCAGCTCAGGGCCAGGCAGGAGACCCCGGCGTGGCGCAGCGTGGGGGGCGCGGGCGCGGGGGGCACCACGCCGGCCGTGCAGAACGACACGGCCTCGCTGAACCCGCTGCGGGGGCACAGGGTCATCACTGCGGGGCGGCTGTCAGTGCCCACACAGCCCCCCGGTGCCCACACTGGTGCCCACACAGCCCCTCAGTGCCCACACAGCCCCCCAGTGCCCACACTGGTGCCCACACAGCCCCTCAGTGCCCACACAGCCCCTCAGTGCCCACACTGGTGCCCACACAGCCCCTCAGTGCCCACACAGCCCCTCAGTGCCCCCACAGCCGCCCCAGTGCCCCCCGCGGTGCCCCCCCCCCCCCCCG
>JAWWEU010000138.1:5661105-5684176 GCA_035583155.1 Acropternis orthonyx | reverse complement strand
CCCTCGGGAATGCGCTGGGATCTGTCCCTGTGGCTCCTGAGGCTCGCTGGCTCCGTGAGCTGGGCCCACCACCCCCCGTACCTCAGCCCGATGTCGTTCCTAGCTGCCAGCCTCAGCGAGTACCTCGTGGAGGGGCAGAGCTTGGTGAGCTTGTACTGCTTCAGGTGCCCGTAGTAACACTCCTTGAAGGGCCCGCTCTTCCCCTGAGAAAATGAGAACCAGAGTCACTTCTGGCACAGGGACTGTGTGATCCCTGCCAAGGGTCTGCCTGATCCTTGCCAAGGTCACCTTCTTCACCCTACATCTTCCTAAAGCAAGAATTCCAGACTGGTTTGGGTGGGAAGGGACCTTAAAGCCCATCTCGTTCCACGCCCTGCCATGGGCAGGGACACCTTCCACCAGAAATGTCATTTCATCAGTTAGTAATCATTAAAAAGAAATGAGCAAGCCTAAAGATTGTAAAATCTAATGTCATACTGAATGTACTGACAGTCACCCTGAGCATTCCTGATAAGGTGGTATTTGGATTATCAGTTTGTTTTTAATGATGTAGATTTGACAAACTGGTAACAACTGCAGTTGAAAACAAAACATATTTTTGACATTTTTTATCCCTCTGAATACGGCTCAGTAAGAAAGGTAAAAGCTGAGGGATATTTGTGACAGTTCCCCAGGACACAAATGCTCATCCATTTAAAGAGAGCACAGGAATTAATGGTGCTCTGAATGACAACTGAGGCAGTTTTACACTGTCCCCTCACAGTGATCCCTTTAAACTGCCTGGGCAGTTGCACTCAAAATAGCTGCTGTACCTAAGCAAAGAGTATTTTTAAGCATAACTGCTCTACAGATGTCATTATGATTTTTTTTGGGTACCAGAAAAGGTCTTACCTCATCCCATTCTAAAAGAAAATTAGTTATCTTGGAACCATTGTCATTTGAGGACTGAAAATAAAGAAACAATGAAAAAAGAGTTAAAATCAAATGGTTGTACTTCTATAAATATTTTTACATGTTAAAACAACATTTTAACAATTTAATATAATATAAGCCAACTGCCTTTTAAAACAAGGCTCTGGGCTGCTGTGCTACTTCTATTAATTCTGATAGTTTGGAATATTAACTTATGAATAGTTCTATTTTCTGAATAAAGCAAATTATATTCTTAGAGTTTCTTTCCCTTGTGCCTTGCACTGTGTGCTCACCAACTGTCTGAGCAACATTAGTGGTCAGATGAACATTCATGCTTGTTATGACATATAAATTGGGAGCCTTTTCATTGTCTAAGTACAGATTTTACAAATAATTTAACTTAAGCCATTTAGCTGTAACCATTTCCAGCAGAGTTCTAAGAAAAGCATCAAAAGATGAGCAAACAGAGCTACCAACAAGCCTTCACAGATACTTCACAGTATATACTCAGCAGTCAGATTAAAAAATGTAAAGCCACAAAACTAGCCAAATAAGTTTATTTTGAATGTGCCAGAATAACTATAGGAATATTAAGTTCTATCTATTTATCATGCAGGAACCCAAGCAAAAACATAAATGCTCCATTTTTTCCTCTCTGCCAGTTCAGGAGAGAACTCTCCCACAGAATAGTTTGTAAGAGACCTGCTACCAACTCTGCCACACTAAAGCTGCAGGCAAGAAACTCAGCAAACACTGCAAGAGGAAGAAAACAATCATTTCATTATAAGTCTTAACTGAGCAACTTAAGAGGCAACACCTACAGTACACACTGAATTCCTGACCAGGCCAATGCAAACACAGTGGCTGTGAATGCAGCAGGTCCCACTGCGCACCCACTCTGGGTCTCACCTTCCACTGCAAGCTCAGGCTGTTTTTGGTTCTGTTAACCAGCTTGGGGGCAGCAGGACAGTCTGGCTCACAGCTCTCCGTGGTGAAGCTCACCAGCTCTGAGATGGCCTCCTTGGTGGAACTGCTGGTTGCTGAAACTCTGAGCAAAGCACAGTTAATGATGGTGCTGTTGCACGAGCACCTGGAGGTTTGAGGAAAAGCTGTCAGCTTCAGAAATGCATTTAATCCCAAGCAGCGGCTGCAGGGTGTCTGCACACAGAGAGGGGTGGGATCACACAGGGATCACACCTGATCCCACACAGAGAGGGGTGGGATCACACAGGGATCACACCTGCTCATCCTGGATACCCCATGTGTTATCCTTCACTTTACAATTACCCTCTGTCACAGTGGAGACACTTCAGTGATAAATACATGTGGGAGGCAGGATGAAAGCCAAGGCAGGTGTTTCCCAAGGGTAACAGGATCCCTGACTGCAAATGAGCCTTTTGCTAAAAAGACCTCAAGATTCAAATACAGCCAACACTTGTGCAGGAGTTCAGACACTAAAACAGGCTGACTCAGCTGCTCAGGCCATAAAATCATGTTCTTTAGGGTAATTGTTTAATCTCTACAACAGTCCTGCTCATTTCTCTGTGTTCAGCTGGCCTGTATGGAAAACACTCCCCAAGCTCCACACACACTGTGCAAGTGGAGCTGTGCTGAGTACTTCACACACTCCAGAACAGAACTTTGCCTCAGTAAATCTTAAGTCTCCTCTCCTCCTGTGCCCCAGCACTGAGGCTGCCTCTCCACAGGCTCCCCATGTTGTTTAACCAGCTGGGCTCTCCCTGAGCAGTCCAACACCTCCTCCAGATTATTTACTGTGTGGCAGCCCTCGAACGTCACGTCTCGTTCCCTGGTCACATCTGAGTTCCCACTTCAGCCTGTCCCCCCTCCCCTGCCTGCACTGCTGCACTTCACACGAGCTACTCTGCAAATCAACCTGACAGGCCAGACTTTCCGATCCAATTTCAAGGCTAAACTATTTCATTTACCACTGTCTTCGGCCTACAACACTCAGTCCAATGTTCTTCTTAAGACAGCGAATAACACAGAATAATTTGAAGTGTGTATTGAGAAACACAGAGAGACAGAGCAAATGGTAGAGAGGAAAATGAGGTGACATTGTAATGAAATTAGAAGGTAAGTGGGAATTTGGAAAGCAAAACCAGTGTCCATAGCCACGGTGTTTTCTCAGAGTATTCCTTGAACTGTTTGGATCACACCTTTTCCATGAAGCCACAGCAATTCTGCAATCCCCAAAGCATTAAGTATTTCCTTCCCAGCAGCATACCTGGCATGATAATCAGTTGCTGGTCTGAGATCAGGAAGTGTAATTGTTAATTCCTCCCCACTGTGAAAAGGCAAAAACAAACAAAAAGCAGTGTTACAGCTCCTCCTTAAACCTTCAAGGCTCAAAGCTCATTGAAAAGCAAAACCATGTAGAGCACATTTAATTTTCCCACTGTCCACGTAACTCTTTAGTGATATTACTTAAAATTTATTTCATGTGAAGTAGGAAGGTCTGCAAGTCAACAAACAGCTCCTGATAGAGAGATTGCTGATTGGTTAATGGTTTAAACATGGCAATTGTGCTTAAAGGAAGAAACTAAACTTACACATAGACAGATTTAAATTTTCCATTTTTACCACTGTTGGATATTGCTACTTCAAATGTAAATGCTGCTGGACTATGACTATGGCTCTCTCCATTCTGTGAACTAACTGGGAGATTCCAGGACAGAACGGCTGATCTTGCTTGTATATCAGAAACCTATTAAAAGCATAAATAATGCAAGTAAGTTTGCTTTCTGCAAGAAAAGGTTTGTTAGTCAACAACATGGTGTCGCTAGTTTGCCTACGAAGCTCCTCACTGGAGGAATTCTTTACCTTTGTAGTGGAAATATCGAGGCATTATTTGAATTTCAATTATTTCCTCTTTTCAGTTCTAAACCAGCACAGTAAAGGCTTCCCCTTCAATCACCAAACAAACAGACACATCACACTGGCTCGGGGCAGGGAGAGAAAATTCCTGTGGCACCGTTTGCATCACTCATTTGGAGCAAATGTTCAGCTGGGGAGTCTTGGCCGCTGCCCCCAGACCAGGGTTTAGGCACAGACACCTCATTTTCTCACAACGCCCTCACGCAATATTTAACCACTAAGCCAAATGACAGCAAGAGGCCCTGATTGCAAGACTAAAACTTCTTGTCTAAGTTTTTTGCTGCTGAATTCCCACATTCCAAACTGCCTCTGACAAAGGCAACACAGCCCTCTTGTACCATTAAATTCAGACAGCAGGAGCAGCAATGAAAAACTAATAGTGTAACAAAAAACCCCTCAAAAGCTGGTGTGAAGGAACACAACCCACGTTTGCTGTGTAGATAATGCAGGGAAGAGCTCATCAAACATGCTCAGGACCAAAACCAGACATTTAAGTTAACCTCTCCAGAGTCCAACTTCCTAAGTTAGTCTGTAAATACTCAAATATTTGCTCCAATTTCTCAATATAATATAAAAAGAGGATCTATTTTTGTCAATTTTATTCCAAATACCCTTAAATCCTCTATGCTGAGCAAAGGATGGTTTCAAGTGTGGACAGACTTGCAATAGTTTAGCAGGCCCTCGGTTGGCAAGGCACTAAAGCCATGAATACAACAGAAGACTTCAACAGTGGAATATTCTGGGATTACAGACTGGCAAACTGAGTCAGACAGTTTCAGAGAGCTAGGAAACAGTGAATTTCCACAGCATGGTTGCCCTTTCCCAGCTGTAAACTCTGACAACTAAACTATACTTATTTTCTCTAATAAAAACCCAAATCATTAAGAACAAAGAAAAAGGGATCAATAAGACACAAGTTATTTTATACAAAACATATCCACAGAAAATAATGGGATTTAAGGATAATACTTACGACTGGTTTGCCAATGCTCAAGTGAGTATCACATTTCTTGGATTCTGTGTCAGATTCTGAAATTGAAACACAAACCAGATTAATCCCAACCCTTGAGAGCAAGCCAGGCTGTTACCAAAAGGCCACCACGAGATGGAGTTGGCCTCATTAGGACTTTAACAATGGTACTTATTGTGCAAAGTTCATTTCCCCTGTTTGTTTTGGCTGAGTGAGGGGCAGAAACACGAACTATCCAAAACTAACAGTGTTACAAAAACCCTTTTAGTACATCCTGCACAAAGGGGATCTTTTCCTAATCTGAACCTAAATGGGCCTTCTCTGACAACAGAAAAACATTCCTCTGAAAATGAAAGGTGTTAAAAAAATTACTATCTTATCTCTGCTTTATGTGCTTTCCTGGAATTCCCATGGCAAAACAACCGTAATTTGGAAGAAGCCTGACACTGTCTCAAACCAACAGCAAAGATAAGGATACTTGCACAAGGTATTTTAGTGGCCATAAGGTATTAAAAAGCTGAAATTACAACTGATCAATCAGCAGCCTGTGCAGATACTGCTCAAATCTTCTTATTTCCTGCAGTGTAAAATAGCACCCAGGCAGCCAAAACGTACCCCAAAGAATGACACCAGAAGTCTTAAGTACCCTACAGGTCATCCTCACTTGGAATATTGAGCAGTCCTGGTCAGAAGTGGCAGGGAAGTCAAACGGTTTAAAATTAAATCTTCCTCAGGACTTACTTGATGAATCTCAAATGAACAAACTTGGTATTACTGTTATTTCTAGGGAAAAAGGATTTTTGACTTCCTCTAACCCTGAACAGCCAAAGAAGTTTATAAATTCAGGACCTATTTTGCAATGAACTTACAGACCTGTTAGAAAAGAATTCAGATTTCTCTCTCCCTTTCAAGGCAACTTACCTCCCATCTCTGCATCTGGACTGCCCTTTGTTTTTCCTATCTGCTTCTGCTTTAGTGCTCCTCCTGCCCCTTGCTGTCCCTTCCCGTTCCCATTGGGAATTGTGGCACTGGAAGAATTAACAACTTTGTGTGGTGAGGAAGGAGGACTGTTCAGTTTATTGTTGGTGTGGCCACTGGCTTGTCTGTCTTTTAGTCTCTTCTTCAGGTGTTCCTGCATTTTGAGACTCCTCTCGTCTCGCTGGATGAAGTTTGTCCTTCCGTGGGAACGAGGTTCTGATGGAAAGAGAAATGAGTTCATTATTCATTATCCAATTTATCTGACATCTGAAAAACACTGTGGAAAAATCACTACAGTAAAATCAGCAGCTGAACCCCCCCCCTGGAACTTCCCTGTGCTCTGTCAGTTTGGAGGGACAGGGACTTTGGGGTCTTTTGAAACTGAATTCTTCAGGCCTTTCTCCTGTCAGCTGCTCCAGGGCCTGCCTTGCAGCTGCTTCTCTCCCCTGCTACAGCCACAGTGCAAAAAGCCACCCAAATTAAGGACCCAAACTAACTTTGTCAAAACACAGCTTGGGGGCTACTGAATATTTTACCCTAGACATGAGTCAAAACATCTTAATTACCAGTTTAAGTTTGAGATGGTGAATGGTCTTATATAGCCTAATTTCTTGCTGTTTTATATAATAACCCTTGAGTATGTAAAAGCTTGGTTTAATTCAACATGACCCCAGTCCTTCACTAAACTATTGATTCATTCAGTTTTTAAATGCAGAGTGGATTTGCAATTCACCCTCCAACTGCATGGATAACTCCGTCTTTTTGTTTATATATGCTATTTTTGTTCTCTTTTTAGTCATATTCAGACTCAAAAAAAAATACATTCAGGTATCAAATCAAACACATTTTCAACAAACTTCATGCCAAGGCTGTGACAAAACCCAACAGTTTTAGGGAAAGGCAGAGGCCACCACTGTGGGATTTACAGTGTGCCAAAAGCAGGGATCTCTGGAAAACACACACGATTAGAACACTTCCCAGGTACTGCTTTTGCATGAGACGTGTCGAAACGGACCAGCAGGAAGGCTTAAGCTTTACACCCCCCTCTCTGCACCCGCTGAGTGCCTTTAGACCAGGCTCCAAGGCAGGGGTGCCCCAAGGCCGGGTGCCCCAAGGCAGGGGTGCCCCAAGATGCCAGGCAGGTCTACCAAGTGCCCCCGTGCGCTCACCTTGCTCCTGGAAGACGTGAGGCGGCGGGTGCTGGTGCAGGAACTGCGGGGGCAGCTCGCCCGCGCCAGGCACCGGGGGGAACACGGGGTGTGGGGGTGGCAGCAGGGCGTGGGGGTGGTGCATGTAGTGGGGCACGGGGGGCGGCGGGGGCGGCGGGTGCATGGAGGGGTGGAATTCCGAGTGCGGCAGCACCACCACCTTCCGAACGCCGTTCTCTTCCACCACCTGCCACACCAAGAAAGCCACGGTCAGGGCACAGGCGGTCTTGAAAATAAATATGTAGATTTAATAAGGGATTTCTGTGCTTGAGCTCATACCCACAATGGGCTGGGCAGGGGCTGGTACCCCAAACTGAATTCCAGGCAAACCAAGCACGTGTTCCTGGCAGGACGTGGAGCTGTGGGATGCTGAGTCTCACAAACCAAAGTGCTGAACAATCAGGGAATCCCAGGATAGTTTGGGTGGGAAGGCACCTTAAAGCCCATCCAGTGCCACCCCCTGCCGTGCACAGGGACACTTCACACCAGCCCAGGCTGCTGCAACCTGGCCTTGGCCACCCCCAGGGGTGGGTGGGACATTCACAACCTCCCTGGTACCCTGTTCACCACTGAATCACTTCAGTCCACTTTGGCAGAGTCCAAAACTCTCCCTGAGCTCCTCCAGACATTGGGAACACAAAGGTACAGTCTCATCTACTGACAAGAACAGCCTGAGTGACTCAAGGTCTGATTTAAAGTTCACTTAAAACTTGTCAATCCCTGTCCAACAACCGAGGGAAAACAAACCCACCCTCCCGGTTTCAGGTGACAGCAAACACAGAATAAATAAATGCATTTTTCAGGCTGCACAGCTCAGCACTGCCAGGGCTTTGCTCTCTGTTTGCACTGATGGCTCCATTTCAGAGTGATAAATTATATAACTGGGGGAGCTTTCTTCAGGGTCTGCCTGAAAGCACCTACTGAGAGTAAGAGCAGCCCAAAGTACAGCTGTGGGCAAAAACACAACCCAACAACACAGTTACAAGGTTTCCAGCCTACACAAGAAACTCCTGATTTTAAACATTACTCCATAATGTCTACAAAACCAAATTAAAATATTTAATTATTTTCCCTTCAAATATATTAATTTAGAAGTAAATCCAACTGGTAATGTGAGTATTTCTGGTCACAGCTCAAATACCACACGCAGGTCTGATGTGCTGGGACTGAGCAACACCCAGGAGTGGAAAATCCACGAGAATGGAAAAGTAAAGCAGGGAGAGCCCAAAGCCCTGCTCATTTCACAGGCACATGTCACTGGAATTAGTGTTTGCATCACTAACATTCCCTTCACAGCCTGCTCCAGCAGTGGGGTTTTGCTGGATGTTCAGGAGATCAGGGGCACTGAAAACTCTGATTATTTATGACAATTTAGTAATGTTAAAGTACAAAAGCCTGCAGCCAGCTGGGACTGCTTGCATGACCCAGGCACCCACCTTTACCCTGCAAACAGGACTGACGGAAAATAAACACGTGGATCCTGTTAATGGAGCTCAGACAGTCAATTCAGAACCATCTTTCTTACTAAAAGTATCTTTTACTGCCTAAAAGTATATTAAAAAAAAATCCCGAAAACTTGATGAAACTTTATGCAGTGAACAGAGGGTGACACAGCCCACAATACAGTGAAACAGTTGGTAATTTCAATGGAAAAAATTAGGAGAAGTGCTTTTTTGCCAGCTGAAATAGTCAATAAATAAGAAAAATACTATCCAAAAGCCCCACCCATATAGAATATAAAATACATATTAAAATCTATAAATTACATAAAAATACATAATACAAAAACATGAAATAGGAGAATAAATCAAGTTTACCTGAGATACATAACCGGGAGGCACAAATATTGGTGGCATGGAACCATTTGGTGACATCAAAGGGACATGGGCTGGACCTGGGGAGGAACAAGGGGCCCCTTTTTAACAAACCTGGGTCTTCCCATCTGGAAACACCTTCTCCCAGAGGTGGGAGCTCTGAAACACCAGCAACTGATCCGACTCTGTCCTGGATTATTGGCTTTATCCCAACCACCACCCTCAGGCAGCCAACAGTGTCTGACTGCACAAAAATCAGTTATAGATCATTTTTGCTCTTCTTTTGTGGCAGCCAAGTGTCTGTACCAATGCAGACAGCTGGCCTAGTAGCTTTTTTTTTTACATTTTAAGTAAGAATGCATTATTTTTCACATGGACCTAAAAGGAAGTATTCCTACGTGGGACCTGATGAAAGCAGAATGGACACATTTATGTAGTAACACTTGAAATGGTAAAAAAAATATGTCAAAAATAGAAACACTGATACATTCAACTTGACTTACAGGAGATATTTTGCCCCCAGTCAGATTTTCTGTCACTTACCCAGAAGGTAAAAAGGACTTTTCAGGCACATTTGGGAGCAATAACTGCCCCTGCCCCTGCCCCTGCCCAGGCTGCTCTGACAGCACAGGGAGGTCCCGGCGGCTGATAAAGCTGGCCAGACTATTGTGGGCTGAATCCCACGGAAATTCAGGAGCTGGGGTTCTGGGAGGACAGTCATTCAAGGATCACTGCAAACCCAGCTTGTGTAAATTAAAGTGTGCAGGATACAGGGAACCCTGGCAACTGCCCAGTGCTGCCTCACTGGTGCTTTAAGGAAAGTCTGATGTATTACACTGTAAAACACATAAACCAGGTTGGACAGCACAGAAACAAAGGTGGCAGAACTTCAGTGCCCAAATATTTTGGATTCAGAACTTCAGCTTCCCTTTACCTTGAATACACTGCATGTGCCCATCTTCAGTTGTAATTGTAAATGTTTCACCTGGGTTGACCTGGACAAGAATAACCTGCGGGAAACAAAACACAAAAGAGGTGTTGGGATTGTTTACACTTTAAAAATTATTTGGGGGGAAAAAAAACCCATCTCTTCCTCCTACCACATGTTAAATTAGAACAACAAAGCTCTGGCAACCCTGGAGTGGAAAAGCAAGGTCGGACACTGAAAGCAGAATGAGATTTGTTCATCCTTTGACATCAAATCATTTTTTTTCTCTGATTACCACCAGAAATGCTTCCCTTGATACACATGAAATAATTAATTTTTTCATTTCAATAATTTCACACTACTCTTTCTTCTCCTGAAGCAAAAAATGACCAAGATTCACTTTGCTTTCCAAGCCTTCCCCCCCTTCTGCTCTGTATCTCCCAAAGGATCAGGTGGGGGTTTGGTGGAACTGGGCAATGGAAGAAATACAACTCCCAGTGAGCTTCTGCAGGTCAGTCTGGACATGGCCACACCATGGCACACAAATCCATGTGGAAATCTGCCAGAATCACCCTCAGGCACCACCACATCCCCATGCTGGGTGCCACAAACCATCAGCCTCATCCTGCCCCATCCACAGCACGTCTCAGTCTCAAGGAAATACTGGCAGCTGCAGCTTTAGTGCAATTTTATTGCAACATGGCAACTTCTGCACTGAATTCCACGACATTACACAGGCACAGGCCTGATCCTTCAGTAAAATGAGGGTTTGGCCAGGTAAAAACTGCATTACACAGGGAAGATGTTTGCTGGGGATGGGATTCCACAGGCAGGGATCAAACCTCCCAGCAAAGCTCATCCTCGAGGGCAAAACCCAGAGGCAGGGAAAGGGATCTTTGGAGGGATTCAGAGCCTCTGAACGAGGCAGACCTTCAGAACAGGTTTCAGTGAACTCAAGCTCTCAGAACCAGCTCAGGAAACTCCAAGTGAGCAAAGGATCCCAAGCCAGGGTGCAATCACAGGCTGCAGCAGCTCCAGACTGGAATTCCAGGAATGCATAGCAATGTCTTGGAGGAATGACTCACTGTAATTAACGAAGCAAATGCAGTTCCATCCACCTTCCAAGGAGGCACATTTCCAGGAAGCTGGAGTGTCTCTAAGGAGTGGATCTGAGCCAAGTGAGACTCAGGGGAGTGCAGAGCCCCAGACGTGCCAACACCTCCAGGTGCCCTGTGCAGCCAGCTCAGAGCCAGTGGCACCAGCACAGTGGGACAGCTATTTCCAAGCACCAGGCTCTGCTTTTACTCTTTATTCACACAATTTCCAAGGCTCCATTTTTTTCAGAACAAAAAAACCCCTCCATAAAACTTCCAGCTTTTGCTTTCTGTGACATGAAACTGATGATGAACCGGGCACTGCCTCCGACTGACTGAGGGGACTGGGCAAACACACAGCTTGGGTTTCTGAAAACAAATCACTACACAGCAGCTTATAATTAAATACAAATTCTATGTTTATAGAGATATATTTATATATTATATAAATTATTTATTTATATAGAGAGTGTCCTCTACAGCACTGGCAGTGAAATAACTAAAAATCATGTGTATTAATAAAGCTTTGAAGTCCAGATTCTATTTAAACTTCAAACCTACTATTCAAATGCATTTCCAAGATCCAACACTTTTTTCTTTTCCTTTTTTCATCTCACCTGGTAGCAAACAGTCTGCTCTAGGTTCCAAAAATGGCAGTGACTGTCACCTCCTTATGGGTCAGTCAGCACACACTGACCTACACCACAACACGTCCGTGGGGAGAGGGGCCAATTAGATCTACTTGATTTCTTTCCCTTGATCTCTTTTCCTCGTGTAACATGAACCATGAGGTTCTGAGTAACCTCCCAGCTGGGCAGGGGCTGAAATTTCACCTTCTAGTGCCAGGACTTCAGAAACACCTTAGAGACTCTACAGCTTTACTTATTCCCAGACACGCTCATTGTACTTTCATCTCCAGAGCCTGAGGCAAAAAGAGAAAAGCTCTTTTTCTTTCATAAACTGCATACAACACAGGACTGCCCTCCTTCCCATCTGTAACAATGACAAATTAAAGAATATCTCGTTTAAAGTTTTCCAGCAGTCACCATCTATCAGACCCCCAACAGTTCATCACTAGTTTGTTGTACCCCGTTTAGTCACTGCACATTCAAACGTGTCAAGGGTTCACTGTCACCAGAATCATTCCATGCCAGTTATCCCCTGGCAACTTTCATGCAATTTTCCCTTGTGGATTAACCCCTTAATTCCCACTTCAGTTCATGTCAGACACTTGAGGTGATGAACTGGTCAGATTAAAGCAATGGGCAGTTTCTCCCTTGCTTCAACAAAATGGTATTTCAACTCCAGGCACAGAAATCCTTCAAATCTGTACTTTGTTACTGGAGAATCCTTGAACCGCCCAGGTTGGACGGGACCTTGAGATCATCTGGTTCAACTTTTGTGGGAAAGGCAGCCTAGAAGAGATCCAGTGTCCAAGTATCAGCATGGCTGTTGGATTTCTGAGTGCACTGGAAGTCTGTCTCCTGAGGCTGGGAAGATCCCTCAGCACTTACAGTACAAGGAGCTCAGCTACTGCTGCCAAACAGCAAATTCACTTCATGTTTACTGACAACTTCCACAGGTTTGCTTTCACTTTTGCCTGTATTTCTAATCCTGCCAGGTACCTCTGAAGGGCTGTGCCCAATAAAACGCTAAAGTTTCAACTAAATATACTCAGGTTTCACCACTGCACTGTAATTATTAATGAAGACACTTAATCGCAGGAAGCCAAGTCTTTCCTTTCATTTTCCTGTAACAGACTTCTTGCTTTAGAGCACTGCAGCCACTTGCTAACCTTCATTCATTATTTCACATGAGTTTCAAAACCCCAGTGCCTTATTAAACCCATATATTGTATTTTTCCTTTGATCCTCAGAGCTTGCAGCGTAATTTTAAAGCACTTCCATGTGCAGAACAAACACTCCTTTCACACAGATGAATGCTGAGTGATTTTTTTCCTCTCTGTATTTGCACTTCTGTTTAAGTGATGACATCAGTGCTGGGAACCACATCCTTCCCTAACTTTGCAAATCAGTATCAGGGCTGGGTTTTCTTGAGTCTCCTCCTCTTGCAGCCACAATCCCAGCTGTCCCCAGCATTCCGTGGCTCTCAGGACAGGGCTACTTGCCTGCTGGATGCTGTCCCCGTTGACCATGTGAGGTAGCAGTGGCACTTCGTTCAACAGAGGTGTGGCTTCCAAGGGAGGCGGCTGGTCAGCCATCATTTCTTGGGACCATTCATGGACACATCCTGCTCCAACAAAAACACAGGGACAAGGTTACATCCAGATCTCCCTTCCCCAAATAATTCTCTATTTCATTTGACAAACGTGGTGCCAAACTCAACACCAAAGTATCGTCAGACTTCATTGCTAAACAATTCTCCCACTAAGATTTTCACGCAAACTGATTTCAATTTGGGACAAAATTCACTACAAAACATCACTCTGGCTTCACTGCACACGTAAAACTTGGGCAAGCTGACTGGCTTAAAAGCAAGGAGGGGATGACATGTCACAGATCCAAGTTCTTCTTTGTGGGTTCCTTCCAACTTCCACAATATTCTGAGTGCATCCAAGTAGTCCAATATTATCCTACTTTTCATTTTAAACTACTTCATTTAAGTAATACATATCCTTCTCTCCCAAATTATCCTCTTTAATTATCATGAATATTCAACTTGCTGAAACTGGTACCTCAGTGCAGCAATTACACAGTGGGGGAATTTACATTTAGGCACCAGTCTGTTCCTAATTTGCACTTACAGTTCTTAAATTGCTTCTGCTCCAGACCCCAAGATTTAGGCTCAATAATGCACGTGCCACATACACATTTCAGTCCCTGTGATGACCAAAAAAGCCCCCAAACTGCAATTTCTGCAATGTTGCAACTTGTCCTCAATACAAAGCCTGCCATGGTGAAAACAAGGCTGCAGATAACCCAAAAAGCACTTTGTACCAAAACCTTTAACTGAGTACCATGGAGAAATGCATCTGGAAAAGTGCTGCATAGCTGTGGGCTTCCAGGGAATAATCTGTAATTATGGTAGATCAAAACACACAATCCCAGTGGCAGGGAATTTTCAGTGTATAGTTAATCCAACACCCATAAAAAGCACAAGATAACAGGATACAGGAAATGCTGACACTTCCTTCTCCCTTCCCATTACCTCCTATAAACCAGAAGGCAAAGTATGGGTAGGAGAGTTCAATTCCTTAAAAACAAAAAGCAAAACCAATCTAAAAACATCCCCCCTAAATCTGTGCATGCACCAAGTCAGGCTGTGCCAAGTCCTTGGTCAGTTCTCTACAACCAGCGTGGAAAGGGAGTGTTTGGGGAAGGAAAAGGAGGGAAACTCCTGATTAAACCTGTACCTGGGGGACTGAATTTCCAGATTTGCAACAGTGGGAGAAATATCACAGCCTGACTTAGCATTGCTCCCTGGTTTTAAATCATTTTGTTCAGAAAGGGTCTGTAATAAAGCTGAGATTACAAGGATTTCTCCTCCCTTACCAGGACAAGGTAAAGGAGCTGGTGGAATCCACTGATAAAACCCACATTCCTTCTTGTTTGCAAAAGCATCTCAAAATAAGAGATACAATCGCACAGCCGCAAAATGCAGCACAACGAACTCCCCAAGGCTTCCTGAGAACCCAGATCACTTCACAAACAGATTATTTTCCAGATCTGCTCCAGTCACAATTTTAAGCGGCCAAATGTGAAGGTGCAAGGGCTGGACACGACCTTAAAGATTAAGTTTCTATCAGGTTATACTTAATATATATACTTAACTGCATTAGCATGTTATTTATTTCCTGAATAAAATAATCTCCTATTTGTCAGGTTTGGAATTGCCTCTGCCAAGGACTCAAACTGAGCTGTATTTAACTATTTCACTTAAAAATCCCTGCATGGAATGGTAAAATTGAGGTAGCTTTTCTTCCTCTACACCTCTCCCGTTTTTAGAGGTTGGATTCAAGCCTTAAGAGCCATAACAGAAATTCACTATGCACAGACAAAACGAACATATTTTATTTTCCATATGCAATAGTGCAAACGTCTTTCATCTCTGAACCTCAAGGATGGCAGAAATTAGTAGTTAAAGTAATGGGGAAAACCCTTCACCAAAACGCAACTCCTTCTGCATTCAAATGTCCAAGTACCCAAAATGAGCAGCTGCAGAAAAATGTGTTCTGAAACAGGTCCCAAAGCCACCTGCAATTCTAAATAAAGGTTCCGAGTTTCTGTCCTCGGCCTCTGTGTTGGCTGCCATCAGTTTTGTGAGGCTCTGTCTTCAGGACACCTCGCAGAGCAGAGCCCCAACACCCCCGTGGGGTTTAGAGCCCTTAATGTCCCACCTAATAGTACAGGTAGTGTTCAATGTCCACCTACACCCACAGGCACGTTCTACCTGCTTAGTGCTGTAATTTCACTTTTCAAAAGAAGAACTTAACCCTTGGAGCATCAGGAAACAACTGCTTTTACACAGTTAATGACAACCCCCCCAGAATTTCGTGTCTTAGCAGGAACCTCCATATGGCAGAGAAAACAGAAGTCTGGCCATAATTGAAACCATCTTAAGAACTTCTGGGCAGTTTCAGGTGGCTCAGAATGTTGGTATTTCCCTGGGCAGCTGGCCTGGGGCGGCTGCAAGTGGCAGAACGCTGAGGACAAAGAGGGATGTCCTGACAGATTGGAAAAAAACAAGTTTTTTCGGTTTTCCAGCACTGCTTCATTCCTTGAAAACCCCGACAAGAGCAGCAGAATACACTGGCTGCCCTCAGAGGGAGCCCAGTCGGGAGTGGGGACTCAATGCCTCCCACCTCAACAGGTCAAGCTTTTCAAGGGAAATAAAACATGATAGAAGCAGATTCACCTCCCCAAAGCCTCCATTTCATTGGAGGAAGTAGGTGGTATTTGGGTAAATAAAAAGAGAATTCCTGAAAAGTTATTACATACTCAGCACAATTTCCTGAAAACAAAACAGACAGGGCTCTATCTTGAAAAGCCATTTCCCAACACCCTCCCACAGCCTGGAGCAGGGAATCAATCCAGCCCTGCCCCAGGGCCCTCAGCCACAGGGAAAGGCTGATCCCAAGGAAAAGGTGGAGGACAACAACCACTGCACGGGCAGGGAGGAGATTCCAGGTCCCTGAACCCAATTCCATCCGCACTCCCACAAGTCATCAGAGAATCACAGAATGGTTTGGGTTGGGAGGGACCTCAGAGCCCATCCAGTGCCACCCCCTGCCATGGGCAGGGACACCTCCCACCAGCCCAGGCTGCTCCAAGCCCCGTCCAACCTGGCCTTGGGCACTCCCAGGGATCCAGGGGCAGCCACAGCTTCTCTGGGCACCCCGTGCCAGGGCCTGCCCACCCTCACAGCCAGGAATTCCTTCCAATATCCCATCTAGCCCTGCCCTCTGGCAATGGGGAAAAAAATATAAGGAAAAAGGGCTGAGAATTCACAGGCTGCACTGACATTAAAGATGAGCTAATACACTAGATTTTAAATTCTAGACTAAAATAAGCATGAATAATCCCATTTGGAAGCATCAAAGACTAGCCAAATTTTGTAATTTATAGTAATCGACTGCAATTTAGTGAATCATTAAATATGAATCAATAGCAGAAGTTCTAGAGGGGTCTCACCAGCTTTGTCATCCTGACCTGGAGATTTTTGACGCAGTATGGAATTAAACAGATTAAACTTTAGAAAGGTTACATTTTGCAAGGGCATTTCTGTCCTGATTCATTTCTTTACAGTGGGTTCTATTACACATCAGTTAAAGGTCATTCCCAAACCTGGTTTGAGCTGAGGGATGAATTCAGCCCCCAAAACATGAGAGCCATAAAAAATAAAATAATTGGGATTAATCCCTCAGAAACAAACCCGAAGCAGTTTTAGCGGAGCTGACAGAAGTGCTAGTGGAGATCACATTTCTAAGTTAAGTAACTTCTGTTCTCACAGATTAGTTGTTCAACACACACGCATCTAAAAAGCTGAAATACTGCCACTTCTCTCACATTAAAAAAAGAGTTTAAACTAAATAAAGGCAATTCCTATTGTACAAACAGACCTGAGAAGCGTTCTGGAGTAACTCCCCACCGTGCTGGTGCAATACGGTCAGTGGTGTCGGGCACGCTGACCAGAAGGGCAACACTTTCCCCGCTGCAAAGGCTGCTGAGAAAGCAGCAGATCCCCCGGACCGGCCTTCCAGCAAACAATTCCCGTAGACAGCGGCGGGGCCTGACCTCACTTCCTGACCGAGGGAAAATGCCGAGCCCCTGGAAGGCTGCGCCACCATCGGCCTTGCGTTTCTCCAGCCCTTATTCCGCGCCCAGCAGCGCCGCTGGAGCCCGGCCAGCCCTGGGAGCCGGCTCCCACTGCCACGGGACACGGCCCCGCTGCTCCCGTGCGGAACGTGGGGCTCCTTCGGGGCTCGGTGACACCGGAGCACCCGGCTCCGAGCCTGGAACACCCCAGCGAGTCACCGGACATTTGGAAACTAAAACCTAAAATAGTCCGGAAAGTGAAAAAACGAGTAATCCCAGGACGTGGCATTCCAGTTCCTAACAAATAAAAGTTGGGAGCTGAGGGTCTGAGAGGACCTTTCCAACCTTAGTGACTCTACAAATGCTCAGAAAACTCCCTGTAAAGAACTCCCAGCATTACTAAGCCTCCTCTTCCCATTCCCCATCCCGTGGCTGGCTGGGGATGATGAGGGGTCATGTTCAACTCTGGCACTTCCACTTGAATGACACAAGAGAAAAGCTACAAAATTATAATGGCAATAATTGAAAAAAGTTATGATGGCCAGAATAATTTTCCTGTCTAAACACATCGTCCCCGTTTTATCTGGAGTGTTTGGAGCAGTCACCAGTAAACCACGACGCAGCAACAACTTACAGACCTGCTTCTCTTTGGGCGCTTACAGTGAATTTGCAAGTATTTATGTGCATGGCATGTAAAAACATAAAAGATTGTGCACTATAAAAAAAAAAAAGACACATTTAATAAATTGAAAAAATAGCTTTTGCATTGGAATTGTCTCCTTTAATCATCCTAATGAACATGAGATTATCTACAGTGCAAATGCGTTGCAGTGTTACGGATCTAGCAAGTTTTAGAAGTCCTGTTCTCTCATGCTAAAATATTTTCCTAGTATTTTAATATATCACATAAACTGAGGGGAACACCGCAGATGGAAAAGGATCAGCTTCATTCCACTGTCCCCCACAGAAAGTGAACAGATTTCATAAACAGCAAAAAATAAGTTTATAATCCCAAACAGAAGCTGTCCCAAATTATTGTAATTTTCATTACAGTCAGTGCTGGTTTTAAGACGAGAAAGTTCCTATTCTAAGGAGTTTATTACTTAAATGGAGACTTGAATTTTTATTGAAATCCAGCACGCCTGAGTTAGAAAGAACAATGTGTCCAGGATGGAGAGCTGGGAATTCAGTGCAGACTTCCTGCTTTCCAGGTTCAGTGCCTGGTGCAACCTGCCAGCCTCATCCCGGGTTTGCATTTATTGCAGGAAGCAAACTACCACAATACTGCAGTGCTGTGTAAAACCCCAAAGCTTTAATTATACCTTTTTATACTGACAGAATTACTAATTAGTATTATAAATATAAAAATAGGGTCAATATATTTTCTCTAAGTGGGGGGAAAAACTCCTGTTCTCTGATAAAAGAAAATTATGAATTATTGCCATGCCTTAAAATCCGAATCTCCTGCAAACCGAGTATTTTACACACATTCCACCCTGTCAGTTCAATTTTCCATCAGTCATCTCCAAAGGGTGTTAAAAGAACAACCACAGATCCCAACAAAAGTCATCCCCAACCTCAGGCTAAGGAATAACCTTGTCAAAAAGATCCAGCCTTATTTATGACTCCTATAAAAGCAGGTTTGAAATGTATGCCCTGTGCAATTCCGAGGTGGCAAAAATCTTGGAAAAAGGACACAGGCTGCCCTCTGCCACCCAAGTTTTTCAAATAAACAGCATTTTTAAGGTATCATCCCAATCCTAAAATAGTTCTCCTGTGCCTCAGGACCACACGTGAGACCCGCTGGCCGGACTGGTTTACTCTGAGCAGGATTAAGGCACCGAGAGGTTTAACAGAAGCTCAGTTAGACCTGAGCTCTGGAGGGACCACCACCACTCCATAAGTCATCTGTTCCCCACTAAATACATGTTTGGATTAAAATGTTGGGAATAACTTATAACGACACCCCAGTGAGTTTGTCAGCAGCATCTTGTGTGAAGTTTGGCTCCCAGCCAGAAGGGCAACACAACTCTGTGTGATCCTGAAAACGCTCATGACTTACCCAACAAACGTGCTCAAGTATTTGGAATACCGAGCGCTGAGAGCCCCAAATCATTCTGATCCAGGTATGGCTGACCTAGGTGAGGTCAGTGACCCCAGAAAACATTGCAAACTCAGTAAAATTGCACCCCAGCTCCACACACACGCAGGACCAGGTTACCACACTCTGCTCCCAGTGTTTTCTTCCAGCAACTCCCGAACTACAGAAGGATTTTAGCTGAGTATTAATGCTCATCTCGCAGGGTACTGTGAGTCCTGACTGCTCCTACACTTCTCCCTGGAGGAGCAGTGGGATTGGGTGGAAGCCCTCATATCAGACACCAAAATCCCTAAACCACCAAGAAACACCAGATAAACACACGGAGACACGCGGGAGCCGTGCCCTCAGGGACAGTATCCCCTTCCATCCTCCTTATCCACCTGGATCAGGTTCCTGCTGCGACCGTGCCAGGAAGGCAATAAAACAATTGCTCCTCTCCACCCTCACCCAGAAACTCCCCAAGACCCACCCACTGCCCTCCAGGATTGTTTTCCAGCCTCAAAGCCCATCCCTGAGGATTGCAGGGGACACGGAGGCCAGTGCCCAGTGGGAGGGTGGTCAGTGCCCACCCTCCAGGGTTACACATTTTTCCAGGGACTGCACAACTTCCTGCTGTTCTTCCCAAAGGAAACTCCACCGTAAAGAGCTGTGAGCTGGGAATAAAGATCCTGCCACTGCCCAGAGTATGTCAGATTTGATTTGAGCTCTTAGCTAACAATATGCTCACATTAGGACCATGTCTGTCCTCAGAATTACTCATTTATGAGGCCTGGAAAGTTTGCAATAACAGTTTCTATAATGCAAACATGACATAATTTTTAGATAAATATTTTCCTTCATCGTTTTAATTATAATTTTAAGTCTTTTCTCTCACTGCCAGAAAAGCAGAGCTGAATCCTAAGCACTTGTGTGTTGCTTCTGAAGTGACCAGTCCCATAAACCCTGGAGTTCCTGAAACATCCTAATTCTCCTTCTAGAAGACAACTGAGCACCTCAAAGAACTGAGCCCTTAAAGTGTTTCATTCTTATTTCAACTTTTAAAAAAAATAATGGGATCAAGGCATTTTCCAGCTGTATCAATGTTGTTAAAAAAATAAAATAAATGTAAAACTGCTTCTTTCCACCTCTTAGGAGAATTACATGTTCTGGCAAGAATTTTTCAAGCTTATATAAAAAAAGCTTTAAATAAATGCAACATAACAACATATTTAAATATGATTTTCCACGTGTGAAACTGAATTTTAACTGAATTTAAAACCACATTATTCTGTTTTTTTAGGCCTTGAAGGAAACCAGTTTATTTACACATTGACAACATACTATGGAAATTCTATATTCCAATAGCTATCACTTGGAAACTATGGGAATAACACACACTGTGGTCCACTGAGAAGTAATCCAAAAACACTTCTGACCAAAGGCCCCAAACTCTAATGAGCAAAAAGACAGCTGGATTTTACACCTCAAAGTAACACAGACCTGAGCAGGTGAAGCAAAGCGTTTCAAAGTGTGCCAAGGTTTTCCCAGCTGGGAACTGCAAGTGCTCTGAGGCTCTGAAATCCAGGTTAAGGATCTGGAAAACTGAGCACAAGCCTTCCCTGTGGGACAAATATGAAGTGGAATGTAAAATTCAACCTGTTTTATGATGATTTTCCCCCTGAAAATAAAAAAAGTTCTGCTCATTTCCCAACCTTTTTGAATTCCAAGGGAAAAAGTTCCATTTCAAAGGCTGGCAGGAAGCCAAAGGAATGGTGGTTGTGTGTACAGACACATCCATTCCAACAGGAACACATCATTCCATGGCACCTTGTTCATCCCAGTCCCCTCCCTACAGCGAGGAACACCCAGTTCATGGGAGAAATAAAGATTAAGTAGTTTAAAAGCTTTTTTTAGAATCTTCACAAGGACCAGGCAGAAAGTGGCAAATTTCAGTGCCCCCGGGGTGTGGCTGCTCTGCTGTGTCCTGCATGACTCCAGACCCGGGGGAAACCTCCTGGGATCGTGCCAGACAGCCCCAAAACTCAGCCCTTTTTAGTGCCAGAGCTGGGTAATCCCTACATGGAGCCAGAGAGCACCCTGGGATGTGCCCCACACACCCACAGCCACTGTGATACAACCCAGAGGTGATCCAAGAGTTCTTTTCTTCCAAATGCTTGCATTCCGTATCTCCAACAATTTATTTACTTGAAGCTTGACTCAGGGAGCCCAATCATGCAGATTATTAAAACCAACACAACAAGGCCATTTCCAAGAAAGGCTCCCTACCACAGGACTGCTCACAGCAGTGTCTCATCCAAGAGAAAAGGGGGAAAGTCAGCCCTTCCCAGGATGAACACAAGCAGCAGTTTGCTTCCAGGTTTCTGCAGAGGCTCATTTTCCACCACTTTCTTCCAGCAAGTGCCTGATGCAGCCTGTCAGCACAGCAACACAAACAAGCCTTTGCCATTTCAGAACCTCTTGCAAACCATGACTTCAAAAACAACCATAAAAACCTCAGCAAAAGCAAAGGATTCCTTCAAACTGGAAGAGATTATGGAGACTCCAGGCAAAGAACCACCAACTGGAGACTGTTTTCCTTGTGCAACATGAGAAGAGGTTCAGGCTGTAACACTTCAGCTGAGTAGTGAAATTAGTCTGGTTAAAACAGGTTATACTTAAACCAAGGGCTAAAACACATCAATAAATTACTTTAATTACCACAGCTGAGCAGTCCCGTGGCAACAGACCGTGTGCATTTTTGCAGTTCATGGAAAATGCAAGGGAAAATGCAAGTATGAGATCACCCACATGAGGTTTGAGCAGGAGCACTTCCCTCAGAGTGACAGGCCAGGACTGGGCACAGAACCCCTGACACGGCTCAGCTGATGGATGGCAACACGCTGAAGTAATTTCCTTCTGTGTCAGCTTTAAATATGTCTTGGTAAATCAGTTAATCTGCTCCAAGTCTGGGAATATAATCACAATATTGTACATCAGAAGGCAACTCACAGGAATCTCCATTAAAAAAACAAAGAAGTTGGAAAACTCTTGTTCTCACACTATGGCAAGTTTCTGGCAGATTTCTTCCTGCTTTTTCAGCAGATCAGTTCCATGACCTGATCTGTTCCAGAGGAGGAACTCTATTCCATGATCTTCAACTAAACCCAAAGTACCTGAGAGGGGACTGTCACAAAGCTGCCAGCCCTCCAGCTGTTCCCCACACAGGAAATGCACTTTGCTAAAACCAGAATTTACCTTCATTACCCAAAGCCAATTACACAGCTCTCTGCAAGACAAAACTTCCAGCTATGGGATGGGAGGAAGAGAAAGACTAAGAAATGTGAAAATAGAGGTAAGGCTGCCACCTTACAAAATCAATAGCGTTTCTGTGGAAACACTGAACCTCTTCTTCCCTCAAGAACCCAGTCAGTTCTCCCTTCCCTAGTTCATTTTTCCATCTGATAATAAATCACCCAGAAATTTCTCCCAGAAAAAGGAGAGTCCTAAGTGTAAAAGTCTGTCAAGTATATTTATTTCAACCTAATGTGTGACTTAGAGACTTAACAAGAAAAAAATGCTTCAGAAAAGAGTTGTGTGTAATTACCGTTGACACTCTCCTGACTCGGAATTGCTCCTGCTGGCGAGTGTTGCACGGCCAGTGCTGCTGGGTGAGCAACGTGTACTGTCCTCAGTCTTCTTTCTGCAGGTAGGAAAAGAGTCATGTTCATCTTAGTGCCCTGGCAAGTCACACAATCACAGAACATGCTGAGCTGGAAGGGACCCACAAGGATCGTCGAGTCCAACCCTCAGCCCTGCTCAGGCCCAGCCCCAAGAGTCACCCCCTGTGCCCCAGAGCATCATCCAAACCCTCCCTGAGCTCTGGCAGCCTTGGGGCTGTGCCCACTGCCCTGGGGAGC
>JAWWEU010000138.1:5636613-5655619 GCA_035583155.1 Acropternis orthonyx | reverse complement strand
TGGGGGGGTTATGGGGGTGTCTTTGAGGGAGGTCATGGGGGGACATGGCAGGGGGTTATGGGGTTTTCCTGGGGGGAATGGGAGGGTTATTGGGGTGTCTCTTGGGGGGGGCACGGGGAGATTATGGTGGTGTCTTTGGAGGGGGAACGGGAGGGTTATTGGGGTGTCTCTTGGGGGGGGGGGGGCACAAGGAAGAGGGGGAGGGGGGGCACAGCACCCACCTGAGCGCTCGGGGGTCTCCGCCGGCGGGGCAGGGGTGGGGGCAGGGGGGTCCGGGGGGTCCCCGGTGTCCCCCCCACCCCGGCGGGCACGGGCAGCCTCGAGCCCCTTGAGGCGCCGGGCGTGGCGGTTCCCCTGGTAGTGAGCGGCCGCCTGGCTCTGGGACAGGGGGACAGTGTCACACCTCCGGGGACACTGTGACACCCCCTTGGGCGCTCTGTCACCCCCCCGGGCACTGTCACCCCTGGCCAATGCCTGTCACCCCTGGGTACCATCTGCCACCCCGGACACTCTCCATTCCCCCTTGGCAATGCCCATCAACCCAATTTGGGGTCACAGCACGCAGGGGAACCCTAAAACCGTCTCACAACACACCAAACATTGGTAGTGACGACCATAAAAGCGAGGGGATGGCACCGACCAAGCGGGGCATCCCGAGCCTGTGGGGACACCAAGGCTTTGGGGACGCCGAGCCTTCAGGGACACCGAGCCCCGCTCCAAAGAGGATCAAGGGCAGGGGCTAAAACCCCAGCCCCTGGGCTGAAGAGCCCTCTGGCACATCCATTTCCCCTGGCAATTAATGTACCCATAAAGGTTACACTCTCCACTTTATCTCCACCAGGCAGTTTACCCCAATACATTTCCATTGGTGTGCTTTAAAATACGTATTTCAAACAGAAATTAAAACCCATGCCTCAAACTTGCTTAAAGCAGTGGTTTCAGGGGTATTTGGTGCGGAATTGAGCTTCTGTGGGGATGTAAACCCAGTGTGACAGCTGTGCCCTTCGACAAGCTCCACATCAGCTGTGCATCACAGCAGCTGAGAAGGAAAAGGTCAAACTAGACATTTATATGCAATATAATAAATGTATATATATATATGTCTTTCTTTCTACATAAAGAAACTACCTTTTGAAATAAATGCACTTGTATTTACCCCTGGGTTGATCTTAGATATGTTTTTAATGAATATAGGAAATCTTATAGTGAACAGAAATAATTGTTCCCCAATGTCAGAGAATTTCTCTCTGGGGACTGGTGGAAGTGGTTGATTTGCCATAAGGAACAACCTGGACTAAAATAAATTCCATCCATCATTTGAAACAGGCAGGCAGTGCTAAGGAAGGCCAGAGGTGGTGGCGGCTTCTGACTTTTTAGGCAACTGATAGGTTATATTGTTAAATAAATACACAAAACTCCTCTCAGAGTAACTTCACCATCAATTTTACTCATTGGCCCATAAAATGATGAATATATTCTCTGCCAATGGAGAGCAAACAGTGAAAAAACAGATAAAATCATTCTCAGGTTGCATCAGAAAAGCAAATTTTTGTAGCCAAACCCATGGCCAATTCCAGGTGGAAAAGACAGGAGAAAAATTTTCCTCTTAGCAAGGAAATTGGTACAATCTCTGCCCTGAAATTTCCTCTTTTTTCTGCCCCTTCCATAATTTTTACCCTGATTGTGACAGAGAGGCAGCAGCTCTCCCTTTCCCCTGGGCAACTGTGTGAATCAGCACATCACAGGTTTTATTATGGTTGGTAAGAACCTCTAAATGTGCCTATAAAATAGACTGAAACCTTCAGAAAAGGATTCAGAGGAAAAATAAGCTGTTCCTCCTGTTCTGAATGACAGTGTGCTTTTGTCCCTGATATCAAACTCTTAATTTCATTGATGATGCCAAATGAAACTCTTTCATTCCAGCTCAGACTGAAGCCTGGGAACACCTCAGGAAAGGTGGAAGACCAGACCAGCACGAGGCTCTGTGAGTGCCGAGCTCCTTTAGGAACAAAAGCTTGGTTAATAATTTCACTTTTGAGAGAATTCCTGGAATCTTCAGCGCTCCATCTCAGGAATCTTATAACTCCACAGGCTCTAACTAATCTGCAGCGAGGCACATGCAGTGCCCTGGGGATTTCATTTCTGGAGTGAAATATTTGGACTTAACTTTCGGGAGATGATCTGAGAGAGACCCATCAGAGACGGGGTTTGGAAATTCAAAACACTCTTCATTGAGCGCGTGTTGAAGGCAGCGATTCAAGGACTATTTTGACTTCCCAGGATCAGTATTTATCCATTGCCAGCGAAACCGTACAAGTTATGACTAGTGGTGGTGTCTGATAGCCGGAATAAGGAAGGAGTTTGGGGGGGAATGCTGAGCATTCTTTGCTCTGAAGGCCACTGGACCCCCCAGGTGTGATTAGAACAAGAATTCCTTTGTAGGAAATAACACAGCGCTTTAGCCCTTGGAAAAATCCTTTTCCTTTACCCAACCAACCTTTCATGAAATCAATTTTTCCCCCTTAATTTTCCACTTTCAATGTATTTTCTCTCAGAGCAAGGTACTCCCTGGTCATCCCAGCAAACCCTGCTGGAAAAGCTTATGGAGCTGTAGCTCGTTGCTAGCGAGACTCGGGATGAAAGACCTAAAACCTGCCCAACATTCCAGAAGCTCCAGGGCCCCCTTAAAACTCAAATTGCTCCAACTATTCCCACACCACGGCACAGAAATGAGGGAATGTTTGCTGCCTCCACCCCGCACTGCCACGGGAGGACAGCGTGGGGAGCGTGTTTTTCACAGCCGGGGCTGGAAACCCTCCGGGCAGTCCGTGGGGCCGAAGGCACAGGGGTGGGATGTGCCAGACGGAAAAGCCGCACGCGGGGAATATTCGGCGTGAGGAGCGCGGTGACCAAACCGCCTGGGAGGAAGGCTCTCACTGGTGGCTCAGGAATTACAGGGAACAGGGAGCTTTCATCATATTTTGGAAATTCCTGGAGAGCCGCAAGGGCCGTGAAGGACAGCGGGTTCCACACGCAGAGAGGGTTCCGCACACAGAGCCGGCGACGCTCCTCGGGAGCTGGGCTTGGAAAAGCCGGGTTTTGAGGAAATGGGTGCCCAGACTGTCCTTCCAGCCTGGAGAGGAAGGAGGTAGAGACCCACACCCCGATGACAGCGGGTCGGGGAGGATCCAGGCCTGGGAAGGAGGAATTAAGAATAGCAGAATGTAAGATCAGAGAGCAGTTGGCAAAAGGAAAAGGAAAAGAGAAAAGAAACAGCCCGAATGGGAAGTGGAAATGAGTCAGGAGGGAGGGAAGACAGGACAAATGGGAAGAAATCTGGGCTTATAAAGGAAGGGCAGGCTTTGAAATGGAAAAGGAGAGTTAAGGAGAGTCCGTCATAACAAAACAATGGCAAGAAGCAGTGCCAGAAACATGCTCAGTCTTCCACTAGAAAATTTGGAATTGGAATTTCTGTTTTCTGCTTTGCTGATTCAACTGCTGTAGGTGAGCTAATGAAAATAAAGCAGGGATGGGAAAGAAAAATATTAAAGAAATAGAAAAGAAAAGCCTTTGACATAAAGGTGAGAAAAGAGAGATAAGAGCAATATTACAATTACAACATATTCCACTCTGAACGTGGGAGGGGAGGCTGAATAACAAAAACCTGCTGCTTCAAGCTGGACACAGGGAATCCCTGGCTGTATAAACCCCCCTGCACACCAACACCCCACTTATCAGGGGCTTTAGCAGCTCTCCTGGATTTCTAGTCCCAGCCCATAATAAGAATGTTTGGTTTTCCATCCGTTCTCACCAATAATAACAATCCTGGTTATTTTAACTCCCGTCTAGCAAAGCCTCCCCTCTCCTGCCTTTCTTGGGAGCTGCGAGAGCGGGCTTGGAACGCGTTCCCTGGGTTTTCTGGGATTGTACACAAACTCCTGGTGTGTCCACCCCGGGAGGGAGCGAGGCAAGGCAAGCTGGCAGACAACCTTCCCTCAAAGAGCACGCTGCTGGAAGGGTTTGTGCTCGGATCCTCAGACATAAACAGCGAGTGCTGGAGCAGATTTCCCACCGGGTGTGCTGGCACAGCTCCATCCACCCCAGGGGGACCCGGAGGGTTTTCTCCAGCTGAGGATCTGCTCCAGAGGGGAAAGACCAGCACTCTGGCCTGGATATTTGGAAAGCAGAGCAATGGGCAAAGTCTGGGGGGTATTGAGAGAGGGGATTTCCCTCTCCGGGTGCTCCCATCCCTGTTCCACAGCATCCCAGGATGGTTTGGCTGGGAAGAGACCTCGAAGACCATCTTGACCTTCCACTAGACCAGGTTGCTCCAAGCCCCATCCAACCTGCTGTTTCTTTGCCACTGAGCCCCAGGAGCAAGTCAGCAGCAGCAGAAATGACTTAAGGTTATTAAACACACCGTTCAGGGCAGGGGGTTGTACCTGCACGGTGCCCCACACTGAGCAGTTTTGCCCTCTATGTCATTAAATAGTAGCGTCATTTTAAATGAACAAATTGACCCAAACCTGGAGATTTTCCTTTGGGGTCAGTAGTATTTGCAGAACTCTCTGCCATCTCGGTGGTTTTCAGTCCTGGTACAGTATGGGGGTGTTTTACAGGGGAAAAAATAAAGAGTTGTATTAAGCAGAAAATACAGATTCTTGGCATCAGTGTGGGCAGCCCAGAGTGGGCTGACAGGGAAGTTTGGCAGGGGATGAAGGTGCAAGTGGACACCACATTTTGCTGTCTGTGCTTCTTTCTCCAAGCAGGTCCCAGAACCGCCCTGAGCCCTCACTCCAGACCAGGAACTCCTGGCACATCCCACATGTGCTCACTGAATATCATCCCTGGATCCACAAAGCTGTTGGCACAAAGTCACCATCAGGGCCAAACCGAACTCCCTCCATGGCCCACAACAAACATACCTGGTGTTTATGGCTCTTGGAAGTGGCGAGGGATGAAGTTCCATGCTGGGGAATTTGCACTTCTCAGAGAACATCTGGTTTATGATTCCTTCACTTAACATGTGGCACAGGCTGCGAGCAAACACGGCGTGTCCTGACCTCGAGCTGCGCCTGCATCCCCCCCTGCCCCATCCTTCAGGCTGGAAACACAGCAGGGTCTGGGAGGAAAAGGGGATTAAACCCTGGCCCATTGCTGGGCTCTCTGTGAGCAGGGAGGAAAAGCTGAGCTCTCCCTCATGGGCAGGAGGGAGTGCTGGAGCTCCCACCTTGCCACTGGAAAACTGTAAACGTGCCAGGGGATTCCAGGGAGCACGGAAAGGCAGCACAGCTCCTCTGGGAGCTTGACACAGGCTTCCAACCACCCATGGCAAAGTAATTGCACTCCAGCTGCTGCTGAAAGGAGGGGGGAAAGTGGCTGGAGGGGCATCCCCAGGGCCTGGAGGCTCCCTGGGCACTGAAGGTGTCTGTTAGTCTGCAAGAGTCACAGAACCATCAAGTCCAACCATCAGCCCAGCACCACCACGATCACCCCTAAACCGCATCCCCAAGTGCCTCTTGAACACTTCCAGAGACAGTGACTCCGTCAGCTCCCTGGGCAACTTATTCCCATGCCTAACCACTCTTTCAGGGAAAAAAATTCCATAATAACTACCCTGAGCCAGAGCTGGGAGCATTTCCCCTCCCCTTCAGCCTCTAACTGGCTGCCACAGCCCCGAGCACTGCCCGAGCACCAACACTTTCCTTGCCCAAAAACCTGGAGCAGGGAAGTTGTTCCTCACTTCTCTTGGCCCCAGCGTGGAGCTGCCCCTCTCCACAGCACCACCACAGGAGGAGAAGCCTGTGGGACACCTGCCTGGTCTCTCCCACACACCTTTCCCACCTTCGGCAAGGTCTTTCTGCTCGGTTTCTCCTCAATTTATTCAGCCAGGGCCCAGATAGGAATCAAACATCTTGTTTCAGTCCAATTCCAAACACTAGCTGTGTTTACCCATAAATTTATAGCTCTTTCTCCGAGCCAAGAAACAAACAAGGAAAAAACCCCAAATCCAAACAGGCTGAAGAACACTGTGCCACAAGAAAAGTGCTGGGAACAGGCAGGTCCAATCAAATCCCACGGGAAGCACATGCAACGTGGCACCCAGCAGAACTCCTGCTCCAGAGCAGGACATACACTGGAGGAAAACATGGGATGAAGCCCACCCTGGCCTCTTCCCTGGTGTTGCAGCATTCCCAGAGCACGTAGGAGAGGGCCATGTCAGCAGTGGGAGGGCTCAGGAGCTGGAGTGGAGTCATCACTCCCAGGTGGATACAGGGGCAGTTCTTCAGCTGACCTGGTCTGCTTCCCTGGGCATGTGGTCAGAGTTCCGAGTAACCTGAGTAGCTGGATCCCCAGAAATGCTCAAACAACCCTAATTTAAACATGGTACAGCTGCAGGATGCTTGTCCTTGCTCCAGTGGTGAAAGGAGAAAGCCAAAGTGAGTTCACTCTTAGCTCTTATAAATCAGAGGGAAACTGTTTAACAAACCGTCTGACGTGCTTTACTGCTGCTCTGCACCACGAGGACGTTTCCAAGATGCTGAAGCACCTGAGTCGTGTGGGTTTATCCCAAACCTGGGGTTTGGAAGCACTGGGTTGCTCCCTGGGCAGGGCAGGGGCTCGTTTCCTTCTGCACCAGACCCAGCTGTGAAGGGTCTTTGGAGGGCAAGGACAGGCATCAGAACCAGCTTCTGGAGAACAGAGGGGAGGGGAAGGACAAAAAGGAAAGAAAGCAAGCAGAATAAATTGGAATTGTAACAAAATTATAGCCTGTATTGAAATCTCCACATTTGGAATTGATTTTATTCCATCAGACAAAAGGCTGAGGTTTAGCTAAACACTGCTCTCCGTTTGACTTGTTCTAGAGGCACATCCAGGGGAGCTGCAGGTGAAGCCTCAGCACTGAAGGACTGATGCAACCTGAAATATTCCCCTGTCAGGTGTAATGTGATGCTCATCCCTTTGTTTGTGCTGTTTCCTTCCTGCTGGGCATGTGGAGCAGGTTTCCCACCTTCCCACAGGTGATCAGGTTCACTTGTTTTTCTGGCTGCTGCCCATTTCCCAACTCCCCCCTCTCGATTTTTAGGGATTGAAAACCCATTTCCCTTCTGGCATCGCATAAACACTGAAATTTCCACGTACCCATGTGCACAGAATGTTTGATGTCCGGCCCCTGAGCTGTTTGTGCAGGAAGCTGCTGCACCTTTGGCAAAGCTGCTCGCCGTGATCCCTGATCCCCCTGCTCCCTGTCCACATGGGATTTCAATTGTTCCACTCCACTTCTCCATTGTCTCTCTGCAGAGCACTATTTCTTTCCTATCTGGCATTTTCCTCACTGTCCCCAAACAACCCCTTTTACTTGCTCTCTCCTACAATAACCCCATTCCTCATTATTGTTTCCATTCCCTTTTTCTGTGTGTGTGTGTGTTTTATGTTTTATTTTTCACTTGATGGAGGCCCAGGGGCCCCTGCACTGGGGGTTCCTCACCCAGCCACCAACACTTTGGAGCTGGAGCACCGTCCCCTCCCCACGGGATCCGTGTGCCCAGCACTGCAAGGGGACTCTGCATACCCCGGCGAGCCTTTCAGACCTGCTTTGCAGGAGCACACATTCCGTGTCAGAGTGCACAACCACCAGGAATCAGGTCTTTGGTGCAAACAAGAAGCAGCCACATGCCATGAGGCGGTCGGGAGCACTCCAGGCTAAAGAGGAAAGGAAAAAAACCCACCCAGAAAAAGCAAAAATGCAGCTGTGAAAACCACAAATACTGGCTCCTTGAGGAACCCTCCATGTTGTACCCATTACTGCAATCTACGTGTTTGCTCAGGGCTAATGCTCTGCATTTTGAGATTGTCGCAGATCTGGTTTTCCATCCTCAGAGGAAAGGTCTAAGCAGGGATATTGCACCCGAGGGTGTGCTGTAAGGAGCCTTTCTCCACTGTCTGACGGACACAGCAGATTTCTGGGAGAGAACCTCTGACTAAAATGATTGAGGACAATTCAGTGCATGAGAGAGCAGAAAAAAACCCCCAAACTGGCCTCTTCTTCCCACCTTCCCATTATGAAAAATAATTGTCACTGCCTTCCCCACTGCTGCGCCTTGCTGGAGGCTGCTGGAATTGGGGAGGTTTCAGCAGAATCCCAGAATATGCTGGGTTGGGAGGGACCCACAAGGATCGCCGAGTCCAACTCCTGGCCCTGCACAGGGGGCTTTGCAGGTCCCACCTCTGGAAATAAAGCTTTTGAACCACCTCATGCAGTAAAAAGTTTGAAATGACCCTGCTTGCTCTTTATTCATCCCAAACATTTCTACTGGGGCCAAGGGAAAGCCTCCAAGAACGAAGCATTTGTACCTGTGAATGACCTACTGTGGCAGGTCACCCCAGGAGTGCCACCAAGTCCTTCCCCCACCAGATGTGCGTCCTCGGGCTCTGCGTGGCCCCTGCTCTGCAAACAAACCCGCGGATCGGAGAGACCCGCAGGGCTCTTGTTTCATCAGAAAGTGAAGCAATGTGCTTTTCACTTCCCCTCCTGGCTCTTACTTCAGCTTTCCCCCAGCCACGCCAGCAGCGTGTCCTGCAGCAGAGCAGGGCTGGCCCTTTGTCGCCGTGTCACTCGGGGGCGTTTTTTAATCCCTGCTCTTATCAAAGGTTATGTGGCTTTAAAACGCTCCTTCTGGGGGACAAAATGCTCCTTGGGGGGGCCCTGACCCCTTTATCTTTGGAGAGGGGAACAGAAAGTACCTCACCAACACCAGGGGCTGGTGCTCAGCCTTTTCACTGCAGCCCTGGCATGAGCAGGTTTATATTTATACATAAAATCAAGCAAAATCAATCAGTGAACGCCTTTAAAAATAGATCCTTCCATCCAAAAGGAGCCCAAAGTGTTTGGGTGAGCTGGGATGGCAAAGGCAATGCTCTTCTCTGCTGTTTCTGCGCTGAACTTGAAGAAAAGTCCCTGAATTTAACATAAAATTCAAAGAAACAACTGATTACCTGAATTTACTGTTTTTTCAAACAGCCCCAAGTCTCCTCCCTGTCCCTCCAACCCCAGGAGAGTGCAGCTTGTATGGACCTAATCCTTCAGTTTGGATAAAGAGCAGGTAATTGGGGAAGATTTCTCTTTTCCGGGGAAAGCAAGGCTTGAAGCATTTACGTACCTTTTTCTGTAACTGAATTAAGTTTGGGTGGAAACTTCAGCTGTTGGGCTTCTCTGGTCTGAGTTCCTGGTTCATTCTCCACTTTAACTTTCATTATCCCTATCCTTGGTTTGAGGGAGAGGAATGTGTCAGGCTGTGTTGTTTTTCTAGCTTTGATGGACAACACAATCTATTTCTCCCTTTTCCCCTTCGCAACTATCAATTCACTCCAACAACCTCCTTCTAAGAGTCACTGTACCCACCAAATGTGCCCTCCATGCTCTCTTCCTACAGCCTTTCTTGGTGGAGTACAGTTGCTTTAGAGAACACCCAGTAGAAACGAACAGGGGGAAACCAAAATGTACAGCTCTGCTGTGGGGTCAGTGCTGGTGGAGGAGGCCACGAGCTCGGGCACCTCGCTGCATGAGGTCCATGTCTCCCATATTTGTGCAGCCTTGGTGTAACATTGGATGTTTTTGCAGGGAGCTGGGTTATTTCATCACCAGCCTTCTCACCATGGGAGAGAGTTACCAGAATTCCACGCTTAATCGGGCTGAATCACTGGTGCCACTTTCTGTGGCCGTGGATTCTCCTGCCCAGCACCTCCAGTGTCCTCTGCCATGCAGGACCCATCAACACAGGGCCTGCGAAGATGCACCAGGGACATTTGCTGACCCTCAGAGCGACCCCAGATTCTAA
This sequence comes from Acropternis orthonyx, assembly GCA_035583155.1. Taxonomy (NCBI): domain Eukaryota; kingdom Metazoa; phylum Chordata; class Aves; order Passeriformes; family Rhinocryptidae; genus Acropternis; species Acropternis orthonyx. The sequence goes on along the minus strand of JAWWEU010000138.1, from coordinate 5,645,780 downwards.
TAATTAGTTTTAATTACAGTGAGAGCAAACTCTACCGTCAGCTGGTGTAAGTGGCACGACTCAGATCTGAACCGGCCCCTGGTAGATCCCAAGGTCCCCAGGACCCGAGGATGTGCAGGACTGTCCCCAGGGCTTTGACATCCGTTTCTGAGCACCTCTGTTTTATTAGTTCACATCCTTGAGGGCTGCTTTTCCTACCACAGGATATGATTAACCCTGACTGGAGTCATCGTGCCGCTTCCAAAAGTGGAAATTCCACCTGAGTTCAGCACAAAGCCTCTGCCCACCCCGAGTCCTGCACAGCCTGGGAGCCCACAGTCCTCGTGCCTGGCTCGTGGATCTTCTCTGGGACAGGTCCCGTGGGCCACCCCATCCCTGGGGCTGCTGTGGGTCTCCAGCCGTGCCCCAGTCTCCACTCCCTGGGGAGGGACCCGGGTTGGGTCCCTGCCCCAAATTGGGGACCACAAGCCCTTCCACACAGGTGATGCTGCTGCTCCAGGTTTGTAGGGAAGCTGCTGCCATGCCCTTGCCACCCAAGCACCAGCAGAGGGTGAGGAGGAACCCACAGCAGCTCTGAAGTCCTGTGAGCCTCTGGCGCAGCGAGTGGCGGTGGTGAAGGACACGAGGCTGGGGGAGGAGATGCTGCTGACGGGAGGCAGCGGCTCAAGGCCAGTTAGGGGGGACTTCTCATTCCATTTTCCTTGAAAAATCATGGTGAAAGGGCACCGCAGCATTTCTGAGCGCCCGCTCACGTAAGCAGCGCGTGCTCATCACTCCACTGAACTTCCTGTGAGTAACCCGGGGCAGAGGAGGGCAGAGAGAGGCACTGCCTCGGTTTGGAGGTTGCTCAGAAAGGAAATCAAGCCCCGGCTGCTCCTGGGGGAGATGCAATTCTAACAGTCAGGCCACGCTCTGCCGTTTGCAATAACTGCCCCCTCACCAGCCCTTGCATCATCCCAGCATGGGCTGGGCACACAGAATTCCTGCAGGAGCCTCCTGCCCTGTGCGGAGGGTGATTCCCATGGCGGGGCACAGGGCAGTGCTGGGCCCCTTGTCCTTGATCCCTCAGGGCATTCCTGGGGGCTCCTTGGGGGCCGCGTGGTCATAAAACACCCTGAGCTTGGAGGGACCCACAGGGATCATCATCCAACCCCTGGCCCTGCACAGACACCCCAACAATCCCACCCTGCCCCTGAGAGCTCTGGCAGCCTCGGGGCTGTGCCCACTGCCCTGGGGAGCCTGGTCAGTGCCCACCAACCCTCTGGGGGAAGAACCTTTCCCTGAGATCCCACCTAACCCTCCCTGGCACAGCTCCAGCCATTCCCTGGGTCTGCCCCTGCTCACACAGAGCAGAGACTGGAGCTGCCCCACGGGAGGAGCTGCTGACAGCGACAAGTCTTGGCTGAAGAGGCCAAGTGACCTGAGCCTTGCTGAAGCTGAGCTCCAGCACAGCCTCACGGAGATGTGCTCCTCACAAACAAAGGGATTTCAATAGGCCAAACCAAAAGCAACCTCTGTTTAGCCTCTGCTTTCCCCAGCAGAGACAGGCAGGGCTGTTCCTGCACAGGGAGTTTTTATTCATGGTCAAAACAGTGTGGTTTTGCTCCTTCCCTCACTCCCCTCCACGCGGAGTGCAGTGCCTGAGCCAGCGCAGGTCCTCCCTTTGCTCCCAGCACAGCCTGGCTTCTCTGAAGCGTAAGAAACAGCACTGACGAGAACCAACCGGGCACATTTCAACCCCAAGTGAAGCCTAGAAATATTCCAAATAGTTGTTTGTACGTGTGGCCACTCGCAGAGCTGGAATTAAGAGTTTGGGAGAAGGAGGGTTGAGCTCTCTACACTGCCCATCCCGAGAGGGGTTTGTAACCCCGAGCGTCATGCTGGGTCTTCATCCCCCAGGTTTGCTTTCAGGAATGTTTCTAAGACATTTTATTGCTTACACTGATGGTATTTTAAAATCTGATGGACTTTCCTTCACTTCTGCTGTTTCATTTCCCCCCCAGTAATGAGGCTGTACCCTCTGCTGCCGTAGGGGAAGGATGAAGAGCCCGGTGTTCTCCCTCCTGCCCCATGGAAGAAATGCCTCTGCCAATGTCACACTATGGTGGAAACGGGGAGGAAAATGCTAAATTAGGATTCAGCTTGATTATTGGCTCCTGCTAATGGACCTGCAGCCTCTCAGTGCACAGACCCCTGGTGGGGGGGATTCAGGCAGTGGGGATGCACTGAGCCCCTCCAAGCCCCAAAATACCTGCCCAGGGGTGGCAGGGGCAGAAGGCACCTTGCTCAGAGCAGGAAATCTCTCTTTACTGCCAGTGCTTGGAGTTTATTGCTCGTTAAACTGAAGGGCTGTTGGCTTCTCACCTGCTGCAAGGGTTTTATGTGACAAGAGTTTACAGAGCAGGGGCGGGTCCGTTCCCTGGGTGGTTTCTGAACTGCACAGCTGTGCCCGTGTGGCAGCAGCAGATGCTCCTCCGGGTTTGGTAGGAGGCAGGCAGGACCATGCCACTGCCCTGTGGTCAAACAGCTGGACACCCGTTTGTTCCAGAGCTTTCTCACAGAACTGTGCTGGTTTTATCAGAAATAACCTCCCCAGACACACCAAGGCCAAACTGGTGGGATGTTTGTCACACGGAGGTGATACCCAAGGGGTGGACTCCGCACCGGCTTCCATGGAAGCTTTTCAGGTCTGTGCTGGGACAGTCACTGAACGGAGAAACAGTATTTTTTAGGGAAAGCAGAGGGTGCAGCTGGAGCCCAGGGCAGGAAGGGGGGGACTCTGCTCCCTGCTGTGGCCCCCTGCCATGGCTGGGTCCTTCCCAGCTGGAGCATCCCCTCCTGGAAAGCCAAAAAACAAGAGGAAGGCAGAGAGGGAAACGCAAAGATTGTGAAATAAAATGTGGGCGGGAGTGGGAGAAGAGGAGCGAGCGTGGCCAGCCCCAGAGGAAACAGGACAGTGTGACAGGGGAGGAGCCGGGGCTGGACCAAAAAAAAAAAACAAGAGGAAACCTCATCAGCAACAGGGAGCGGCTGGAGGGCCAGCTCGGCGCTAGGGGACACTATGGGACCATCCGCTGCAGCTCATGCAGCTGAAAACCAGCCAATTTCGAGCAAAACACCGTCCCGCCTCACTTTCCTTTCCCAGGCATTCCTGTCGCCGCACCAGGGTGGCACTTGGTCCCCTCTTCCCAGATCGTCAAGTTTTCCAGCCCCTAAAAATGTCACAGTTCATAACTCGTATCATCACGGTAACCCATTCCTCTTTCTCTGCATGAATGTCTCTCCTGAGCTTGGGATTTTCTGCCAAGAAGACACTTTTTTGTGTCCCAAGCAGGAAAAACTGTCCCTCTTTCCGCTGGAGCTGAGTCCTGGGAGCCCATGGCAAAGTTCCCTCCTCATCTGTACGGCTGGAGCTTTCCAGCTAACCAGCACACTGCAATCCTGAGCCTGCTCTGGGAAAAGCCAAGGAGAAAACCCCATTCTCAGCAGATTTCTCCGTGCCTGGGCACACAGGACACCAAGTCCATCACGCTCACCCAGAGCATCACCTCCCTCCAAGCATCTTCCAGACGTTTTCTCTGTGTGAGTAGAGGTTTACTGAGGTCCCAGCTGCCCTTTGCTGGGCTGCTCCACCTCTGCCAGGTCTACAAGAGCCAGCAGAAGTGGTTTGGCTCCAAGTGGTCCCCACCCTGCAGCAGCTCCATGCGGTGGCCTGAGTCCAGGGGAGTTGGGCTGGACCAAACCAACTCCAAGGTGCTGGTCCAGGGAGTGCCACCAACACCTCAGCAACTTCTCTGCTGCTCTAAGTGTTTACCACACCATTATAAATTATTACTAAGCAAATACCACACTCTGTGTGTAGATAAAAATTTATTCTGGGGAAGAAGAATGTGTAACAGAGACTGCACACACAGGAAACAGCAATTGTTGAAATCTAGCTTGCAACATTTTCATTTAATTCTTCTTATTATTTGTCTTTAAATCTTTCACATTGCACACAAAAAGCTGCCATTTCTCTTGCCACCACCATTGTTTCATTCAAATGAAAAAGGCAAAAAGTTAAAAAATACCTCTGGTACAATGCTTTGCAATATATATATATAGTATATAAACACACACACACAGATGTTCAGCTTTACTGTACAGTATCTTAAAGTTTGGGAATGAGGATATTATTTCTACACATTCCAAACCAGTTTCCCAAGAGGATTTTTATTTACAGTTGCACGATGCCTTTTAAAGCCTGGAGGCACAACTTTCATACTTAATGCTGACCCTTGAAACTAAGTTGTAGCCAATTCTTACCTGTTTTTCCCCAGACAATCGGCAGGTCTGGCTTTGAACGGGGGGCTTTGTCCCACCGGGGGTTTAGAGGGGACTGTCACTCCCCTCTGCGGGGGCAGCTTTCAGCCCTGTCACCTGAAGCAGATCCTTAAAATTGCATTAGAAGCTTCAGGTTTGGAAAATTCCCATCCACAATTTGTCCTGCAGGTGAAATTTGCTTTTTTAGGTGCCTTTGCTGACCCAGGACTATGCAGACCGTGGTGGAGAGTGAATTTCCACTCTAATTGTCTGCACAGATAATTTCTCCAGCAGATCCCTGTCCCCAAGCCAAACCCTTTTTGCTCACTGTGATTCTTCACTACTAAAACTGTTTTCTTTAGTCAAGATAACATCGAGTAACTTCAGAAATACCATACCCAAACATACTTGCTGGTCATTTATCAGCCACTTTTCCAACTAAGAGCCTTAATCCTACAAGAATTTCTGTTTCTGTCTTGATGGGTCGCACACCCCTGGCCGGGCTCTGGAGTGTTACCTTTCTGCAGGATCTGCTGGAAAACTACAGGAATGTTTCCTCCTGGCCAAGACTTCGAAGTTTTCCTTTACAGCCCAATGTTTATTCAGCATCAAGTGTCATCCCAGCTCAGACTCTGGACCTCCAGCTCTTCCTAGAGATCTTTCCAAGAGCCTTGGATTGCCTTTTTGGCAAGGTGTGGGCAAGGTGTGGAACACTCGGGAAGAGGATCAAACATCATAGAGTGCCTTTTTTTTTTTTTTTAATTATTATTTTTTAAAAAACCCTTGGTTAATGTTGAGAAAGGCAAATCTGATCCTGCACTGGACCCTGAACAGCCAGAGCTCCACTTTAACCTCAAACTGGAGGGATACCCCGGACCCTGCAGTCCCAAAGGACCAGTCACACTGATAGAAGTTTCTTTCCTTATTATCCTTGTTCCAAGTTATCCTACACAGCATGATTCTGCAATTTGAAAACTGATCCTACAGAACAGATTCTTCTGGGAATTCAGAAAATCCTGGCAAATCTGCTGCCCGCCAAAGCTGCTGTTGGGGGTGGGAGAGGGGCCCGTCCTGAGCTGCAGACCCAGGTACCCACCCTGCGAGTCTCACACACACCACGGCCGTGAAACTGAAATTCCAAGCAGAAGCAGCTGCAGTAGGGCTGGAATTATCCCGGGCTCTGCTGTGTAAATAATTTAGCAGCTGTTTGAAGATTCAGTGAAAACTCAGCCCTGGTTGTTTGTCAGGAGTTCCCCGAGCACTGAGTTTACATTTCCCACTGGCTCGGAGAATTAACGCTCTGGCGAGAGTTGCGAAATCAAGCAAGTGCCCAAATAGAGGCTTTGAAGAGCTTGTCAGAAGATCAACATTTTTCTGGTGGTGATTTCTCATCCTGCGTGACTGTGGATGTCCCAGCAGTGCTCCTGGGGAAGGGGCTGCCCATCCCCAGCAGTGGCTCTACCGCCAAGCCATGGACTGTCAGCAGTCACTATGACATGGTTAATTGCATCAAAGGCTTGCAAACCCCCATCAGGTCTCCTGGAAGAGTTCTGAGATCTCTCAGGGGAAGCTCTGACCTCCTTATGAAAGGGCTGCAACTTCCCTCCCATTCTCCCTTTGGCTTTCTCCAAAGGGTTCCTCCTTCTCTTTCACGGAGAACTTTTTCCTGAAGGCTTGTGACGTGCTGGAGGAAGACGCCTTCCTCAGCGTGGTCAGCCTCTTGCGGAAGTTTCCCCCCGAGAAGAAGTAGAGCAGTGGGTCGAAGCAGCAGTTGGCAGCTGCCAAGGGGAGCGTCACCACGACGGCTTTCTGCAGGTATATGGCGTCCTCACAGCTGGCTCTCCTCAGCCTCAGCACGTGCAGGTGCACCGTGCGCAGCACGTGGTACGGCGTGAAGCTCACCAGGAACGTGGCCGTCACGATGATGATCATCCAGACCGCCTTCTTGCGGTTCGCCTGGTTCGTCCTCATGGAGTTCCTCAGCAGGGTCCTTATGATCATGGTGTAGCAGATGGTTATGACGATGAAGGGCAAAATGAAACCCACAAACAGGGCGATGAAGTCCAGGATCACCACCATGTTTCTCTTCTGCAAGTTCTCCGGGGGCTCGAAGCACTTGGTCTTGTTGGCGTGCTGGTACGTCCCGTTGCGCAGGAAGGGCGCGCTCGTCAGCATGACGAAGATCCAGATGCCGACGCAGACAAACTTCGCCTTCCTCTCCGTGACCAGTTTGATGTTCCGCACCGGGAACACGATGGCGATGCAGCGGAAGAAGCTCATGGCGGTCATGAAGAAGATGCTGCAGTAGAGGTTGACGTAGAGCGCGTAGGACGTGACCCTGCACAGGAAGTCCCCGAAGAACCAGTTGCCCCTGTGCACATAGTAGATGACGCGCAGGGGCAGCGTGGACACGCACAGGAAGTCGGACACGGCCAGGTTCAGCATGTACACCTGGAAGGCCGTTTTCTGCTGGTAGGTCCGGATGAGCACGTACAACACGACGCCGTTGCCCACAAAGCCCAGGATGCTGATCATGGAGTAGAGCGAGGAGTAGACGCGGTTCCGGAAGTCGTCGATGGAGTGGTGGCAGGAGAGGTTATCGAACAGCGCCGTCATGGCACCGGCTGGGGCAGCAGGTCCGCCTGGTGGCGAGGGTCAGGCCTGAGGGTGAAAACCCACGTGAGATCACAGAATCCCAGAACATGCCAATCCGGAAGGGACCCACAAGGAGCACCCAGTCCAACTCTCAGCCCGGCACGGGACCATCCCCAAGAGCCACAGCCTGTGCTCAAGGCTCCCAGGTTTCAGTGGAATTTCAGCTCTTTGGGAGTTTGTCCTCTTAAATGAATCCCTTTTATTGTCTGAATGCACAGACACACCAAAGCTCAGCAGGCACCAGCGAGGTGACTGTCACAACTCATTGCAGAGGGCGTGATGTGCATTATAAACCCTCATCAGCCTGGACAAAGACACCAGTCCACGTGTCAGGGACCTCCTAATTTTATTATGCAGGTGCCTTAACTCCAGCAACCAGCCCACGATTCAGTCTCAAGAACATTTGCTAAAAGCCCTTACATTTTACAATACAAGTTCTCCAAGGTGTTGGGTAATGAGCTCCAACACACTTCCACACGCTTCCCAGTCCCACAACAAACTTCGGTACAACACAGAACATGAAAGCCACACTTTGCCCAGACAGAGCAAGAGAAGAGAGAAATAAAGGTGGAAAAGAGGGAAAGAAAACAAAGATCACCAGTCCTTAGATCCTGCATGGGTCCTCCCATGTGGATGCTCCTGAGCTGGGGTTAACAAAGGGAGTGAGACAAAAAGAAAGAGATGAAAAGAAAACAGAGGGAAGGGGACCAATCCACCTCCTTTTGCAGTTCACCTGGTGCAGCCTTTTACATCAAACAGACTTTTCAGGCCACTTCGTTCACACATGCACAGAGTTCTGTGCCCAAAGAGGCAGCCGAGACTCAACGTGGCTCTACCTGGCACTGGCAAAAGCCCTCGATGAGTACATTGACACCATCACACCGACCTTCATCACCTGCAGTTTGTGGTGAAACAGGTCTGACTTTAACCAATTGCTTGGGAGTTGCAAGTAATGCCACTGAAAGGTGCAGTCTCTGGAAAAAGCTGCATGATCCCCATTCCTTGATTTATCTGCCAAGATATTCTGACCCAGGGGAATTACTGCCACTACTCCTGCTGTCGGGTGAATGCCGAGCAGAAGCTGCCGGTGCCACGCACTGCAGGAACACAGTGAGATTCGTGGCTCAGTCACCTCACGAAAACTGATGCAGATAAAATCTCTGAACTTACCAAGGCACGGTGCATCAGTTATTTCTCAGACATTAAAAATAAACCCAAAGCATAACCAAGATACCGGAGATTTCGAGGCTGGAACGATCTCTTGGGCTGCTCCTCCAGGCAGGGACGGTGGGGATGAAGGAGAAGCAGACGTTGGGACAAATTGAGCTGCGTGCTTTAAGGTCCCTCCAACCCAAACCATTCTCTGATCCTATCAGCCTATGTTTAGGTTAAAAGCAGCAATGGGATGTAACATTCCTGCTGCTGAGGCTTTCCTCCCTTTCTGCCAGTTTCTCTACCCTCCCTAAGCCATAACAAAGAGCTATTAGTAAACATCATCTACCATCAGATAAGTTTCCTGATTTAATCTCTGTGCTCATTTCCTAAGTGGTACTGAGCTGGATTATAAACTTTTCACCTCCTTTTGGCACTAAATATCAGGCTTTCAGCTGAATCTTAAAGACACAAACAGACGGAAAATTACCACTTGAAGTATTTGTACAAAAACCAAGTAAGAGCTGTTTTCTGTTGTATTTCTAAATGTAATTAAGGATGTTCTCGGTAACCAAAAGGAAACTTGATGGTTACAATGCTGACTGGAACTGCTGCAGTGTGAGAGAGCTTCACACCTAGAACTGTATTTGTATAAACAAAAAGGAATCCCACAAAACAGAATTTTCTACGTGAGGCTTCAGGTTTGCATCATGAAGACAAATATCACTTCTGCCGCTTTTTACTTGTATGATGCTTCACTGAGTCATTAACTCCTGTGCAGGTGGATTCAGCTCATTGGGAATGTGCACAAGTGAGTGGAGGTGTGATGGTGAGAAAAGTGTCCCAAATGAAGCAAAGCCCTAAACAACTGTTATTCTCCAAGTCTGATGCAGCACAGACAGATTTGTAGTTTGTCATGTAGTCCCAGAATGGTTTGGGTTGGGAGGACCTTAAAGCTCATTCCATTCCAACCCCCTGCCGTGGGCAGGGACACCTCCCACCAGCCCAGGTTGCTCCAAGCCCCGTCCAACCTGCCCTTGGACGCTCCCAGGGATCCA
>JAWWEU010000138.1:5609036-5636214 GCA_035583155.1 Acropternis orthonyx | reverse complement strand
GGGCAGCCACAGCTTCTCTGCCCAACCTGTGCCAGGGCCTGCCCACCCTCCCAGACAGCAATTCCTTCCCAATATCCTACCTAACCCTGCCCTCTGGCAGTGGGAAGCCATTCCCCCTTGTCCTGTCCCTCCATCCCTTATCCCAAATCCCTCTCCAGCTCTCCTGGAGCCCCTTTAGGCACTGCAAGAGGCTCTCAGGTCTCCCTGGAGCCTTCCCTTCTCCAGGTGAGCCCCCTCAGCTCTCCCAGCCTGGCTCCAGAGGGGCTCCACCCCTCGGAGCATCACCGTGTCCACCAGGAGATTATCCTAAATTTAGTAACAATCCCTAAACCCCAGTCCCAAAGCAGCTGCTGTCAGTTGTTCCAAGTGCAGACGCAAAGCATCACCGTTCCAAGGAACTGAATTCCCGTTTGGGAAGGGGGGACCGGAATGCCCCAAAGCACCAAACCTCTCACAGCACCAACACCTCTCCCAGCCACCAGCCCCCGCTGCGAGGGGCGGGAGCGCGGGCACAGAGCGATGCCCGCAGCCAGCGGGCACTAATTAACGCCGCAGCTCATTAGCGGGGGACGGTGTAACTGCGCTCCGGAGGGGGATTTACCGGCTCGACCCGCTCCCTGCAGCCGGGACACGGCACAACGGGAGGCACCGGAGGCAAAGCAGCATCAGCATCTTCATCCTCCTCCTCCCCCCACCCCGAGCCCGGGTACCCTCCCAGCCCCGCCCGGCTCTTACCGGAGCGCAGCGGGCGCCGATCTGCCCGCGCCGCATCCCCGCCGTCCTTAAACTGGCCGCGGCCCCCGGTCCCGCCCCAAAATCCGCCCCAAACCCGCCCCGACCCTGAAGACTTCGGCTATTCCATGGTGTTTCCACCCTTCTAGAAAATAAAATTTCAAAGCGTCCCTGCCGGTGCTCACGTACCCGGGTCGGGTGTGAATTAACGGGGTCTCCTCACCACTTAGGTTCTGGTAGCATTTTACCACTGCTCATAACTAGCAGCGAGCTCTCCTCTGCATCTGGGCTAACAGACTTCTTTTAAATAGCTCTTTTATAAGAATTTTTGATGTTATTCTTATCGGAGGGAAAATACAGAATGCCCACTAATTCACTGCTCCATCCTTCCAGAATCCCAAAGTACACTGTATTTTTCTTCCTTTTTTTTTATTTTTTTTAAATTTTTTTTAAAGATCCGTGGCTTTGTAAGAACACCTGCCCTAGAGGAAGTGTTAATTTTCTCAGTTTTGAATATTTTAAGTGCAGGGTTTCCTACTCTGAATTTTCAATGAATTATATTGGATTTCTTTTGAGGATGTACAATATGCTGTTCCCAACTTATTCTAAGAAGAAATAAAGGTTTTGAAGGCTTTCAAGGATGGAGGTCCAAGAGCCTCCAAGACTGGGGCAACTCATCACACCTCCTGCAATCTCCTACCGTGTGAGCTGGTTCTGTAGCATGTTTTACTTGTAGTGCACATTCTGGTGTTACCCCACTCTGCCATTCCTTCTGCTTTTTTTGGCCATTCCTTCTGCTTTTTGCTACTCTATTTTCTTATTCCTTCTCCTTTTCTTTTTTCTTTTTTTTTTTTTTTTTTGCTGTTCCTTTTTCTTTTCCGCCCTGGATTTCAAGAACGGGCAGATTTCTAGTTGCGAAGTCAGACTGGTCTTGGTGCGGGATCAAGGAGGCTGCTGCTGCTCCAGATGTGCTGGAAACGCGGCCAGAGTTTTAGCGTGGGAAAGGTTTCCTCTGGATTCCAAAGAGGAGCTCGAGCTGCAGCTCTGATGTGGCCAAGAAGACAGGTGGTGTTTGGTGGGGGCCAGGCATGAAAGTCAGGGGCAGGGCTGGGGCACTCACTGAACGTGCCAACACTTGAGGAGCTGGATGAAGCCTTTTGTCCTCTGGGATGGGTGGCTGGGCCTTGACAGCTCCACACACCACGGGGGCCTCTGCCCTCCAGGGAAAGGCTGGGTCCACAGCACCCCAAGAGAGGACAAACAGAGCTCCTTGGCCGTGGGGTGACCGTGCCAGGGACAGCTGGCACTGCTTGGTGGGACAGGCCACCCCCACTCTGCTCCCCCAGTTTGTGCACAGGAAGATCTTCAGGCCACTCAGTGCTGAGGCTTCAGGGTGTGAAGCCTCACAGCTTCACAAGGTCACCTCCTCCCTCTCCTTCCCCTGCTTGGTCTGTTAAAGGCTCCCCGTGAGCCAGAATGCAACCGAGCTGAGCTGACACAGGGACTGACCCTCAAAGGCTCCAGAAGACGTTGCAGGGTGGGTTAGACACGGGACAGGGAGGAGACAGTGGCAGGGATGAAGGACATGGCTACAAGAACATGCCAGCTGCGGACAGTGGAGATACCCAGAGGAGAGCAAGGGAAGTGGAGGATTTCCAAAAAGAGCCATTCCCAGAGAAGTGGGGGTGAGGAAGAACCCCATTGAGTGGGTCCCATAAAATCTGATAAGAGAATTTGGTGCTCAGGCTGGAACTCCATCTGACTCCCTTTCCACAGGACAATGGGGTGAGGAACAAAGGCACAAAGGAGGGATACAGGCTTTGGAAAGGTGCCTGGGACCATCCAAATCTGGAAGAAGTCTGACCAGGCTTTAGGGTTAAGGGTTACATTGCCACTTAGCATCGATTGACCCTCCACGGCCTTCTCCTCCTGGGCCCCAAATTCCTGCAGCTCCATCAGCCACCAGACTCCAAGATGTTGAGCCCTTCATCAGGTGCCCTAAATGTCATTGATCCCATGCACTGGGCTGGCTATTTCTTCCCTGCAGGACTTCCCGACAACTTCCTAAAAGCCGAAACAGTTTTCAGACTGGCTGAAAAAACTCTTCAGCCTTGGCAACTCCTTTCATGCTGGCCATTAAGAGATGAAAGCAGAAAGACGGTGTTTCATGATGAAACAAACAGCCTGTTAACATGTTGATTTTTCCTTCCTCCCCTGGGACTTCCTAAAATAGGTCATTTCTCTCTGACTCCCTTGTGAAGAGGATGGTAACTCAGCTTCAGACTTGCTCCAAGATAGACTGGGGTGGACTGTGTGACACCGGGGCGGGGGGGAGAACTGCCCCTGGCAATGTCATCCAGCAGGTTTCCACTGAAGAGCAGGACCACTGAAATCAGGCATGGAGACCTGGCATGGCTCTGCCTGCCCTGATCTAGCTGGACTTGATCCAGCCCCACCTGAAAAGCCTTTAGCCGTGGTCCTGGTGCTCTGCTGAGGGACAGCTCATTGACCCAGGCACATCCCTGTCTGGGTGCGCGTTGAAAAAAACACAGGAGCAAAGCAGGAGAGGGGAAAAAAAGGAGGAAAGGGGCATGGAAAGCACTGGATGGGGGTTAGTGAAGTGGGCACTTCCACTGCGAAGGGTTGAGAGTGTTGGAGGGAAATGGGAGGTTTGGAGATGTCACCCCAGTGTGAGTGGAGATGAAGAGTGTTTTAACCCAAGGATTTCTGTGCCCCAGGGCCTGACAGCCACAGTCATTCTGAAACAGGGGGGTGTTCTCTGTGCCTCGGGGGGAAGTGCTCAGTCAGGGCCTTCCCCTGCTGAGGTGAGCCCAGAGCCAGCCCCGGGGGCTGACTCAGTGTTTGGGTGACAGAAACCACACGGAGAAATGGTGCTGTCAGCAGCTGCTGCCAGATGTGTCCCTCCTCCTTTGCTTCCCCTTATTTGGAGAAGTAATTTCTGCTCCTCGCCAAGGCTGTGGAATCCCTTGCCTGTTCTGCTCTCTCCCTACCTCAGTTTCTGCAAGGGCCCCTTCCCCCAGTGGGACCTGTTTCTCCAGGGACCACCCCTCATTGTCACCTAGACCTTGTCTCTGCTCCCTGGACCCAGCACAGAGACTCGATGTCACACCTCCAGCACTGGCCCCACTTCCCACTTGGTTTTGAGGGATGATGTTAATGCATGACCCAGACTGGCAGCTGTGAGAACCTGCTCCATCCCAGCCATGAAGCCAAAGCTCCCCATTCCCCTGATTTCTGTGGGAGAAGAGCAGAGCTGGGGAGCTTCTTGGGAAGGGAAACCTCAGCCCTTGTCCCTCAGACCATGAAGCTGTTGATTGGACCCTACTGCAAATCCAACCTTTTTGGCCAGTGCTGTGGAAAACGGGCTGAGAGAAGCTGGGTGAGAACGTTTTCTCTTGAGTGCTGGCTCTAGTCAGCATTTTGTGGAACAAAGCACTTGCTCTTCTGAGATGACTGAAATAAGTTACTACAGGGAAGGACTGCAAGGACAGAGTCCACCAAATCCCAGCCTTGTCAGCACAGAAATTTGGAGAATAATCCACACGCTGCACATGGGTTTGTAAAAGAGAAGGTTTGAATTTTTTCCCTTTCTGGAGGTTTTGTGGGATTGGCATCACCAGACCCTGAACACCTCCAGGTCTCGTGGGGCTGGATCAGCATCCCAAGTCCTTTACATGGTCAAGCCCCTTAGAGAAGAGAAAAGTTAAAGACGCCATGAAGACCTTGGAACGGCTGACTTGAGAAGCTGCGTTTCCTTGGGGGCTTTTAATGGTTCCAGTGCGTCAACAGGTAAGAAAGAGAAGAGCCAAGCTGTCAGGAGATGGTGTCCTGATAGAGCCAGTGCTGCTTCCCCTTCCTGTTTGCACATGCAGCACACGAGGCTGCAGCAGATGGGGCAGATACAGCTGGAGCTGAGCCCTGTCTCCATCATTTCACAAGTCACACCACAGAGATGTCAGTCAACAAACATCCAGCATCGCCTTCAGATGACACATTGCCCAGCAAAAGCAGCCTGAAAAACATTTTCCCACCCTGACTGTTCATTTATCAGGGGCTGGGAAATTCTATTAATTCTCTTGCCTTTGTAGAACTGATATAAACTCTGTATTTTTGGCAAATCTCTCCAAATTATTCTACCATTCAAATATTTATTTCCAGGATGGGACACACTTGAAGAGCATTTATTTGCCCTCAGACTGAAACTGTGTGTGAGGGTCTTTGCAGGTCACCAGTGACTTTAACCATCACACCCTTGTTAATGGGAATATTTCCCAGCCACAATTTTAATTCTCTAATGTTCATTTTTGGATGGCAGAGTTTTCTCTCCACATAAACAACCAGAGTTCTTTGTCCCTGGAAGATGAGAAAACAAACTTATCCCTGGAAAACTTGACAGTACACAGGAAAACATTCCTCATGGGGAAATTCTGTTTTAATCTTCTGGAAAGTAAACTAAAAGAGCCAGAAATAGTATGTGCAAGCTGGTATTCTCTTTTGGGAAAGGGATTGGGGTAAACATCATGAAAAACATGTGAATTTTACGGCAACCATATTCTTTCAGGGCTTGTATCACTTGGAAATTTGTTAAAATCTAAACTGAAAGGGAAATTCAGGTGCATTAATGAATCGTAGAGTTCTCGACGTTGGAAAAGACCTTGAGGATCCCCAAGTGCAACTCTCATTGGTGAATCCGACCACTGAGGGCAGAGGTGTTTTACAGCCGATGAAGCTGCATTTCTGCAGTGCGTGGTTTGACACAGAGCTGCTGCCTGCCACTTGGGGATGGCCAGATCATTATCTGGGACACAACAAACATCCCGGAAATTACCTCGGAACGCCAGAGACCACATTCATCATCTCCTGGTGGAATGAGCTGCAGCCCCTGCCAACTGGTTCCCCGCAGAGGCTTTTCTTGGGAATCATCCATCAGGATCCAAATCCTGCCCTTCAGCAGAACAGCTCCACGATCGTTGTAGAGATGCACGCACACGGAAATCAGACCCAGATTGTCCTTAAAAGGTATTAACAAGAACTAGCAGTTCAGCTAAAACCTGCAGAATTAATCTTTGCTGATCAAACACACGTGGCCATGGGATTAACCCTTTAATTAATTCCATTTTAGCCAGGTTGTACCTCTGCTCATCTGTTCTCGTTCACAGTTTTACCCTAAAAAGATGAGGAACACAAGGATATGACCAGCTTCCCAGGGGAAGTTCCCTCATTCTTTAAACCTGTGGGAAAGAGCCCTGCGTGCCTGGGAGCTCCCACACAAAGGTCCTTTTGCCCCAGTCACTGTCTCCACCAACAGCCTTGTGTTCAGCTTGTGGGCCTTAAATCCCATCCCATCCCACCCCCTGCCCTGGGCAGGGACACCTCCCACCAGCCCAGGTTGCTCCAAGCCCCGTCCAACCTGCCCTGGGACACTCCCAGGGATCCAGGGGCAGCCACAGCCTCTCTGGGCACCCCGTGCCAGGGCCTGCCCACCCTCCCAGGGAAGGATTCCTATTTACGCTGTGCCAAGGGCGGCTCCTGCCACCGAGCTGTGCCGTGGCTGCCCCGGCCGTGTGTCCGTGTAAGTGGCTCTGCTGGCCCGGCGGAAACTCCCCCTTCTAACTGGCTCTTGCCACAAAGCTTTGCATGCCAGACTCGGAATGAGGAGAGCAGTTAGTGTCCTGCACCCCCAGCTCTGCTGCTCCCAGCCTGTGACAGCTCCAGAGGAGGGAACAGCTTCCCTGCTTTGTGGAATCGTGGAATCATTTGGGTTGGGAAAGCCCGGGAAAATCATTGAGTCCAGCCCTCAGCCCAGCACTGCCAAGCCCACCACTAAACCGCGTCTCCAAGTGCCATATTATTTCTTCTTAGAATAATACCCCTTGACTTCTGGACTATATTCAGGTGGTATAAATTATCTGTATCAGGAGGGTGAGGGGGACTCTGTTCCTGACTTACAGGGAAAGCCCCATGTCCAAGCTGAGATCACTGGTGGGCACCCTTGGAGCTCAGTCGTCCTGGGCTTCTAATTCCCAAAGGGAGTACAATAGGTAGGCACTGGGATCGATGGGCCCTGCATGAATGGGGGGCGAGAGAGAGGAGATCTTTGAAGGATATCATTTAAAAGTAGCAAAAGTAACATGGCAAAAGCCTAACTGAGCTCTTGGAGAAGGGGAAGGCAGGACTGACGCTGTGACAGTGGCCGGACACACACCTATCTCCACTCCAGTGCAGAGGGCTCTTCAACCTGGGGCAACGCCAGGGGAACCAGTGCCAACCCAGAAAATCAGCTTTGGGCCAGAATAAACGGGAGCACACAAAGACAACCAACAGCATTCTGTTTCCTGAACAACTGCTCGATGGCAGCCTGAGAACTGGAGGCAACAAGAGCTGAGACACCCGGCGTGAGACTGGCGGATACGGGGCATCAGATATGGAAAGTGATGGGGTTACAGACACCAGGGGACATGGCAGTAGAAATTTCCTGTTCTGTGAGCATTCAACTTCTCATCTTGGCCGGTTTTTCTCTTCTCTTGTCGATTTAAAAGGAAAAAAAAAAGCAAAGAGAAACTCCCTGATGAGCGATGAGATGCCCTGAGAGGCTCTTTGTTCCCCTGTGGGGTTCGGGTAAGGGCACCCCCCGTAGCAGGAGCCTGTGAAATGCCACTGCCACTGCCCCCAGTGCCACCCCCAGCCTGCCTGAGCCTCTGCTTCTAGAGCAGATCGGGGAGATACCAGCACAACGTTTTATGCAACAACAGTTTTGGTTTTAATAGTTCCAACCTCTCATTTCCTGAATGTCACGGGTGGGTCTGCCTGAGAAGAATCCACGTTCTCAGAGAGAGGAGCTGTGGCACCACACTGAGCTGCTTCGAGCCCTTCCAGTTGTTCTCCAGTGTCTCCAAACTTCCCAAATCCCTGCCCCATCCATTCGGCTTGGATTTAATGACATGTCTCTGGATGAAGTGTCTGCTCTGGGCCAGCTACGAGCTCCTTATCAGCACCAAAGGTGCCTTCCCTGAGCTGTGAATCAGCCCTTCAATTATACAACTGGCTGCTCTTATCTGATATTCTGAGAAGTGGGTGCTTTTTGGTGCTTGGGTTTTTTTTCAAAAATGCTCACAGGAGAAGGATTGGACCGTTTTTCTGCCACAATTCGACTTCTCACTGCAGACCAGGCACGTCAAACGCCATAACGAGGCTTTAGAATGCATAACTTAAAGCTTCATAATCATATTGACCCTGAGTTTTGGCAATGGGATTTACACTCCAAAGATAAGGTGTCTTGTCCATCCCTCTGAGAAGTCACACAAAATGCAAAAATACTGCCAGAAATGGAAACTCTGATATGGGAGATGACCAATAACACCCCCTGTCCAGAGATCAGTGGAGCTTCTGCAAAACTGGGACGCGATTCTGCTGGAATTATTGAGTTTTTAATCTCTTGCAGTAATTTAATGACTTTTTAGTCTCTTCCGATAGATTTCCAAGTGCCAAGAGACAGTGAGCTGAAGGACTACTGGAATTACCACCCAGTAAAGACCGGAATTCATCACCCATTGCCAAACAACATCTTAAACCCTCTTTGTGCTGCTTCTGACCCATCACCTTGTGAGTTTCAGAGAGATGCAGGTCCCTTAGTCGGTGCCACAGGTGGACACAGGTCTTTCTACGAGCTCCCTGAAGTCACTTTTATGAGGTTTTGTGTCAGAATTGCCACACTTGGAGCACATGTAGATACAAAGCACCCCAGCCCAGCTCTATCTGTTTAGTCTGTGGCTCTTCATGCACCAAAACCCCGCTGGCTTTGCAGGTCAGTGGCTCCTGGCCATGGGCTGACACCGAACCCCACGGCCAACCCCAACCCCTTCTCGGGAGAATTCAGACTTCTCTGCCCATATCTGAGATTTGTGGCTCCCTGAAGACCATCCTACACCATCCAAAATTGGCCTTTTTGGGCCATCTGAGGACTTCTGAGACAAACCAGCAACGCTTCTGTTTAAGTTCCAGGCTGAGACAGACAAGGGGCTGATGTTAAAGGCTGTTTTTCAGACGTTGTGCTTAGTCTGGATGGCTCCTCCCTGCCTGGCAGCTCCAGAGCTGCCCTTCCAGCTTTCCTGATGTGCACCAAAACCTCCTGCAAGTCCTGGAGGGTTGTTTTGTGCCAGGTGCTTTGTACCTGCCTGTCCCCATGGAGGGCAAGAGACCAACCTGGTCAGGGACAATAACATCTGCAGAACAGGGAGCATTTTGTGCCCAGCCCTAGAAACTCTTTTCTGCATTCCCCTCTCATTTTCCCGTCGCATTCAAGTCCTCCCGTTGCTTCAAAAATCAAATTTCAGCCTCTCATTCCCACTTTTACAGAATTAGAATAGAATTATAAAAGCATCAGGCAGATGTTTCCCCAACTCTTAGGCTTTCCCTGCAGGAACCACAAGCCATTAGTTCAACTGAAGTCTTGGCTCCCCTCATTATTTATTTAGTTGTCCTTTAATGCATTTTTCCTTCTATCCTGTGTTTTCCTTCTGGTTTTTCCCCACAATGCTTTTTTCCAAGCCACAGCAGGACTCCATGGAACAGGATCATCGCTGTTTATCCTTTACCTTTGCTTTGCAGAGATTTGGGACGGAGTGGCTGTTCCAGCAAATCCACAGGGCAGGATCAGCTCAAGGACCTGCCTCGACCCTGCCATGGAGCAGCTCCTGGTGCTTCTGCACCGCCACAACCACATCAGCCACTGCCAGGAGCAACAGGTGGGTCCTACATCCTGTTTTACACATCCCACTGCTCTCCTCAAAAGAGAGGAAAAGGCGCATCCCAATAAAGCTACAGGAAGCTGGCGATCCCTCAGCCTGCTCTGGGCAGTTGTGGGGATAACCAGGGGCACACCAGGCTGGGTTTGTGGCACAGAGGTGGCACCAGCTGCAGTTTCAGCTGGCACTGAAGGACAGCTTCTTCTGATAAACACTGGTGTGGCCCTAAAAACCCCAACAAACTTGTGGCAACACCCCCATCTCACAGATCTGTTTCTCCTCCTACCCCCAGACTCTCTCCAGATCTTTTATCCTCTCAGCCTCAGCAGAATCTGTGACCTCTCAAGTGATAAGCCCCGAAAATTCTGATACCAACTTTGCCTGCCCACGCACACCTTGTCCCAGGCTGAGACAGGCCCTCCAGAAAGGCTTTGGTTTAAGAATAATTCCTTGCCAACGAGAAATAAGCTTTTTATGTTTATCTTTTGGTGGCTCTACAAAATAGGAGAGTTCACTGGGCAAAGCATCAAGACCTGGGGAGCTGCCTGGCAGGACCCAGCTTGGAGATGAAGCTCACAAAAGGGCTTTGCAGTATTTTAATTGCAATTTTTGTTGCAATTTAATTGCTATTTTAATTGCGATTTTATCAAAGTACAGACTTTTGAAAACTAAAGTAGTGCAGTAGCAACGCGCAAAAAAGGACAAGAGAAGAGAGAAAACAAAGCAAGAGGTGATAAAGCAAATATGGAAAGGGAGAGGCTGGAGGAGACCAGAAGGGTGCCAACACACTCACCTGTCCCTTGGCCCTGTGCAGGGCTGTGCTCACAGGAGGGGCGACTCCCCCCGGGTGCTGCAGCGACGTCGGTGCCACCGAGCGAGCAGCAAACGGGCGAGGGCAGAGGGACCAGGGCACCGCCACAACAAGGGGCAGCAAAGGGGGCCGCTTGTGCTGAAGCCCTGCTGGGGTGTCCTGCAGGGGCCTCCCCTCAGAGCTGGGCACAGAGGGACGTGGGCAGCGACGGCATGAGGGATTCTGCGTGGAGAGCTGAGGTGGGGCTGTGCTGGAGAGGCACATTTTGGCCAGAACCAATTGTTCCATGAACAGCCCTATCCTTCCCCTTCACTGGATCCCCACTGATCTGGTCAGGCCCACTTTTCTCCTCCTCCAAGCTGAACTTCTCAACCTCAGCTGAGCCATTACCAACAATCCCTTCCCATCCTGCCCAGCAAGGACATCCCCCCACCCCTTCCTGACCAAGGGAGTGTAACCTGTGATGGCTCACGAGGAGCTGCTGTGTGACCTCCAGGGCTGTGTTTGACTTGGAAAGCCAGGGTGCTTCCCAGGTGGCTGTGGGGTCAGCCTGCCCAGGCTCAGTTCCATTACTGACCACCCAAAAGGTGAAATGGGAACACGGAGGAATCTTGGCAATGCCTAAACACTCCATCCATAAACAGGCCCCGAGGACAACTGTGTTTCCAAACAGATTTTCCCAGGCTGGCAGCGAGGTTGCTCAGATCTCCTGAAGTTTGGCAAGGGTGCAGTTTAGGTCTCTTAATTAACTGATTTTCTATGGAAGTTATTTTTAGCCATCCCTGTGGTCCCATTAGGAAATGATCTGTCATGTGTCCAAGTCAAACACGTTCACCAAGACAGGAATTGCAGGAGTAGCACAGAATTTTTCCTCTTTTCATTCTTTTAGGCAACAATAACACCCGAAATAGCCCCTAAGATGGTTTGTTAAAGAAATAAGAAGTTTTTCTGTCTTTGAAGTAACTTCAGCTGAATATAACCAATATTAATCTTCACAGAGAAGATTTCTGGGAAACACTGAAGGCAGGACCAGGAATTCCTCCTGCACTTGTTTCAGTTCATGATGGATGAGGGGTTGCTTTATGTGCTGACTGAAAATATGATGGTCTGGGTGGAGATGGATCATGGCATTAGAACTGCTGCTGGTGGTTTGGGATTTCCAGCTTGGCTCTGAGTGAGCTCTGAGAGACCCGCAGGCTTCACCTGCTCAAACCCTGCCACCCTCCAGCCATGCCTTCACTCACCTCTTACGCTCCCAAACACTCCTTTGGGCTTCTCCAATGACTCTGCATTTACCCCCCAACCACTGCAATGAGCTTTTGCTCTGCCTTCACTTGCCACGAAGGTGTAAAGGCTGGAGAGTCTCCACTCCAGGGAAATATGCATTTGACGAGATATGGGACAGCATTACTTCTACCTGTGCCACTCTGGGCTGGTCCCTCATTGTGGGAATGGCCCTGGCACCAGGTCATGGTTTAACTCCAGCCCCATCCTGGTGGGATGGGGGAGCCAATTGGGAAGGTCAAAGTGAGACAACAGTGGATTGAGATAAACACTCCCAGTGTGTGGCTTCCTGCTGGGGGCCCACGAGGACTGGCAGTGACGGAGACACGGTGGGCTTGTGTTGGGTGGGGAGGTGGAAGAGTTCAGCAGAAAACTGAGCAAGTCTGTGGCTCCCAGGGAAATTCCTGCCAGGCTCATCCCTGGAGATGAGCTGCACAGTGGAATGCTCTGAGTCAAAGGAAAGCACATTGCCAGAGCTCAGCCGAACCCAGACTGGGCTGACCACGAGGGCCTGGACATGAATGGCTGACTGAGGTAAAACCACAGTGGGAGCAGAAGCCAAAGGGCACAAAGGTCTGTTCGTGGCACAGCACAGAGAGAAACCCGTGAGCTCCCAGCCAGGAGGGCTCGGAGCAGGCAGGGGCAGAGACCCAGCGGTTTGGGTTTGACCTGCACTGTCCCTTCAGAAGAGCTGTCAGCTGGGAACTGCCAAACTCTCTCTCTCGACACCCCCAAAGCTCCAGCTGTGGGGACTTTGCTCCTCAGCTCCTCTGGCCTGGAGGGAGGACACGTCCCCAAGTGCTGTCACCGTGATTATTCCCACGTTGGGAATGTGAGTCAGCAGAGGGGGAAGCCAAAACACCCTGAGAGTTGCACTGATGTTCTTGCACCGAGCTCTTTCTGCCAGTTTTATGAATCACCACCATCTCTTTATGCATTTTAGCTGTAATCTCGACAGATTTGATACCTTAGACACAAAGGATTGTGCCATCAGCCTTTCCCCTGGCTCCCTGAAAGGAAATCTCTTCTGCCAGCTATGCAAAGTGGGCTGATGAAATCCTGGAAATCTGTTTTATCACTGGAGTTATTGTCCAAAAGGAATAACATCACATCAATAATCAGCCCTCATTAAAAGGTAATTTCTTTTTCTATAGTAAAAAGGGAAAATAAAGGCAATCAAAGAAGTGAGATATTTCCTTTGCTGGTGAGCTTTTTGGAAAGGTGAAGAGGAAACTTGTGTTTTTGAGAGAGCTATGAAAAACACCCAGGTCACACATCTGGGGGAAGATGTGACAGTAATTGCTCTGCTTTCTCAAGCAAACTAAGAGAAAAATAAAATCAAGGTAAGACATGAGAAGGGCAGCAGAGACTGTTCATACCAGAGCCAGAAATCAGCCCAGGGCTCAGGATGGGATGGCACCACTTCAGGACAGATAAATGGAAGCAATAGGAGTCAGGACCTGTTTCGTAGGGCCAAGCTACAGAGTTATGTGCAAAGAAAATGGTCTTCCCTCCGTTTCCTCGAAATCTTGACGCCTGTTAAACACAGTTCCTCAAAATGCAAGAGATTCAGATGATGTCATTTTCCTGGGCCCAGGGAAGCTGTGGCTGCCCCATCCCTGGGAGTGCCCAAGGCCAGGCTGGACGGGGCTCGGAGCACCCTGGGCTGGTGGGAGGTGTCCCTGCCCATGGCAGGGGATGGCACTGGGTGGGCTCTGAGGTCCCTTCCAACCCAAACCATTCCATGATTTGATGAGATGGCAAGAGGAGAGTGCTGGAAACCCTCAGGGCTTAGAAGTGGAGTATTTTGAACAGAAGACTGAAATTTTCTTAGCCACTGCTGAATTCTGATTAAATTCAGTTGTGTTTCAGCGGCTGAGGGGGGAAAAAAGAGGATTTCCGGCTGCAAGAGGCGCTGTAACCACCGCACAGGGCCGGCCACAGCCTTCAAACAAAGGTGTAGCCCGAACCAAACAGGTGATGGAAAAATCCTGGAAACCACCTCATGCCAAAGAGCAATCGGTTGGGAAAGCTCTGTTTGCATTCCTGGAGGCACCAGCGGGTTCAAGGAGGAGCCCCCAGGCCTGGGTGGGATGACACTGTCAATCTTTACCACTGAAGATTAACGGACGGGACGGGTCCCGATGTCCCCGATGTCCCCGATGTCCCCGATGTCCCCGGTGTCGCCGATGTCCCCACACCCGTGGCCAAGCCGGGCACAGCCAGGTCCGGTTCCCCCTTCCCAGCCTCCCACCTCCCCAGATAAAGGAGTTTCTTGCGGTTCTCACAGGGTGGGTGCCCGGGGGGGGGGAAGCTCTGATGAAATGGGTGGTGCCCTGGGCAGACGGAGGGCTCATCTGATCTCTCCGCCGTGGTTATGAAATTATGAGCTGCTGAGAAAGCAGGGACAGTGTTTGCAGAGTGGATGTTCTTGCAGCTGAGGCTGCTGTTGGATCATCGTGGCAGGCAAGGGAAACAAGCAAATGTAACAGAAGCTTTAAAATACAATAGAAGCTGTAAAATGTAATAGAAGTTGGAAAACATAAACTGCTGCGAAGAGTCTCGGGCAAAAGCTCACTCATTAAAATCAAATACAGCAATGAATTTTTATGCACTTAAACCAAAGCACAAATTATATTAATCACCCACCAGTCCAATCCCTGTTTCCATGGACCTTGGCTTTGGCAGATGTTCTCCCCCAGTGCCCCCATGCAGTTGCCATGGTGCAGGGCAGGGAGGAGAGCACTGGGCTGCCTTCCCTCGAGTGGGACAGCAGTGCCAGAACTTTGCAGCTCCTGGGATTTTAGCTGCCTTGTCTTTCCACAGCTCTTCATCCCTTCAAGAAGCGATGAGGGGAACGGCAGGGCTGGGAGCAGGACAGGCAGCAAACCCTCCCCATTGCTCAGAAACCGAGGCAGTGTCACCCCCTTTAGTTCCCTGTTTTCATGTCCTGGCTGCAGCAGGAGCTCGACATCCCTGACAGGGTTGGGAGCTGGGGGCGGGGAGGGGGTGGTTAGGGTGGCTGTGGATGTGTCCCTTTGCTGGTCTTGGTGTCTGTGGGATGTTCCTCCACTCCTCACCAGGACCTCATGAAGAGACTCCCTGAAAGGTGGATGAACTTGGTTTCCACCCAACATCACACCTGGAGAACAACCAGGAGCGTCAGTGCAACGTCATCCCCATCCAGCCCGGGTATCCCAGGAAACACCAACACAAACACTCCTGGGGAGAGCCCAGTCCAGCTTTCTGTGCCAGGGGACATCCCTTCCTTGCACAGAGTAAGTTTTTTGCTCATGGCTAACCTGTGCTGGCTCACCCAGACGAGCCCAGCATCGCACCCTGTAATCTACTCCAGCCCCAAGCCTGGGCCTGAGCAAGTGTCTGGGACTTCACGCAGGGCATCAGTTTTTCCAGACAGCTGGAAGTTGCTGGCTGCCATGATCCCAGTGAGTAATCCTTGTGAAACCAGCGCTGGGGAAGTCGCCCAGCAAAACAAACTCTGTCAGCACAGCCCCGTGCTCTGACGTGGGGCTGGACGTGCAGCACTAGATAAAAAACCAGGAAACAATCCAAGGGGAACGGCACAGTGCAGCTCTGCTGCACACACAGGGCACAGGGATGCAGAAAACTGTTCTTGGCTGCTTCTTCCAGCAAATGTAAGTATTTTTCCTTTTAAACTGAGCTATAGCACTGCATTACAGTCAGGATACTCTGTGGGAATCTGTGCTCCCAAGTTTTTTCTCCTCATCTGTATATTCTTTGATACCATTCCAGGACGAGTTTTGAAAGGAAGTATTTGTTCAAGAGTGAGAGGTGATTTTGTGTCTGATTACAATAGAAGGTACTATTAACTGGAATTTGGGAAGTGTGTCAGGAGAGAGATTTCTGTAGAAACAAAACCAGTACCTCTGAAAAGACAAAGTGTCGGTTCAGGAAACGTTCCATGAGCTTGAATTGAGGCTGTGTCTCACCAGTGCTGTGCCCTGGGTGGATCTCTGGCATCAGGTTGGGGTAGAGCAGCAAGGACTGTGCCCTCTCACCACCCTCGTGCCCCCGGGCAGCATTCCCTGCCTCCTGCCACCATTCCCTGCCTCCTGCCACCATTCCCTGCCTCCTGCCACCTTTCCCTGCCTCCTGCCCACACGGGGGGTGTGTTGGCAGGTGCCAAAACTCTGCCAGGGGCCACTGAAGCTCTCCAGGGAGAACTGAGCTCCAGCACCCGGGAACACCTCCCAGCTCTGCTCAATGTACTAGAGCAGATGAATCCAAACAGCACTTGGAGCAAGAACTGGAACCTGGGATGTTCTTTTCCCTACCAAACATCCACAACTACCTGTGTGGTGACACATGGCCCGTTCCTGTCCCTTGGCCCAGGATGTCACCTGTTTCCTTACCCAGTGCCCAGAGTCCTTCGGAGGTATGAAAAGTGTCCCTGCCCGGGGACAGCCTGTAACCTGCTGGTTGGGACACCCAGGGGAGATAAACATCTAAATCCCCTGCGGCGAAGGAGGAAATCAAACCTCGTTCTGCTGCATTCTGGATGCGAGTTCTAAGCACTAAATTACAGTGTGAAAGAGGTGGAGGGAGGTGACAATGATCCTGTGACACTGATCCTGTGACACTGATCCCATGACAATGATCCTGTGGCAATGATCCTGTGGCAATGATCCTG
This sequence comes from Acropternis orthonyx, assembly GCA_035583155.1. Lineage (NCBI taxonomy): Eukaryota > Metazoa > Chordata > Aves > Passeriformes > Rhinocryptidae > Acropternis > Acropternis orthonyx. Next base: position 5,619,950 of record JAWWEU010000138.1, on the reverse strand, counting down.
TGACAAAGATCCTGTGACACTGATCCCATGACAATGATCCTGTGGCAACGATCCTGTGGCAATGATCCTGTGACAATGATCCCGACTCTTGGGGCAGCCGTGGCTTGGAAGGAAGGACAGACTGCCACATCTCTAACAGAAAGTGGGAAGGCATCTTCCAGCCAGGAATTCCAGATCTTTTCCAAAGGACATTGTGGTGTTAAGGAAAATGCTGTCAGTGTTATGGAAAATGCTGTCAGTGTTATGGAAAATGCTGACTTTTTCAAGAAGGGAGGAGGTGAGAAACACTCTGAGCTCCTCAGGGTCCAGACTGGCTGCCTTGGGCACCTCCTGCAGCTATACCAGCTGCTCCTCACTTCTAACACTCCTCCCTAGAAGAGCTGACGGGCTCATCACCAAGCCCTGGGTGTAAGGTGGGACCCAATGTCCAGAAACTCAGAGTTAAAATGCTCCACATGGACAAGGTCTGCTGTAAATCCAGCCATTGGTGATGATTGCAAAATGAGCAAAGATATTTATTAAGGCATACAATTTATCTCCTCAAAAATATACTTAATGAAAACATGCACAGAAATAGGTTGCAAGAAAAAAATAATGACAGAACATTCTTAATGTACCTTCCCAAAGGAGTCACTTGCTTGAGTAACAAGATAAATCAGGAATCAACTGTACATTCCATGGCTTGGTTCTCCTCCCCTTGTTGTAGCCCTGGGGCTGTATGAGCTTTCACACTGTGGATCCACATGGGTTTGTTCCAACAGATCTTAAATTAATTGGTGGTCTATCAAAGCAAGTCATTAAATCAACCACAGAGACGTTCAGGGTGGAGAAGACCTCAGTGCTAAGAAATCAGCGTTCAGAGATTAACCCTCCTCTTCCTCACCCCCCACGCCCTCAGTGGAGAAGCAAAGCCCCTCTGGGGCAGTCTGGGAACACCAAAGTGGCACCAGGACTGGGGTCAAAGCTCCTGGACCTAATGGGAAGAGAATAGACCGCTCATTTAGGAAAGATTTTGCTTTTGCCACAAAATGCCAAGTCATTTTTCTACTTAATCATTGTGGAAAACAAGGCAGGATGAACTGAATCGACTCTGGCTGAAGTGCAGGGAGAAATTTTTCCTCCCTCTCCCGGCAAGCATTCCCACAGCAAGTCAGAGCAGATACTGAAGAGACAAAGGAGGAAAAGGCACACGTGAATCTCAGATGAGTCAGCCTGGTGCAAATGAGTCTCTACAGGCGACGGGAATCCCGGTCTTACAAAAGCTGGCTCGGGACCTTTCACAGGAATCCCTCAGAATTATCATTTGCCCATCATCCCTTCAAAATTCAAACCATTCATCATCTAATCCTCACTCCGTCCTTTGTACATGTCTTTTTTTTCCTTTTGAGATTGTAAGAACTAATAATTGAACCCAATTAACTTCTTACTGTCTTTGTAACCTTGTCCTGCACAGGGGTAGCTCCCACTCCAACCCTTTCAGTGCAGTATAGCACATCAATTATGCTGCTATCTAAAAACATCTGGGCACTTCACAAGCTTCATTCCTGCTCAAGATCTGAGTGTGGAAATACAAGACCCCGAGCTGTGAGTCACCTCCAACCAGTTCTTGACACCGCAATGTGTTTCTAGGAGTGCAGGTACAGACTCCAGTTTGCCTGGAGTCCAGCCCACTAATTTCACATTTAACCACCTTTTTTTTTCTAATGCGTTCTAGGTGTTCTTCCCTAACTGGCATTTCCATGGAAAGAGACCACATGAAAGACCTCAGGAGATACCTGGCACTTAAATACATCCAATACCTCGTCCTGTCTTCCTCCCACGCCGTCAGCACCGCCCTGGGCCTGCTGGGCAGTGCGTGCGCCCTGGTCACCCTGCACTCGGCCAAGGTGTCCTCCAAGTCCACCGCGGTCCTCATTTCCAGCCTGGCCAAGGCGGACCTCCTGGTTGTCCTGAGCGTGGCCCTGGAGGTGGGTGCGTGTCCCTCCGGGGTGGCTGCCCCACCCGCGGCATCCCTGGCGCGGAACCTGCTGGCGGCGAACGCCCACGCCAGCTGCGTCCTGCTCAGCTGCGTCGCCCTGGAGGCCTATCTGATCACCTTCCTGCCCGCGCGGTCGCGGCGCCTGCGGACGGTGAGGAACGCCAGGGTGATGTCCAGGGTCATCTGGCTCCTGGTGGCCGCAGAGTGTGCCCTGCTCCAGACGGACGACGTCCTGAGGGCCAGTGGTGTTTCTGCCCCTGCCCACGGCCCCTTGGCTCTCTTGTTTCCCGTCCCCAGCACGGCTGCCGCCCTTCTCCGGTCCCTCACTTACGGCCTGGGCATTCTCTTAAGGATTTTCAATGTCTACGTCTACTACAAGATATTCTTCAGCATGTCTAGCAGGTCTAGGCTAAAATCAAAGGAGCCGTGACACCCAACAGGAGACTCTTCAAACCCATTGCAAAGCCTTGGTTTGAAACTGTCCAATAGCCGGGACCAAGGCCCGTGTTTGGGCTCGCCCTGGAGTTGGAACCCTCCTGTTCCCTGGGGCTGTGGTTACGGAGAGGAGCCTGGGGCTGAGGGGCCCTTGGGCACTGAGACACCACCGCTGGCTGTGCCTTCCTTTAGACTTTAATCACTGGAATGAACGACATTTCAGGAAGGGTTGGAAAGCAACCCCAACACTTTTCATATCAAATGGGTGCTTAGAGGATTACTCAGGGGTCTGTTGAGCCAAAGTATAGCTGTTTATTAGCAACATGATCTACGTCCCAAAATATCCCTAACCCAGGTGACCCACCAGACTCAGCAGGTAGGATGGAGGGTCAAGGTGAGCACCAAGCTGGGCAAGCCTGGGCGGGCTTGTGGCACCAGCCCCACCATGAGAGACCTGGGACAGAGCAGGGCTGAGCTTGGCACAATCCTGGGGCTCTTCTTGGGAGGTCATCACAACAAAGCTTCTCTGACACCCTCCTTCAGAGGAAAACAGGAGGTGGGAAGCCAGAATGCAGCTGTTTGCTGCAGCCCTACAGGGTGGGGAGAGAGGCTGAGAACCCACGGTGTGCTGTACCCAGGGGAATCACCAGTGATTTTGGGGGCTGTGGTTCCAGATCCAAGGAGGGATGTGCTGGGGTTGGCACTGTGGTTCCAGCTCCCTTGGCAGTGCTGTGGAAGATCATGGCCATGGATGTCCCTTTGACCACACTGGGGCTTGGGTGGATGTGTCAGAGCTGTTCCCCAGCCGGTGAATCCTGGGATCTCCTCAACACTCTGCGACTTTATCAGGCAAACACAAAGTACTCCAGGCCTGAAGTTGTGTCAGGGCAGGTTTAGGTCAGATACCGGAAAAAGGTTGTTCCCCCAGAGGGTGGTGGGCACTGACCGGGCTCCCCAGGGCAGTGGGCACAGCCCCAAGGCTGCCAGAGCTCCAGGAGGGTTTGGATGAAACTGGGTCCTGTGCAGGGCCAGGAGTTGGACTCAAAGCTCCTTGTGGGTCCCTCCAACTCAGGATGTTCTGTGATTCCCATGACATCCACAAACATGGTGGACAAGAAAGTGGCAGGGCATGGCCAGCATGGATGGGCAAATTCCAGGGGTTAGTTGTGCCTGACAAAACAAATGACCTTCTAGGAAGACAAGACTGGCTTGGTGAATGCAGAGAGCACAGTGGGCAGCTCACCTTGACTTCAACAGTCTGAAGAACCCACACAGCCAAACGGTTTTGAGACAGGCTGGATATGTGCATGGAAAATGGTGGGACAGCAGGCTCAGAGGGCTGTGATCAACAGCACCAAGTCCAGCTGGCAGCTCACAGCACTCCCCAGAGCAGCTGATGTTGTTTAATGCCTCTACTTACAACCTGAGGACAGAACTCCCCCTCAGCAAGCCTGCAAAGGGCTCCAAGCTGTGGGCATGGCTGACACACGGGGGGTGCCCACTGTGTGTGCCCCCTCAGCGGGCTGAGGAGGGGCCTGACAGAAAGCTCAGGGCACTCCAAGTGCCACCCCAATCCTGCTCCCAGCCACGGGGTGCACAACAGATCCTCAGGGGTTCCCTCTGATCTGAATTACTCTGTGATTCAGAATAATTCCTGCAGGCAGATTCCTGCTTCCAGGGCCTGGCAGGTTCTCTTCAGGCCTATTGTACCTGCTGCAATCAGCATGAAGTCCACTGAAAACTCCCACAACCCATTCTTCTCCCATGCCCACTTTCCTGCATACTCTACCTGAGGCAGCAACAAAAGCAGAAGAGGAATTAACTGAACAGAACAGACAGTGACACGAGTGAGCCACGGATGGGCTTTTCAGCCTGGAGAAGAGAAGCCTCAGGGTGATCTAACTGAGCCTTTCAATGCCTGAAGGAGCTACAAGAAAGAGACACTATTTACAAGGGCCAGGAGTGACAGGATGAGGGGGAATGGCTTCAAACTGCCAGAGGGCAGGATTAGATGGGATATAAGGAAGAAATGCTTCCCTGTGAGGGTGGGCAGGCCCTGGCACAGGGTGCCCAGAGAAGCTGTGGCTGCCCCATCCCTGGGAGTGTCCAAGGCCAGGTTGGACGGGGCTTGGAGCAACCTGGGCTGGTGGGAGGCGTCCCTGCCCATGGCAGGATGATCTTTAAGGTCCCTTCCAACCCAGACTATTCTATGATTCTATTTTTTCAAAAGCAGAATTTCACTCCCCCTACACTCAAACCCTACTGCCATTGAGGAACGTGCCAGTGCTGTTCTTCTTAACTGGCTCCAGGAACCATTTCAAGCTACTCCTTTGGAGAAAAGGGGGGACAAAAGGGGAGAGAATGATTCAATTTCTGGCCTTCTTTGCAAAAGCCTGGCTATTGATTGCTGCTTGGGTTAGTGGCAGCAGTGGACATGTCCAACTAGTGCAGCCCATCTTACCATCTACCAGAAGAGCTAAAAACTCAAACAGGAAATGGTATCAGTGGAACTTACCTCCTCTGACCCTTCCTGCTGTTGAGCATCTTCTCAAAGATCCCCAAGGGCAGACCAAGGCCAAAGAAAACCATGAGTAACTCAGGAGCCCACACCACCTGCTCAACCACACTGGGGTTCCACACTCACTGAGCAGTTCTTAGAGCAGAGTTTAAAAACACAACATGCCAAGCTTAAAAATATGCATTTTCTTTAGGAAAAAAAAAAAGTACAGTCAGATTTTAAGTAGCTCTACAAGAAGACACTCAGCTATCTTTAAGAAAAGTAAACCTTGCAGTGCACTGCATACAGTTTTGTAGCCAGCAAGAGCCAGCGAGCTGGGCAAACCGCAGTGCTTCCTTGAAGGAGCCTCAGTGGCTGTTCTTTGTTTCTGCCCCCTGGGCAGAGATGCTCAGAAGGCAGCACAGAGCTCCACACTGGGTGAGTTCCCCTCCTGTGTCAGTCCCCACTGCAGGCAGAGCTCAGCGTGAGGCTGGTGTGGGCACAGTGGGCAAGGGCAGCTCCATGGAGGGCGGCTCGGCCACTTCAGCGGGACTCGGCTTGCGGAGCTCCAGTTTCTCAGTGAGCTGGTTGTAAAGCTCCTTCACAGCTTCCCCACTCTGCAAGGTGAGAATCAGGGAGGGGAAAAACAAGAGTCACACTCCGCTGTAGCCCCTACTACCCAGCATAGCAGGTGTGCTGTAACCAGCCAACACAGAAAGGTGAAGCTACGAGGAGATTAAGCCACAACTTGGTACGCTCGGAAAGCAGAGCTCATGTTCCATTAAGCCACGCCTGGAAAGGCAGCTGTTTTCATTTGCAATCACATCTCCCTTTCTCGTGCTTCCCTGCCTACCTGCTTGGTGGGTTCCAAAGCCTTCTGGAGAGACTCTAATTTGGCTGGTGCCACTTTGTGATGCAGATGCAGCAGCAGCCTGAGCACGTGTCTGTGTACGTTCTCCTTCCTGCCAGGGAACGGAGGGAAACGAACAGCACCTTGAGAACCAGGAGGCTACAGCAACAGCACCAGAATGATTCACAGCCCCCCACACTGGGAGCTTTGTTGGAGTTTTCCAAAACCCCTGAGAACAGAAGCCTCTGTGCCACAAAGTGCTAACCCTGCCTCAGACTATCAAGGATTCATGGAATTGCTCAACAGGAGTGGACCTGCAGCAACCATGAGGAGGGAGGGGCAGATTTGAAGCACAGATGTGGCAGCAGCTCAGCTCTGCAGGACAGGCCACATGCACATGCAGGAGGATGTCTGTCCCTCCATGTGTGGAGGAAGCAGCAGCAGCAGCATGTGCTGCTGTGCCCCAACAGCCATTTTTGGGGAGGCTTCCTAGAGGTTAGAGCTGGTCTGCAGGCCACCAGCCAAACCACAGTGACCTACCAGGAGTAACAGCAGATTTTTGTGTGCAGCTGATACTGCAAAGAGCTGAAGTTAATCCTACATATTCAGAGGGATATTCTCCTTTGCAACTCCAATTTATAAAAAATACATTACAGTTTAGGTCATAATTTATAATCAACACATAAAAATTCACAAAACATAAGCCCTTCCCTATAGAAAAACAGCATCAGGCTAGTATTTCCACAGGAGGTGAAGAATATGCTGAACCTATTGCTCAAAGAAGTAAAACCTCTCTCAGGTATTCTGTAAACTCAGTCCCTTCACTTCCCTCTGAGGGAAATCTGATTTACCTGGAGCAGGCAGTGAGGAAGAAGCCATCAAAGAGACTGGTGCAGAACTCCTCGAGGGCAAACTCCTCACCCAGCAGTGTGAGGTTTCCAGTGAGCAGGTGCAGGAAAATATCACTGAAGGCCAAGTCACTGAATGTCTCAACTATACAAGATGGAAAGGAAAGAAAGAGGCTGACAAGGATGTGCCAAACACTGACCACAGAGCTGATATTCCTGGTGAAAATCTTGTAGTGAGATTTCATCACAGAATCACACACTCGTTTGGGTTGGAAGGGACCTTAAAGCCCATCCCACCCCCTGCCATGGGCAGGGACACCTCCCACCAGCCCAGGTTGCTCCAAGCCCCATCCAACCTGCCCTTGGACACTCCCAGGGATGGGGCAGCCACAGCTTCTCTGGGCACCCTGTGCCAGGGCCTGCCCACCCTCACAGGGAAGAATTTATTCCTACCACCTAATCCAAGCCTAGTCTCAGTCATTTTTTCTCATTTCCTTTGAAAACACAAAGCCCAGGCAGTTGGCTTTGATCTTTCAGACATAAAAATTTAGGAGCAGGTTTCTTCAGAGCTCTCCTGCAACTTATCCCAGAGGAGTCAGTCAACAAGGTAATCCTGGTAAAAAATTTAAGACTCTCTTCAGTCCTATTTTGTTACAGTTTTTTTCACCAGACAAAGCCAAGTCCCAGGAACTTCTGGTTACCTGCAGTTACTCTGGGCAGCAACAGATTAAAGCCACCTGCTCTTTTCTCTTGCAGATTCATTCCAAACAGTTCTCAACTGATCTCATTATTAATAGAGCCTTTGATCTCAGGAACTGACCCTCAGCCACTAGCCCTAAACTGTCAGATCAGCAGAAAAGTGCCCTAATTGCAGACAAACCCAAAGAGTTCCACAGGCACTCACCCCTGGGCCACCAGAAGAGGCAGGACATTACACCTTTGGCTCTGAAATCACTTTCACTCCAGGTTTATTTGCCTCCTGGGTGCCCAGTACAAGGCAAACAGCTACGGAATGGAAGATGAGACCAAAACTTACCTAGTGCTGGCAGGAGCCTCAGGAAAGCATTCTTGTTCCTCTGCTTAGTGATGTGAAGGATGTAATACAGCCCAACCTCACAAGCTATTCTGTTCTCCTGCAGGAATCTGTTAGGGCAGAAGCAAAGCTTCTTCATCAACAAAGCTAAAACAGATTTTTAAAAAAAAATTTAGAAGAGGTTTAACACACTGTTGGATAGCAGGTAGAGCAGTGGCTAACCTTAAACCCACAGCAGAGCAGCTGCTCAGTGACTGAGCACATGGATCACCACTGAGTTCACCACCCCCAGAGAAATGCACCACTCAGCAAAGACCTACCATCACAGCCAAACAGCTGCAATTGACTGTGAACATCTATAATGTGTTAATGAGAAAAGTGCTAACCAAATTGGGGTTTAGAAGAAGCCCAAACACTCAGAAATGATACCAACTCCAATACTGCTGTGTTTTAGTTTCCCAAAAGTCAAAAGATCAGCAGTGTCAGAGAGGAGAGCACAACTGCTGGATGCAGTACTCCAGGTTCTGGCAAACTGAAAAGGATTGTGCTGGAAATTAGTGCAAGATCTGAACCCAACAGAGCACACAGGGGCTTTCATTAGCTTTCTGACACCCCTGGAGTGACAGGTTATCAAGAGAGAAAAGTGTGGGTGCCAAAAACGCCAACTTCATGATTTCCAGTAGTTCTCTTCAGAACCCAGCACAGGCACTCATCCAGCTGCACCCAAATATCACCCCAACATCAGCACTCACTTGCCTGGGAAGCTGCACAAGCAGCAATTTGAACAGAAACACCAAATACTTTCATATTCAATCTGCCAAAAGAATGGTCATTACAAGAATTCGTGTCAATACATTTCATTTGAGGAACTGTGGTGGAAAGCTGTTCTGTCAAAGGAAAAGTTCGGGCTTGATTAATTAGGGCTTAATCTTCTTGCCAAAAGCCTTGCCTTTAGCACAGGGAGTGCTTTTCCCTGTCAGTGTTGCTGGTGCCTGGCTGTGGTAACCAGCCCGTGGGTGCAGCTGGTGGGGCAGGATTACATACTTGGTGAAAGCTTCAGGGATGGCGCTGGGGTAGGGAATTGGTCCCTTCTCCTCTGAGGGCAGCTTCTGATCCACAGTGAAGGTGTGGTCATCCACCACAAAGGACATCAGCAGGGGCAGGAACCTGGTGATCAACTCAGCTTCCTTGGAGGGGTGGAAGAACAGAGGGAAAAGAACCATCATCAATCACTTTATGCCACCTAATGGTCCTGGAGTGCTGTCACAAATGCTGAGGCAGTGTGAGGAGCCTTAGGAAAACAAGCTTTCAGACATCCAATTCCCATTAAAGTTCTTCAATAATTCACTTCCACGTGTTCCATGGTAATTAGGAAAATCGTGCTTTCCCTCACCTACAGAAATACTCCCGCTCAAGTCCTTCCTTTTAACAATTACATAGCATTTCTTCTGAGAGACCTTTCCCAGCACTGCTGCATGTCAAGGATGATACCAAACTGCTTTTATCAACCATTACAGGCTCCCAGCATGGTCCAGGCTTATTTGTGGTTACACAGACACAAGTAAAATTTTAAATACAGATTTGGAGATTCCCTTTAGCAAGAAACTGTGAACACTCTTCCTAAGAGGTTCATGAGAGAACACAAATCACAGTGTTACCCTTGGAATATTGGTGGCTCTCACTGCTACAATCCCCGTGTTAAAGCACACCCTCCCTGTGGTAAATTTAAACATGCAAACAGCCAGGAATAGATATATTTTGGAGAATTTAAATACCTCCCTAAGCAGACATTTGCTGGTTTGTAGTTCAGAACAGAAAGAGCAAATTTCTCTTGAAATCTCCTGCTCTCAGCTGAGCTACACCAGGGCTTCCTGTAACACTGGGAAAAAGTATTTCCAAAGCATGGAAAGATTATAGCTAAATGTGGCACTACACCAGGCTGCTACAACAGAGAGCTGGAAGGGAGAAAAACATTTCTCATGGTCATGTTTCAGGCCAGCCTCGGAAATCCTGCCTTCCTCAGGCAAGATGTGTTCTCCAAACCTGCCAGTTGTGTAGAAGATCCCGGGAACAGTGAGAGAGCAGGGAGAACCAGGGCAGTATTTAACAGAGGTACAGTCTGATCTTAGAACAGTAAGGGCCAGGCACTCACGGAAATTAAAAAGCAGGGAAAGGAAGCTCAGAGAATGGTCCACTTGAGCTGCTGCTCTGTGACCACTGACATGTTTTTTCCAAGAAAGCCCTGACAAGAGATTTGCAGGTACAGAAGAAAGAGTAAACGAATCTAGATTTGTTTAACTGAATTCTAAACATCAAAATGACTCACCATTTTTGGCTCCTTGAAGACCTGGCTGTCGATCATGTCCCAGGCCCCCTGTCCCAAGGACAGCATCCTCAGGAGCAGCAGCAGGTCTGGGCTTTCCTTGAATTTTAAGGGGAGAAGAAAAACAGCTATTTTGATCTTCCACATGGGATACTTCTTTCAAAACAGTGGTTTATATTCAAAGCTCTTCTGGATTAGCAGCTTTATCAAAGACTGCTAGAGACATTCACTTCTCCAGTTTAATTGAAATCTGATTCCTCAAACAAGACTCACATACCAGACACACCTGAGGGCTTGGGGGGTTTTGTAACTTTGATAATGCAGCAGGAAGGATGCAGCTATCTGATCACAACATGGTTTTTAAATGTGTCCAGCCCAATTAGTGCACTGAAATAAAATGTATGACAGGACAAATCAAGTCATCTCAGCAGAAGTACGGAGAAAGGGTGTGTAAGAATGACAATGGGGTTTTTTGTTTATATTGTGCCCTGAAACCAAAACAATTTTCAGTCTTAAACTGCCATGAGGAAGTTATTCCATCCAACTGTAACACTTACCAACTCAGGGACAAGAACAGCAAGTGCCTCACACTGTTCAGACACCTGTACATGCCCCGCTTTAGCGTTTCAGCACCTCCTGCAGACACTGCTCACAGCAGCTGTGTTGTATCTCAGCCAACAGAGCAGAGCAGCACTAACCAACCCATGGCATTCCCTGTGGCAGGGAGAAGGGCTGCTGCTGGCACACAAACTGATGCAAGGACAAAGCAGCGAGGCACATTTTCTGGATACCAGTCTGTATTTGCGCAGCTGCCAGGGTAGAACGAGCCATGCAAAGAATTCTTTGTCAGTTCGGAGAGTCCCAAAATCATAGAAACATGGGATATTCTGAGCTGGGAGGGGCCCACAAGGATCATCCAGTCCAGCTCCTGGCCCTGCACAGACACCCCA
>JAWWEU010000138.1:5595720-5608936 GCA_035583155.1 Acropternis orthonyx | reverse complement strand
GCTCCCCAGGGCAGTGGGCACAGCCCCAAGGCTGCCAGAGCTCCAGGAGGGTTTGGATGATGCTCTGGGACACAGGGAGTGACTCTTGGGGATTGTCCTGTGCAGGGCCGGGAGTTGGAGTTGCTGATCCTTGTGGGTCCCTTCCAACCTGGCATATTCTGGGATTGATTCTGTGCCACTCCCCATAGACACTTCCAGCATTCCTGCCCTTGGCTTGGGAGATGCCCCCAGCTCCAGCTCCAGCTCCAGCTCCAGCTCCAGCTCCAGCTCCAGCTCCAGCCTGTGGTGCTGGGAGACCAAACCCCTGCGATATGTTCTGCCCACCCCCAGATCGTGGCTGGGCACCAGCAGCGAGTGCTGGCTGCTGACAGGGCTCCTCAGGAGACCTGATAGGAAGCTCTGCTGAGGGCTGGGCATCCCGTAAAGGCAGAGCAGAAAAGTAATCAAGGCAATTAAAGCCCTTGGATGTGCATTGCCAAACAAAGCCGATCCCTTGGGCAGGAAGGATGTCCTGGCGCACTGTGATACCCTGTTCCTTCTCTCGAAGTGAGGCACTCCCGGGAGAGGGGAAATGATACTTGAAATGCTGTAATTCATAAAAATTTGTTTTTGTTAATGCCTGTGCATTATTTATTACAAATGTGTGTTTTTTCATTGAGGTTCTGCTGCACTTTCAGCTCCTCCTGCAGAAGCTGAGGCTGAGTGGGGATGGTCCCACTGGGGCTGTGTTTGGTGCACAAGAACACGGGGGTTTAATCTTTGGCCTCACCACTTGGCTCACAAATCTTTTCTGCCTGATCGTCCTGGGGAATGTTTCTGCCCTCAGGACAGTCCTTTCCTTAGGAAATTAATGAAAGCAAATGTTAAGTGTGTCTGGGCAGTGGCCAGGCTGAAAGGGAAGGAGATGCTCCACAAGGAAGTTCTGGGACAGCATGGCTGGAACAGCCACAGCACTTGGCAGTCCATGACAGACCCTTTGTCCCCAACCTCATCTGAAGTTGTCAAATCCTTGAAAGAAAGAGCATTTCTCTACAGCTTGACTAATAGACATGAGCTATTTTTATTTGCCACTTGAATACGAGTCCCTGAGTGATTGCTGACATAGCTGGGGCTCTGAGGTCAGGTCACTCTCTGCCAAAGAGCTCAGAATCATAGAATCATGGAATGGTTTGGGTGGGAAGGGATCCTCATGGACACCTCCCACCAGCCCAGGTTGCTCCAAGCCCTGTCCAACCCGGCCTTGGACACTCCCAGGGATGGGGCAGCCACAGCTGCTCTGGGCCCCCCGTGCCAGTGTTTAGCTTGGAGCCAGTTCCTGCACAAGAAAACCCCAATCCATCCCCTCCAGGACCGCAGAAACCTCTCCTGGGATGCAGGGAGAGGAACCCATCCCTCAGCAGTTGGGAATTCCAGGGGAAGCGTGGATGGGCAAGACACAGCTGGTGTGTCCTCTCCCAGGAGCTGTGTTCTGCTCTCACGGGACACTGGATTTGTGCAAACGTTGCCTCTGGGAAGAAAACCGGTTTAGATTTCAATGCTTTGAAATGTGTGTCAGCCAGGATTTGCATCACTGCAGTAGCACTGCATGAGCAGAAGGTTGAAACCAAAGAAATTTTGGAATAGAAACGTAATTGTGCACAAAAAGGGGAATTCCCATGTCGTAAGAATGATCCCAAATTGTTAAACTGAACAGCTGAGGCTACACAGTGTGTTTGCCTCACTTAATCATTAAGGCAAGACGGGAACCTTTCTCTTACTTTTGCTGGGAAGCCTCATTCAAAGGAAGTTTGATCATAATCCACGGAGCTGCTTCTGAGAAGGAAAGAGTTAGACATGAAAGTGTTTATCTGCAACTGGGTCATCGTTCAGAGATCTGTCTTCTGAAACAGTGATAACCAGGACAAAGGGCTTGATTTTAGATCTCCCACGACCCACAGGAGCAGACTGAACTGAAGTGATGGGTTTGCTCCCTGCAAGAAAATCACATTGCTAGAAGACACTGAGAGTTCTCGGGAAGTTCTTGGTGTTTTGATATCTACACCTCAAAATTCTGGAAAATTATGAGCGACTGGGTTTCTTTCTAACAGATGCTGGCTCCACATTCTTTAATTCACAGCAGTGTCTCCAAATGACAATTAAAATAGCTCTGAGGGTGTTTTATAACGAAACCAAGTGCTCCCGAAAGTGCAAGAGGAGGTGGCTCCAGCCGGGAGTGTGAACAGCACGTGGTGCTGAGTGGCCCCGGCCCCAGCAGGGACACACGTCCTGCCCGAGGGCGTGTGGCTCGCACCCTTGATCCTCTCTGTACATCGCTCCTGGAATCGCTCCTGGCCGGGGCGATCGCTGCTCTTGTTTGCACATCGTGCCCTCTGCTGGGAGAGGGGTGTTTAAACCAGCCCAAGGGAAAAGCCTCATTCGCTCCGGCACTTGTGCCTGAGACTTGTGACAGCGGCACGGAGTGACAGGGCAAGGGCGAGTGGCTTGAGATGGAGGAAGGCAGATTAGAATTTATATTAGGGAGGAATTCTTCCCTGTGAGGTGCCCAGAGAAGCTGTGGCTGCCCCATCCCTGGGAGTGTCCCAGGCCAGGTTGGACGGGGCTTGGAGCAACCTGGGCTGGTGGGAGGTGTCCCTGCCCATGGCAGGGGGTGGCACTGGATAATCTTTAAGGTCCCTTCCCACCCAAACCAGCCTGTGATTCCGTGCTGAGGCCCAGTGATGCTGGGAGGTGCCAGCTCCACACCTGATGCCCTGGTGGCACCTTTCCCCAGCCACCTCAGCCCTCTGCCACATGACCCCATTTACTCACACACCTACCTTTGGGACCTTTTTAATTGTGCCAAATAAAGCCCCTGGGAGCTGGCAGTGCCCCACACAGCCCATGGGTCACACAGCCAAGGCACAGCCCATGGAAAGCTCCTTGGTGACACACGGTTTGCAACTTTTAACAGGAGCTTACCAGATCAGGTGACTCTGTGACTTGGAAGTCACCCGGCAAGGTGATGTTTGCAGACACCAGTGCTGGATTGCAGCTGCCTGAACCACACTCCAGCCTCCTGGACATGTATCTTATGGGATAATTAGGGGGAAATGGGATTGCAGTGGCAGGTGTGGCTCTGGGAGGCCCAGAGAGCCAAGTTCAGGCACGCACAGGGGAGAGGGATGGGGAAGGACAGAGGTGACACACTCTACATTGCGATTCCATTTCTTCCCTCCCCCTGGTCCCCATGTTTTCCTGAAATTAGGCTGGAGAGGCACCCAACCAGAAGCATCTGTTTCTCCTTTCAGTGTCAGCAGTGTAAACAAAGCGCATCTGTGCTGTTTGGACTCCATAAATCTCTCGGTTTTGGCTCCTCTGCGGCCGCAGCCGGGGCTCTGAAGTGGCGCCAGGCACACGGAAGCTGTTTACAGAGCGGGCTGAGCGTGGGGAAGTGTGGGACCCTGCCTGGCACTTCAGGAGCTGTCATTTCCCCTGGCCCTCGGCTGCAACAGTAGCTGCTGAAGGGGGCTGGGGGGGCAGCGCCCCGTGGACAGCCCCCACTGGCTGGAGGGGGGCTGGAAGGGACCTTGGAAGGCCATCTCCTCCACCCTCTCCGTGGGCAGGGACACCTTCCACTCAAGCACGTTGCTCAGAGCCCCATCCATCACCGTCCCACCCTGCTGCAGCCTCAGTCCCCTTGGCTGCCTCCCCTGACACGCTCCCCTGCCAGACTCGTGCTGTTGCCACGGTGTGGAGCCAGCATCCTTCGGGAAGGGTTTGTCTGTCCTGCCCCCAGCACAGCCCAGTCCCAGGGTGGGCTAAATCCTTCCTGCAGTTCGGAAAGGATGACCTGGGGCACTCACTCTGCTGCTGCTCCGAGCCCTGGTGCCGAGGGCGGGGGGAAACCGAGCTCCTCAATGGTTTAAACCGGAGCGGATGTGTCACCACGGGAGGTACCAAACAATTACTTAATTATGATTTTAGTTCTTTCCTTTTTTTGTCTTTTTTTTTTTTTTTTCTTAAATAATGGATTAGGAATATGTATTCCCTGTGACTTTTCCTTGCTAACTCGCCTGCTTTTCCCCAAAGGATTGCTAATGAGACACTCCATGGCCTCGAGAACACGGAAAACAGGCATTTTGCTTGTAAACACAGCAGCGCAGTGGTTTGCTGGAATTCACCCCAGAACAGAACCACCCTCGGGCTTTAGAGGTCACACTATAACCAGGTACCTTACCATAGTGTTACATTTTCAGATTGAGGAACACACAAACACGTGAGATTTTCCTCGGTCTGCTAAAGGAAAAGGATGTGAATCCAGGTGGACATGGACCTCAGTGCTGTCTGAGGGCTGGTTGGGGGACCTCCAGGGCTTGCAGCCCCTGATCCCACCTGGCCCCAATTCTCTGTTTCCCTCCTTGAAACCCCCTGCACCTTGTAGACATCAGAGCAATGGTCTTTTTTCCAGTCTCCTTTCCATATGATGGGCTGTTTGCCCAGGTAGCTCCGAGGAAAGTGAGGAGGAGGAGGGAGGGACGCAAACCCCTTTTGCCCTTCAGGCTGGAAGGTCAGTCATGGGCTCTAAGCCTCACTTTTGATCACCTCCGTGAGAAAATGCAGATTTGCCAGTTCTGTGTCTGATCCAAGATTTGAGAAAAACTCAGTCCCGGCAATACAGAGATGCTGCAGCGTGGAGGGGTGTTATTCCAAGGGCAAGCTCTGCCCAAGGAGATAAATAACAAAGAATGAGGAAAACATCAAAAGGAGATGGATTTTTTTGAGAAGGAAAAGGGCTTTTCTCTGAGGAGAATTGGAGGGGAGGAGGCACCAGGAGCCCGCACGGCTCATGGGGCTGCTGACCTTCAATCCGGGCAAACTCTGCTCCTCGCTGAGGTCAAAAGTTGTATTTGCTTTTTGAGAAATGCCTCAGCTCCCTTATCCAAGAGCAACAACCCCGCGTGTGTCGGGGCGGAGGGAGGAGGGAGGCGATGGCAGGCTGGCGGTGGGATGCAATAGCAGCCCAGCACGGCCCCGCTGGGGCAGAGCCCCTCGCACACAGGGGGGGGGGACACAGCGGCAGGACCCGCGTTCCTGCCAACAGCCAAAGGATCAGCCACTCCGCACGCTCTGCTTGGATGTTTAACCACGAGGAGCTCGATGCTCTGCAGCGGGATCCTGGAAGCACAGCCTGAGCCCTGGTAGCCCGGGAGCAGCAAGGAGGGGTTGGGCGCTGCGGGAGCGGCTCCAAAGGCATCAGGGAGAAAAGTGGGAAAACACCTCAAATTGAACCTGCAGAACGGGCTCAGCCGCTCTCAGATTCCTGAGGAATTGCAGCCTCATCCTGCTATTTTTCCCCATCTTCCTTTCTGTGGAAGCACTGACATTACTCCTTTAATTATTGGTGTGTAAAACCCTCAATAACCTCTTTTAAAGCGATTTTTGAATTCAATTATCCGCACGTTTCATTGACAAGGGAGGAGACACGTAAAGCAGCTGAAAGAAGAAAGGCATTTTTGAATACCTCCATGGATAAGGAGCCCAGATGAAAAGCAGATGTTGGAGGCAGCTGCATAAAACAAATATTGAGGAGGCCAAAAAAAGAGATCCTAAAGAAATAACATCGCTAGTGACGTGCTTCTCCAGCACCATCTCTGTGTTGCTGGTTGGTGCAGCCAGGTTTTTAGGCAGCCAGATGTTAAACCGGGTTTGCCATCCCCACCTCTGGGCTCCCTGCTGAAGCTGTGCCAGTTTGTGGCCCCACTGATGCCCCAAACCTGCCCCCAAAAGCGCCACTGCAGCCTCCCCTGGGGCTGGGTGATGGCCCCACACAACCACCTGATAAATCTGGTGAACCTCGCCCGCTCCCTTCACCCTCTCGCCTCACTCCCTGGGTTGTGTTTACATGAATTACGGTCTCCCTGAATTTTCATTAACAACTAGGAAATGAAAGTAGAAATTAATCAAAGCTTCAACTCTCCCCTTCCCTTAAAGGGGAAAAAATCGACAGAGGGGGGAAAGAAAGGATTAACTAGTTGCAAAATAAAAGATCTTTGTTTTCCCTATGAAGTAAACCACATTTCATAACCTTTTTTTCATTAAATCCTTGGAGATTATCGCTGTTGTTCAATTAGTTGTGAACAGACACCTCCACGCAGCCCTTCCCTGCCCACCAGCAGGGGCCACTGCCAGATGCCAGAGGCAGATGCCAGAGCTCTGCCATGTCCTGCTGCAAGACCTTCTCTCCCTGCCACAGAGTCCTGTTTGCTCCTGCCCCTGGGCAAATCAGATTCCCCACCAGGCCAACCACATCTGGGTCGCTGGACCATTTTTGGTCAATCTGCACACGCAGCAGAGCGATGGTACCTGCCTGGTACAAGCTCCACCCTCATTTGAGCCCCCTCAGCTGCTTCCACAAGGAAAATTATGGTCAAAATGTATCACAAAAGACCTTAATTACTTTTTTTCCCGCAGTATAAAATTGAAAAAAAACCCCCAAAAGATAAAACCAAGCTGCAAGATCAAGGCTTGCTCAGGCATTATTAGTCCACCGCAGACCAAGGCATGACCCAAACCACCCAGAAGCTCTTGCACTGTCTTTAAAAGGCTTTCAGTGCAAACTGATTCACCACACTTGGAACTGAAGAAAGGGGGGAAATCCACGTTCCTTTCAGTTTGGCCAGTTTGCCTTCCCCGGCCCCGTGGATGGTGCTGGACAGGGAGTTGTTCTCCCACTGAGTGCACGAGGGGCCATCAGGCCTTCCCACCCCACGAAATCCAGCCATTTCCAAGGACTGCCGATGGTTTGCAGCCCAAATTTAATACAAAACACGGCAATAAGACCTTTTCTCCCCAGTAAATAAAATCTGCAGTGATCACAGTACAGGATGCTGCAAGAGATCTGGTGATTAAACACACCGTGAGACACTTGGTCCTACTCCATACAATATAAAACTATAAAAAAGCCAGGTTCCTGAGTGCCAGATCTGCCTGTCATGGCAGGTTTCTCTTTGACACAAATGTTGAAGATGCCACATTTCATTGTCTGCAAGAATTCTCCAAGGAGAAAAATTCAGGCAATGAAAATAGTTTGGCATTTGACCAACTATTTAAAATATTTAACAGTGACCTTGCGAATTATACAAGAATCCAGTTAAAGCCATACTTTAAGACAAAGAAAAAAGGACAAAAATATGTTTCCTTGCAGAATCTGGTCCTAATGTGTGTTTACTGCAAAGCTTATCTCAGCTGTGCTCTGGACACAATGAAAATGAGCTGAAAAACAAGGGAAAAGGAAACAAGTTTAACTCCATGTCTTGTGACCCTGCATGTATTTGGGAATTAATTGCATTTCCAGAATGCCCGATCCCTTCATTCCAAGGAGTGAAACAGCTGCTCAGAGCAAGGACAGTGACTAAATCTTACCCTGATGCATAAGTGGGAGGCTTTTTAATTCCTGAACAGGAGATCTGTGGCTCCTTGCAGGTCCAGGTGGATGAGTAAATGAGCCGTGGGTCTGCCTCAGACAAGAGCACTCAAGGCAATGCCAAGGGAGTGTTCCGAAGCCATCAGCTCCTGTGGTTTCTGGATGAGGGCAGGTCACACGGAGGAGCCCAAGGGATGAGGCCGGAGCTCCTGCCACTGGCAATGTGCTCGTGGGGACCACCGGCAGAGCAGGACCCTGGCAGGGCTCTGGGGGACACATGACAAGTCCCATTTAGCCTTTATGGTTTCCCAGCCGTGACCGTGCCAAAGAGGGAACGTATTTGTCCAAGAGGAGCAGAAAGCCCCTTCCCTGGCCCGTTCAATCTGGCATTACAGGGCCACCTGGGGGTGGGAGAAGGGGGCTCAACTCACCCTGGGGTCCCTGTTCTCTGGATTTTGGGCACAAACAACTCAGCCTTGTGTTCCCCCATCACTGTGTTGCTCTGCCACTAAACAGCAGCGGCCTCTGCTTTGCATTTTCTCTGTGCATCTCTCCAATTTCAGCACATTTTAAGGCTTCTTTCGTACCAAGATTGCCATTTAAATGTGTGGTGACCTGAGCGCTGCTGGGACACGTCGTCTGTGCGTTCAAACTGTTCCTTTCTTCTTCTGTCAACCTGAAAAACAAGCCCTGGAGCACCAGGTGTTCCTTCTGCATGGTTTTTGTGGTCCAACAGACAGGAAGAGGGGCTTTTAGGTAGGGAGATCCCATTTGTTCTCACACATCTGTGTAGCTGGCAGTGTAACCTGTGTCCCTCTTGAAAGCTGAGAAGTTGTGGTACTTCTTTTTCCCATATTCTGGGCCCTGCCAGAGGTCCTTGTGTTCCCCAGCAGGTGTATCCCCCGAGAGGGAGCCCACCCCACGGGGCTGGGGGGACAGCTGTGCCTTGGGCCAGGCTGCAGGGACATGGGGGGGTCTCTCCAAGCTGGAAAGCTCAGAACAGGCTGAGAGGACAGATGTGACGGCCTGGGGTACCCTGTGCTTTAACCTCTGCTCCCCCTTAACTGCCCTTCTGTGGATTAGGGGCTGTCAGCTGGTTCCTCATTTCCCAGAAACCCAGGAATTAGGAAGGAAACCACAACCATCTCGATTTGCCAGCACAAGACAGTTTGCTGCAGTTTTGGCCATGGCTCTTCCCATTGAGAGGATCTTCTGCTGCTCCCAATCACTCAGTGATGCTCTTCCCATAAATTAACAGAGGGATTTGGGAAATGCCCGAAAGCTTCCAGACTTCCAGCCACAAAGTGAAACCAAATCATTTAGGTTATGGCACGTTTTCCTCTAAATGACATGTAGATGTGGCTCTTGGGGACATGATTAGTGGTGGCCTTGGCAGTGCTGGGTTAATGAAAGAAATTAAAGAACTAATTAAAGAAAGCCCTAAACCCAACAATATTTTTTTCATTATCCTGTACCTCTTAGGAGGCTGTGGGAAACCACGTCATGGATCAACACTCCAAGTATTATTCAAACAGAGATCAAAACAAGCACTCCAAACGTAGAGAGCACGTCCAAAGTTATGCAAACAACCCCAAGGAGACCCACAAACACCAACAGCCCTTCAGGGGCTCTGCTGAGCCTCAGAGTGCCTTAAGAGGCAAGTGTTTGGGGTAGGTTGGGTCAAAAAGACCCTTGTCTTTGCTTCCAAGTAGAAACTGGGGGAAATCCACCTGAGCACTCAGCAGCATTTCTGGCCATCTTCCTAATTCCTCATTTTGAACCTTACAAGGCCAGGTTGGACAGGTCTTGGAGAAACCTGGTGTAGTGGAAGGTGTCTCTGCCCATGGCAGGGGGTGGAATGAGATGAGCTTTAAGTTCCCTTCCAACCCAAACCACTCCATGAATCTTAATTTCCCTTCGTTTTCATAAAATGTACGCATTTATTTTCTGCAATATTTGCATTATTTTTTAGCTCACTGGGTGTGTTAAATGGTAACTGTTGTCAATAACATGGTTTCCAAACAGTTTTTGGATGGCTGTGTGAGCCGGCTGCCAGCTGGACAGAACGGGGAACCAAGATCCAACTTTCTAGTAACTGTTTGTCAAGGAAAACAAGGTTTCTTCGGGGATACGGAATGTTTTTCTAAGATTTTAATCAATTTCCCCCTCTGTCCTCAGTTTTGGCACCTGCCATGGATCCACCAGGACTTGCTGATGGATGTCAGGGACATGGAGGGTCAGAAGAACATGTCCAAGATCAAACCCACCCCAGCGAAGGAGTAGCAACACAAAAACTGTTCAGCACAGGCAAAGAATGAGCTTATCTTGATTATTAAGGCCATAAATTACAAAGGCATTTAATTCCCAGGATGAAATAAGTCCCCCCCCAGTGCAGGGGCGTGGGGAGGAGCCGGGTGCTCTCCCCACAGCTGCGGTGCCATGACAAAGTCCTGGGGACAATGTGCCAAGCACGTCCCCCTCGTACTTGGGAGATAAAGCACATGTTGAGGGTTTCACAAACAACCAGAGCCACTCGCACGAGGCTGCCGTAATCACTTCCATGTGCCTGTTACTGGCTGAAAGGGCTGGAAGGGAGGCAGAGATCAAGGGAGGCTGGACTGATTCATGCTTTTGAGCAACAACACTATAGATCTTTATTAAATCCTGAGTGCCTGAGCCGTGCTGGCACCTGCTCCGGCCTCACGCCGCTCAGAGGGGGGTGTGGAGCATCCACACACCAGCAAAGGCTGCACAGAACCCTCCCCAGCCCTGGAGCGCGTTCATGGAGTGAGGGAGGCTGGGGGGTCACCTACAGCCACCCAGACTTTACCTTGAGTTAGCTCAGCTGGTTAGAGCCTGGGGCTGGTAATGCCAAGGCTGTGGGCTCGGTCCCTGGAGGGGCCACTCACTGAGGAGCTGGGTGTGAAGGTCCTGGTGGGTCCTTCCAACTCAGCACATTCCGTGCTTCTGTGGAACTGTCAGCTCTCTGCACCCAGAAAGTTGTCCTTGCCCAGCCCGGCTGCTGGGTAAGGACAGGCACTGTGTCATGGTCCATGGGATCTGCCATTCCAATGGGAACCAAGGCAGCAGGGATGATGAGCCGACTTCATCCAACACCGGCACAACCGACTGGGAACCAGCCAAACCTCCCCACTGCTGGTTGTCAGTGCAGCTCTGCTCTGCACAGTGACCACGCAAGCACAAAGTGATGCTCGCTTCAGTCCCTTCCAGCAATTTATCCCTTAGGAATAGCATACCACCTGGAAAACCAACAGTGCTTGGCGTGAGCTGCAGCTGTGGTGCCGGCGCTGGGAAACACTTCATGGGCCTGCCTAAATATTTGGGTTTGTGCTCTCCTGCATGTTTTCCATCAGCCTCCTAATCATCCTGTGAAAATAGAAAACCCTCTTCTAAGGAGATAATTAACCACCCCAGGGCAGCTGCAAGGACTCAAACACGGCACAGACACCAAGAGCTCGTGGGCAGCTGCAGTGACTGATTCCTACCAAGCTCTTTCCTCAGCATTAGGGCAGAAGAAAAGGTAAAAGAAGATATAAATCAAGCAAGGTCCATTTGCTGTTTCCTGATTCACAGGAATCAGGAATTCCTTGCACAGTCCAGCTTGTCTGAGGGATTTGGGTGAGCTCATCGCTTTGCATCTTCTCTGCTGGAAAGCAGCTGGCCCAAAAGGAATGACCACCTGTAGTACCAGATACTGCAGGCAGGAAGGAAAAGGGCAGAAGGTGATTGGGAAAAGAGGTTTCTGGTTTCAAGCTGCCCATGCTGGCAGCTGGCAGGCCAACTGTGAGCCACCAGCAGCCTCTCAAACCGACACCAAAGAATCCCCGTTTTGTTCACTGTGGCTTCCAAGAGAAAGAATTCCCATTGTTTCAGGTAACAATCTCTTGTGGCAGCACTGCACAGGATAAACTCATGGAATCGTGGAAACACAGAATGGTTTGGGTTGGGAGGGACCTTACAGTGCCACCCCCTGCCCTGGGCAGGGACACCTCCCACCAGCCCAGGCTGCTCCAAGCCCCGTCCAACCTGCCCTTGGACACTCCCAGGGATGGGGCAGCCACAGCTTCCCTGGGCACCCCGTGCCAGGGCCTGCCCACCCTCCCAGGGGAGAATTTCTTCCCAATATCCAATGTAAATCTACCCTCTTTCAGCTTAAAGCCATTCCTCCTTGTCCAAGGTCCCTCTCCAGCTCTCTCGGAGCCCCTTTAGGCATCGGAAGGAACGCTGCTCACACACTTATTCTTGTAGGGGGAGATAAATCTGTGAGCCTGAGCAATATGTTTGCATTCAAAAAGAGAAACCTCCAAGCTAAAATTGCAGGAATAGTTACCGAGTTGCACAACCACAGCTCACTTTGCAGCACTATGAAAAGCACAAGGAGAACACATTTGCAGTGACCCTCAAGAGACAGAATTTGGCAAAGCACTAAATGCTCTTGGTGAAATAAAACATGCCCTGCAATCATTTTGCCTATGATATCAAGTGTAATATTCAATGGTCTTCAGAGACTGAAAGCTGCTCTGCTGGTTTTGGATGAAAATGAATTGATTCAACAGTAAATTAACAGCAGATGACTTGTGGGAATGTTTATTCCCATATTTACAGTTTTGGACAGTCCTTCCTTCTTTAAAGGTGTTAGAGCTGGAGGCAGCGTGTGCCGGGCTCACCTGGAGCTCAGGTAGGCAGCAGGAGCCAGCCCGTGGCAATAGCACCCCACCCCCAATGGAAGTGCAAGCTTAACCACAAGCAGATCCTCCACTTCTGCCACGGGCTGGGTGTGATGGAGCATGTGATGGAGAGTTTTGCTGCCTCAGAGCCCAAGCCCTGCTCTGGCAGAGAACAGGTATGACAGAGCTTCATAAACACCCAGCAGGGACTGCTGACAGCAGCAGGAGCTCCTCGGGCTGGGATGGGGCAGCCAGAGCTGCATCCTGCTCATCCACACCCTGCTGCAGGGCTGAAGGGACCTCACGGACCACCTCATTCCAACCCCCAGGGCAGGCTGGGAACCTTCCACCACAGCAGGCTGAGTTTAGCCTCTGACCCATGTGCTTGGAGTTTCACTGGAGCAAGGTCAGGGAAGGGCTGTCCCCCCCAGCAAGCCATCGCCTCCTGCCTCAGTCATTCCCAAATTACCCCACGTGGTTGCAGACTGCCCTCAGGGCCCATCTCTGTTCCTGCAGGGCTGGGCTCAGGGATGTCCCTGTGGTGCTGCAGTTACCCCCAGCTTCCACCCTTCCCTAGCAAAGTCCTGCAATAACCTGCAGAACGCCCTGCCAGCTCTGCAGGGAGGGTCTCACCCGCCTGTTGTGGCAGCTGAAACTTCCACACACGCGAGAATGAGTGGGTGAATCTCCACTATGCCTGGCCTCAGCAAGGAGGAGTTATCTGAGCATCAACACAGCATTGTGGGCCTAATCAGACTTCCAAAGAAACATTTCGGTTGGAAAAGCCCTCCAAGGTCATTGACTGCACCCTGTGCCCGATGCCCACCTTGTCGCCCAGCCCAGAGCACTGAGTGCCACATCCAGTCATTCCTTGGACACCTCCAGGGGTGGGGACTCCAAACCTCCCTGGGCAGCCCATTTTGATGTGTAACTACCATTTCCATGAAAAAAAATTCTTCCTGATGTCCAGCCTGAAGCTCCCCTTTTTCTCAGGCAACAACAGTTTATGGAACCCAAGACACCTTGAATTCAAGTGCCCTGTTCATCCCGCCCTGGCCCAGCCTGAGGCCGTTCCCTCCCCTCCTGTCCCTGTTCCCTGGGAGCAGAGCCCGACCCCCCACCCCCG